>JAZKJV010002205.1:0-65942 GCA_037367405.1 Ottelia alismoides | reverse complement strand
TTTACTTAATCATCTGCTTAATCTCTTGTAACATGTATGTAAACTCGAATTACAGAGGCTCTCCCAACATCGAAATGGACGAGCATACCTTCTTGGTGAACCGTGAGCGAGCAGTCGACTACCTCAATTCCTTGGACAAGGTTTCATGCGTTGACTATCATAATTCTTACGACGGAAGTGTTTAGGCTGTTGTTAGCAGTATCGGTGACCATGATCTCTCTTTAATATACCTATGCCCACACTTGGTTATTAGAAAACAGCACGTGTTCGCGTCTTGATCGGTGATGAGAACAAATACCTACCATAAGCCGACATTAAGAATCTTTTAGATCATGATTTTGAAAATTAGCTATGACTTTTATGCTTCTTTCGAGCATATGCTGAAGTCATGTACAAACATAAAGGAAAGTATATATTATATGGGAGCACTATCTATTGGAAATTCTGATATACTGATACTAAATTTCTTGATTTCAGGGGTATTTTCTATTGACAGTTCCTTTTTACCTGAAACTGTAGGTGTTCGTGAACGACCAGTTTTTGAATTGGGATCCAGAGCACAGGATAAAAGTCCGGATCGTCTCCGCGAGAGCGTACCACTCGTTGTTCATGTATAACATGTAAGTGAGAGCGTAGTTTACGTTTTTTTTCTTTTCCAGCACTCTATTGGCCGCAGCGAAATTCCCACCAGATAAGTCCTTGAAACGTTGCCCATGAAATTTGTTTCCTGATATAATGTGCAATGGATGAATTTCTACTAGATGTTGTTTGCGCATTTGCTTAGCACTGAATGATCAAGCTTACAATTAGGCGATTGTGGAAGCAGATGGATTTCCATCTGGTATGTATATGGTAGCTTAGCTAGTATATGTGTGATGACTGCGTGGGTGACAGGTGCATCCGCCCCACGCCTGAAGAGCTGGAGGATTTCGGTACTCCGGACTTCACGATTTACAACGCTGGGCAATTCCCTTGTAATCGATACACACACTACATGACATCGTCGACTAGTGTAGATGTAAATCTTGCCAGGAGGGAAATGGTCATCCTCGGCACGCAATACGCCGGTGAGATGAAGAAGGGCCTCTTTAGCGTGATGCACTATCTCATGCCAAAGAGGCAGATCCTTTCCCTCCACTCTGGCTGCAATATGGGAAAAGATGGCGATGTTGCGCTATTCTTTGGATTGTCAGGTAAGGCTGGATGCTTGCGTCGGGGACGGGGCACCGCCACCTGCTGATAATAATCACTCTTATCTTGATTTGTTTCAACTCGTTGACATCGTGTGATCAACGTAATGAAATGACCCTGCTTCTTTTTATTGAACTTCTTTCTAAGACATGTCTATATGGTTTTCGTTTATTTCAGGTACCGGTAAGACAACGCTCTCCACCGATCACAACAGGTTCTTGATAGGCGATGACGAGCACTGCTGGAGTGAAAATGGTGTTTCCAACATCGAGGGAGGATGTTACGCAAAATGCATTGATCTATCGAGAGAGAAAGAGCTGATATTTGGAATGCCATCAAGTTTGGAACTGGTACATTTTTCTTCCTCCATAGCTTCTATTTTTTGATATTTTGAACTTGATTTTGATTCTGTGTCATTTCCTTGATAGTGCTGGAAAACGTTGTGTTCGACGAGCATAGCCGGCTCGTGGATTATGAGGACAAATCGGTGACAGGTAGCTTTCTTTGATAAACTTGAGAACATGAGAATCAACAGTCTTTAACCAATGTATTGTTCGTCGTTTGTGTAGAAAATACTAGAGCGGCTTATCCGATTGAATACATCCCCAATGCAAAGATACCGTGTGTTGGTCCTCACCCGAGGAACGTCATCCTCTTGGCTTGCGATGCATTCGGTGTGCTTCCGCCTGTGAGCAAGTTGAACCTTGCGCAAACCATGTATCACTTCATAAGTGGCTACACTGCTCTGGTAAAAGAAACTGCTTGCTTTCGCCAGGCACGAGCATTATGTTATTGCGATGTATTGATATGATATTTCTACTTTGTTTTGTACTGAAGGTTGCTGGAACGGAGGGATGGTATTAAGGAACCGCAGGCGACATTCTCTGCTTGTTTTGGGGCAGCTTTTATAATGCTGCACCCGACCAAGTACGCTGCAATGCTTGCGGAGAAGATGCAGAAGCATGGTGCCACTGGATGGCTTGTTAACACCGGGGTGGTCGAGTGGAAGGTACATGATTTATGCAAGAACATTTCCATGTGTGATTGGTGGTGTTATATACTCTTGCTTTCTTGCAGCTACGGAGTTGGAAGCCGCATCAAACTGAAGTACACTCGGAAGATCATCGATGCTATCCACTCTGGGAGCCTCCTCAAGGCGGAATACACAAAGACGGGAGTATTCGGATTGGAGATACCGAAGTCGGTCGAAGGCGTGCCTTCGGAGATACTGAATCCTGTCAACATGTGGACCGACAAGGCATCGTATAAGGAGACTCTTCTGAAGCTTGCTGGCCCTCTTTAAGAAGAACTTCGAGGTGTTTGCGAGTTACAAGATTGGGAAGGATAGCAACCTGACGGACGAGTTCTGGCCGCCCGGTCCCAACTTTTGAGCGGAATGGCGGGACGATGATATGTGGAAGTAGTAGGGAAGATGCATACAAGTATATGGTTGAACCCTGTGGTGCTATGTCTATGGACGTAGCGATGTAATTCAAGTAATGGATGCGCAGTGTGCTACTTGCTGCTTGTTGTATCCTTTTCAATTTCAGAGTATGTATCTGCGAGTTTTTAAGTCCGCAAAGGATGATATGTTAGATGGTTCCCATGAAATTTAGTCATAATGCGAGAGGATAGAATAGGTCTGGTATCACCTTTGTGAATTTGGATACTGTACTTCTGGTTTCAAATACTGGTTGGAAAAAGAACTTGAATGAAAAGTGTCACAAAGGTCCACAAACAAGTACATCATGGAGCTTCAGATTCTCCTAAGTTTGGAGTATGGTGGCCATGAGATAATAATATACAGACCTGAAATCATACCTCAGGCTCCGAGTATACTAAAATCCAAAGTGCAATACACCTTCCTCTTTTGCATCAAGATGGATTTCATGTCTGAGATTGTCACTGGAATAAATTTTGAATTCAGTGTACTCAAAAACTCGCATCTCATTTTCACCTCTCATTTTCCTTGATGGAGTAGTTTTCTGATCAAAATAGCAAGTTGTTTGTGAATGCGTTTCTCCTCCTGTTGCCTTCTGAAAAATGTCAAGGCTTTTGCAGCTGGGGCTTCGACTGATCACCTATTGTCAGTCATCTGAGTCCTGGGCCGCTCCCCTCCCTCGGCTACTAGAGCGCCAATGTCGTCCTTCATCGCCTTCACATGTTCGTCGTGTTCTTGCATCCATTGTCACGCGCATGGATTGAAGCCATCATCGCCGCATCGGACCGAAGCCGCCATTCGCCCCTTTCACCTTGTAGTTGTCTTCCCCTGCCTTCACCAATCCACTAGTGTGAACATCGCCCAAGACAGTCTTCGTTAGTCCGCTGAGCTACACCCCCATCGTCATACTAGACTGATGCCACTACTACGCTCTTCTTGGTTACCATCTCCACACCCCCCCCCCCGGGTGCTTCTATTAAGCTCACCACATGAGTTCTAATTTCTTATCTACTGCACCCTCTTCTGATGGAATATCAAAGTATGTCTTCTTTTGAGAAACATGAATATTGTTGAATGTGGATCGGCCCCATCAGACCTCAGAACAAATATCAGGTTTTAGGATCTACATGAAGAGTTAATGGTTTATATTTTTTTCCATGTTTGTTCATTGGCTTGTCCCTTAAGAGCTCGACCTCATGACAAAAGGTCCTCATTAGGTTATGTTAGTGCTCATGGAGGTCATGGCTTTGAGAATAGAATAAAGAGGGAAATGTCATTCTGGATTTTGTAATAGCTTACAGTCTTTTCATAGCAAATACTCACTTCAAGAAAAGGGAGGAGCATTTAACTACTTATAAGAGTGACCTGACTAGAACACATATAGGTTACTTTGCGATGAGGAGAAGAGATCGGTTGTGTTGCAATGACTGTGAAGTAATCCGATGAGAGAGCTTGACATCTCGACATCGCTTGCTAGTCGTAGATGTAAAATTAATGGTTGGTAAAGAAAAGGATGGTTCTCAAGGTCATTAAAACTAACTGGATGGTGGAATTTCCAATTGAAGCAATCAAGCTTCAAGGAGAATATTTTAGAAGACTTATCTTGGGATTGTAACGGAAGTGCAGATGAAATGTGTGAGGTGGTAGCATCTTGTATCCGAAGTGGTAGCCAAAGAGATGCTAGGAGAGTCTAAGGTAGGAGTTCCTGGCCAAAAGGAGGCTTGATGGTGGAGCGAAGGAGTGCAAGAGAAGCTTAAATTAAAAGAGTTTACTTTAAAGTTATATATGAGGATATAACAGAGTAAACTATCACAAACTATAAATTAGCAGAGAAGGGGTAAAAAAGGTTGTAAGTGAAGCTAAGTCAAAAGTTTATGAAGTTTTGTAGAAAAAGCTTGATTCTAAGGAGGGTAAGAAGGATATATTCAGATTGGCCAACGCAAGAGAAAGGAAGACTAAAGATTTTCTCAAGTGAGATACATCAAGAATGAGGAATAACATGAGCTTCCTTTTAGACATGTGAGCCCCTAGAAAAACATTTCTACAATAAATATTATTGTAAATTATTTATCAATAGAAATTATTGATCTATTCACTCATTTTCTGAGATTATAATATGTATGTACTTATTGGACCCCTCTGTACAAATAGGATTACGCACCTTGGCCATTTGAGATCATACAACTATTGATATAATTGTTGGATCATAGAGGCTAGTGTTGGATTGAAGATCTAAAGTGCTTATATTTGCAAAAATACCCTTACCAATATTACTTTTCTCTTGTTGTCTTTATTTATTTCACGCATCTATAAAATTCAAAAAAAACCCAAAAATAGACTTGAGCTCATGTTGCATTGCACATTCATCCCATATTTTTATTTTACATTTTTGAAGTATTTTATTATTTATAAAAAATAAAAAACATGCATTTTCTTCCCTGTTTGCATTAAAAAATACATAAAAAATATAAACCCTTTTTGAAAAACTCTAAAAAATATATTTCGCATTCATTTACGTATTTTACAACTTCATACCAAAAATCATTAAAAAATATAGAAGAAAACACATAAAAATTGCAAAACCCCTTAAACCTTTATAGAAATATAGAAAATCCACAAAAAAAAACAAAAATATAATTTATGTCTCTGAATTTTCTCTATTTTATTATCTTTATTTTAATTAATTTGGAGGATTTTGGTTACTGTTTGATACTTTTATCTCTAATTTAATTTCAGGTATATATTTTATTCCATGTTTTGAGTATTTTTTAACTTTAAAAATATAAAAAAACTAGAAAAATATAAAAATCATAAAAACATCAGAAAATATAAAAAACACAAAAAGATTTTATTTCCTGTATTTTAGATATTTTTACATACTTTTATCTCTCTCTTACCCCTCTTGCATATATATTCTATATATTGCTTTATATATTTTTAAAAAGAAAAAATATAAAAATATAAAATATAAAAAGAAAATATAAAATCAGAAAATTAAAAAATCAAAGTAAAAATATAAAATCAAATAAAAAATATAAAATAAAAAACTCACAAAAAATAGCACATATAGACAAATACTTCACAGTTGTTTTTGAGCATTCATTGCCTCGATCCACCTGCTTGTTCCCTGTGTTCGACCTCTACATTACTTGCACTATGCACATCTTTTGTAGGAGTTATAATAAATTTTAACTCCGCATATTGCTTTTCATTGTTTGATCATTGTTGTGGGTTAATTATTGACTAATTGTTGTTTGACCTGGGTTTTGTGAGCGGTCGCTGATGAATCCATGTTTCATTATCTTTATTCTATCATTTTCGCCTTAAAAACCCTAGTAAATGCGTGTAAATAGGCTTAATTTAGGCATTTTAGCATTCATGCATCATTGTGTAAATATTGTATAAAATGCGATTTTTAAAGCCAAAATTATAGAATAAAGAAAAGAAAAGAAAATAAAAGAAAAAGAATAAAATATTGTAAATATATGACCCGAAACCCCGAGACCTAGGCATCTCGATGACTAGATCGACAAGGAACAAAGTAGGGGGAGATAAGGGTCAGAATACAATAAAAATACATTTTATTTCATTCCTTCTTTATTCATTTTGGGACCTATTTTTGGTTCCACTTTTTATACTTCAAATAAAGAAACTTTGAACATGAAACTGTAGATAATTAAATAAAGAAAAATACAAAATTGATTTCACTCAAAAATAATGTATAGATAAAAAGTTATGATCTGAATAAATTTCAGAAACCCAACTTCCCAGACCCATATCTCTCAAATAAAAACTCGAAACGCATCAAACACTTTAATTGTATATAATTTCTCATAAGCTATTTAATGAAGGTAGTTTCATATTTTTCGGAGTTACGGTATGAAAGTTGAGTTTTGGAACCTTATAGTATACTAGTACAGATTAAAATATTCATTTTATCTATTATTCATTATTTTATAATTTTATATTTTTATAATTTTGTAAATATTATTTATAATATATTTGTGCATTAAAACAGGAATAAAAACCAAAATAAAATATAAAAATAAAATATTTGTATATAATACATAGGTATAATACCTATACTTATACCTATATAATTAATACTTATATTTTATTAAGTGTACAAAACACTTCAAAAAAATAAAATAAAAATATATTTAAGTGTATAAAATATTCTATAAATGTATAAAATGATAAACAAAAATAAATAAATCAAAAATACAAAATAAAAATAAAATATTAAAATATATAGATATGTATACTTATATAGCCTATAAATAGAAACTCATATTTTTATACCTCGAAAAAAATAAATAAAAATCATAATAAAATAATTTATAAAATAATAAACATTTTTTATTTTAAAACTTAAATTAATAAAATCATTTGTTATTTTTTTAATTTACAAAACGTTTATTTACTTTTTGTCTTTTTGCGGGTGACGTGGCCCAATCAGGCCACGTCATCCGTTGACTCGGGGTCAACTCCATGACCCCAGGTCTGGGACTGCTGGATCTTAATTCCCACCCTCTTTCTCGGAATTTTCCCGCTCGCATCTTTCCCTATTGCACCTAGACTCCTTCTTGACTTTTGTTGCTAGTACACTAGGCTTACACGCACAGGGATTGTATCGTGGATTCGCCCATCGGTGTGCGAGATAAATCTATTTCTTTGCGCCCGTTCATCAACTGTACGTCGGCTACCCCCTTCATTCTGACACGTTCACAATTTCGGTCATTGTTTATCAATTTTTTTGCAATGATGCATTTTTCGCATTAATCGCAAATCCTCCTTGAACATTGCGCCATGACCCTTCTGTACATAACCCCCCGCTCACCATTTTGGCTCCTCGATTTTTCGCCTACCCGATTCTTCCACCTCAGAGTAGCCTAGGATTAAGCCTACGTGACAGGGAGTGTTCTCCTTGCTCCAGGCACCCGGAGGAGAGGCGTAGGGGGTCTACCCAACCATCGCTGGAGCGCCGCTCCTGGCGGTTACATCTCACGGCCTTTGGCCGCTCGAGGTCATTTTTCTGATTATTTCTCTCGTTGTTTAGTTAGCCATTACTTTTAGATCTCAGTTCGTGCATTTAGTGTGTTGGTCAATCGATTAGCTAGCGTAGATTTCACTCACGAACACCTAGCCGGAGCTCTTGAGCTCCGGTGACCATCATCACACCACACCCACCTCCCTTCCGCCAATAAGAGCTGGGTTCTACATTCTTTTTTGCTGCTGCGTTTTCTTGTCACTTGCAGGACCTAAGAGAGGCATTCGCGCCTCGTCTTTTTGCCCAAGAACAGCCCCAGGTCCGTCGAAGCTTCTTCGTCCCGCTAAGGGCCATCCGCTGGTCTTCGGTTCAATCTAAGCCACCTGGGCATTGGGGAGGAGTCACCGGAGCAGAACGCGCCCTTCGGCCGTGGGGATGGTGGTCGGAGGCGAGCCCAGCACCTGATCAAAACTCGACGTCGCTGAGTTCTTCTTTGGTTCTTCCAGCAGCATCCTACACCGTCGGATCAAGATTGCTCTTCCCTTGCTACAGCTGCCATTGGATTCCCATGAGAATTGACCATCCGATCTATGGTCGGGGTTTAATCGCAGTCGTCATGAGCGAAAGGGTATCGCGGCACCAGGACACGCCACGTGTATAAGTGAAGTCATATCCACCGTCCGTGCCCGCCGAAGCCTGGGTATTTTGCGTTCTTATCTCTGGCATATTTGTATTTAAATATTATACCCGAAACATTCACCTGCTGTGTTACTATTTTTGGTACGTTTGCTTGTTAGCCCTATAACTCTCATATATTGCCTATAAGTCTTCACCAGGTGCACGTGCTTGTCATGCACGCCTTGGCATTTTTGCATAGCTGACCTTGGTGCTTTGGCTATTTGCATTTAGTCCTGCATTTTTGTTATTCAGTTACAAGTTCGGAGGAACAATTACATTTTGGCCCGTGTGCTTTAGATTAATCACATACCCATCCTCGTCAGACGCGCGTGTTAACGCATGTGAGTCTGGGTTTAATTGCAGGAGAGCCCTCGCGGATTTAGGTATTTAGATTTAGTACGTAAATATTTTTAATACGTTTAAATTTTGCGAGAAAATTGCGTCGAGGCCCCTGCACAAGTTCGTATTTGCATTTACACCCGTGCCAGCAGTGCATTTTCTCTTTGTTGTCTCTATTTATTGCATGCATCTCTAAATTGCTTCAAAATCCACAAAAAATATTATAACTCCTGTTGCATTCTAGTTTCATGATATATTTTTATTTCACATTTTTATTGCATTTTATTATTTATAAACATTCAAAAACATGCACTTTCAGCATTGTTTGCATTAGAAAATACATAAAAATTACAAAACATTTTTAAAAAATCCAAAAAATTATATTTTGTGTGTTTGCATGTCTTTTAACTTCAATCCAAAAATCACTAAAAATTACAAAAGAAAATGCATAAAAATTACAAAACCCCAAAAAATTTTATAAAAATATTAAAAATTCTACAAAAAATCCTAAAAATACAATTTTTGTCTCTGAATTTTCTCTGTTTTATTATATTTAATTTAATAATTAATTTAAGGAATTTTGGAATCTGTTAAGTATTTTTCATCCTCATTTTAATTTCGGCCAGCAACCTTTATTCACTGTTTCTAGTATTTTTACCTTTAAAAATACAAAAATAATAGGAAAAATATAAAAATCACAAAAACATTAGAAAAACATGAAAGACACAAAAATACTTTATTTCTTATATTTTGATTATTTTTCCCTATTTCTATCTCTCTCTTATTTCTAGTTTATACATATTCCTTGTATAACTTACATATTTATTAAAAGAAAAAGAAAATACATAAACATAAAATATAAAAAGAAAATACAAAATCAGTAAATTAAAAATCAAAATATAAAATTATAAAATCAAAAATTAAATAAAAAATTTAAAATTTAAAAACCCACAAAAATAGCATTTATAGACAAGTCATCACATTCGCATTTTGTGCATTCGTTTGCCCCGTTCTACTTGTCTGCTTCCTGTGTTCGACCTCTACACATACTTACACTATACACACTTATTGTAGAGTTATAATGAATTTTAACTCCACATTTACTTTCACTGCCTTATTTGATTGTTGTGGGTTAATTGTTGTTCGAAGTTTGGATTTCTCGCGGGTCGACTCAGCGACATTGTGATCCTGTCTTGTGTGGATTACTTTAGACCCGTGGAAAAATCGCTTCAACAAATGGCATTGTTGCCGTGGAGCAACAACGCTTAGTTCGGGTTTTTGCTTGACTGTGATTTTTGTCTATATTTTTGCTCCATCATTTTTCTCCTTTATTTGATATACATTGTTGAATTGTCTGACCACTCTCCTTGTTTGGATTTTGTGCAAGGTACGCGGATCGAGGGAGGAGCCCGTCTTGGAACACATTCGCACCCACGTGAGGCGGCTTTAGCCTAACACAAAGAAGGACTTGGAGAACTTTGAAGACAAAATTTTGAGCATTCTATTCTTTGTCCATTCATTTGTGTAGTTTTAGTGAGAGAGAGAGATCACTATCTTGTTGTAATAATACAGGTACTCAGGACTTTGAACATTCGGGCCCAATTTCCAAGTGTTTGTTCACTTGGGGGCTCACCGCGGTTTTTACGGTTTTCTTCACATTTTTTATTTTGTTTCTCGGTTTTATTTTCCTTATTTTGTGTGATTGAGCCCTTAGTTTTAGGATTGCTTGCGATAGATTAAGGCCAAACTCCTAATATATTTGCTTGTGCCTATAGACTCGTTTGGACTTAGTCAAATTTTAAACTGCTTCTCACTTAGTCTCGGAACCACCGCACCGCGAGAGTTCTCCATACAGCGCGTGCAGGACCCACCTTGGTGGGCACCGAGGAAACTCCAAGACCGGACATATCGGTTCCATTCTAAGTCATTAGCATCGGTTCTTCACGCTAATAATAATTTCTGAAACTTAGGGCGATTTCATCGGCTTGCATTGCATATAGATAGGTTTCAATTCTGCTGAGCATCTTTGCATGTAGAGTGTTGGAGGCAAGGTGAGCATTTACGCTTTAGCATCCATCATTGATTTACCGCTTGCATTACTTTTCCGACTCTCCCTCTGATTTTGATCACCTAGGTGCTTAAAGGAATTGTCTCCTCGTTAGGCTCATGCATTTCTTACTAAAAATCCAAAAAAAGTGATAACCAATAAAATTGGGACTGCTAATACTACTTGACCCTAAAATCAACCAAAAAGAATCTTGTATTGGGGCGAGTAATCCCCTCATTGTCCTCGCTTTTACTTGCTCGCGCGCACACTAAGGATAGTGCCCAAAACCCATCTCAGCCCCTAAGTGTTTGTGCAATTTTTGACTTCTCACCTAACTCTAAAACAGACAAGATTAAAAGACCGACTTTTCGGTCTCTACTGAGTTGAGTAGGTAAATTGAGGGTTTGTATTTGTGTGAGTTTACTTGTGATTGTTTGTATGCTTACTGGATCATCCCTGTGCATTTGTGCCTTCTTCTTCACTCCCTTGACTTGACCTTCGTGTTCTCCCGACTATCATCTCCTTTTGTTTCGAGATGGATCCCTGGAGCATCTTTTATCTAAACTTTGCGGATCCCTCGTTCACTCCAGCCGGTCCACCTCCCTTTTTCCAGGAGGACTTTTCTCCTGACTTTTGTACATATCTGCCTCAGCCGCAGTATCAGGACTCGGATTTCTACCCACCTCCACCTGTATATTATCCACCTTCACATCCACCCGAGTATGACCTGTTGGAGTCACCTCTCTCGATCTCCATGAGTGTTGTCTTGAATATGATCTTGCTGTCTTGAGGAAAAACCAGATTAACGCTCCATTTGTCGAGGTTACGGATTTCCTTGTGGGTGATCATGGGAGCTTGCAATCACCAAAAATCCAAAAAAATGAGAAAAATTTTAAAACACAAAAAGAGTTCGGGAGACCTTTGATCGAGTCAGACTATGAGGAGAGCACCCACTTGCCAGACCGCTGCCCACAGCCAGTCACATCCAGTCCCACCTTTGACCCCGAGGATGCCTCTGTACAGACTGATCTTGGCATGCCTCTTGTTATGCTGATTCCGACTTCCTCCCTTGTATGGAGGAGGTCCAAAAATTCAAAAAAATCTTGACTGAACCCGAAGTGGGGGCTACTATTCATGAGATCATCTGTGCCCCACTTCAACAGGCCATGACTGATTTATCTGCCCCTCTTCCCAAGAAGAGAAAGTGGAGGAGCAGATCTGAGCGTCATATCTTGACCATGGCCACTACCCACGCCATCACACACCGTCCCATTTCTCGGAAGAAGAACACCTCCACACCTTTCATTAGATGCACCATCTCTGACTCTACTTGTGATCACACTCTCCTCGACGGCGGTGCTTCGATTAGCATATTACCCTTCTTGTTGATACAGTTTCTTCACTTAGGGCCTCTAAAGAAAACCAGGATGATCGTTCAGTTTGCTGATGGATCTATCAAGAGGCCGAAGGGTATCCTTGAAAACGCCGTCATTTCGATTCAGGGCACGATCTACAATGTTGACTTTGTCGTATTGCCCATGGAGACCTCCACAGGGGAGCACTCTCCAATCATCCTGGGACGACCATTCCTCGCCTTTGCGAGGGTCATTATTGATTACGGATCAGGAGAGATTCGCTTCCGTCCTGTTGACGAGAGCGAAGTGTTGATCACCACACAAACTGCTGACCAGAGACCTGCAACTGATGTGACTACACCTATCTTGGTTGACCTGAGGATCATGACCTTGATGAGACTATCAGAGAATTTTGTTGCTTATTGGATTCCACTGAGACCCAAGAATTCTTCTCCAAGGAGGAAGACTTAGAAAGCATGGACCTCAGAGTTCCTTCTTTTGGGACTTAGCGTTGTGTTGATGACATCTGCGGGATCTACACGATCGACACCATTGAGCGGAGGGCAGATCCTGAGATTAGACAAGACGGACATGATTTGACTACTTTCACTGATGAGTTTGCTCCTGTTCATTTAGATTCAAATGAGACAAAGGACGAATTTGATTTGATTGCTTTTATTCGGGAATTTGGGCCTTTTGATGAAAAAGATGATCCGGTTGAGATTATAGAGGACGAATAGAGTTCGACTACTTCTACTGATGAGTTCATTCCTTTTGGTTTTGACCTGGCTGAGACCTCGCAGGATGACACCGAGTACACTTCTTCCGATGATGATGAGTTCGTCCCATTTCAGTTTGATATTAGCGAGACTCCCAAGGCCGGACCTAGTCGTACTTCTTTCACTGATCCGTCGATGCCTCTTCATCCTAGGGCCACTGAGGACCTTCACCATGTCGACCCTGATCGGTTAGTGACATCTGAGGACCCCGATGTTGACCTGCACCATACCAGATCTATTCCTCAGCAGTCTCGCAAGAAGGTTCGCTTTCAACCTTCTTGACCATTTGTATATCCATCTATGTTGTACATTCTCTTTTGTTTACCTCTGTCTCTCCACCGTATTGCTTGTCCACCCATTCTCATGTTTGCCTTGCTTAAGACGTACTTTGTCCTAAGTATAGGGGGTGGACGAGCCGAGTGTTCATTCATTGTTCCATCTCATCACTCCTGTTGTTGCCTATACATAGGGCTTCTTTTACCCTAAGTATAGGGGGAGTGATGTGTACATATGTTTCTATCTTATTCCATCTTCTAATCTCTTTTCTTCTTTTCTTCTTTTCCTCTTCTATCTTCTTTATCTACCAAAAAAGTGTCGCCCCCTTTTGTCAATTTTCTATATTGAGGACGTACTTTATCCTAAGTATAAGGGGTGTGCACCCCGAGTGCTTCGATTCTTTGATCCTCGCCATTGTCTCCTCTTCTTGTCTATACTTAGGGGTATCTTGCCCTAAGTATAGGGGGAGACCGTCTTAGTACGATCTATTCATTCCCACCCTTGACCCTCTCTGCTTTGTGTACAGTCTGCTATACTTAGGATTATTTGATCCTAAGTATAGGGGGGACGGTCAACTTCTCATTGGATTATTCATTTCATCTCTTATTTATTTATTATTTAGACTTTTTTATACTCAATACGAGTTATGTCTTCTCTTTTCTCTCTGATCTATGAGGACATAGATCAAGCTAAGTATAGGGGGTCGTATATACTGCGTATATACTTTAGCCATAACTCGTACTTTCGTATTTTTACTAATAACTATGGCTAATTATACTTATAAAATTCATTAAAAAAAACCTAATAAAAAGATGCTATTATTCCTCAAATTCTTTTTGTATGTACTGATTAATAAATCAGATGAAAATATTTTTTGCAAAATGTTTGAAAAATAGTTTGAAAATCCTTGTGAAAAAAACTTTTTAAAACTATTTGGAAAATGTTTTGTTACATGTTTTCAACCTTTGTAAAAATATTTTTTTGATTGAAAGATTATTTTCTTTGTGTGAAATAAAATGTTTGAAAAATGATTTTGCAAATGGTTTGAAAAATGATTGCAAAAATATTTGAAAAATCTATATCTACTATTTGGAAAAATCGTTGCAAAGTGATTTTCAAATGTATGTACATATTTGCAAAAATTGTTTGTAAAAATTACTTTGGACTATAGTTTTCAAAATTTTTTGAGAAACCCGAGTCAAATAAGTTTGAGGAATACATACATCTCACCAAAATTCACTATATATACCTATAAAATTGACCACTTACCCTTGTAAACTCTTAAAACCACTTCTCGTAAATACAAGATGCATTCCCGTGTAAATATTTGTACCTAATTTTTGGCCAAAACCTTCTTGTTTGCAAAAATTCCAAAAACATTTGTAAAATTAAAATCCAAAAACATTTGAAAAATCTCTTTGAAAAATACAAAAAAATGAATTTGCATCATCTTTTCAAAAATCCATAAAAAGTTCAAAAACTTTGAAAATTACATCACAAAATTATTTTCTGCATAGCATGGCATTCACATTTTTCGAATTGAGTTTGATAGTTGAACGAGTCTAAGTAAAATCCGAAGATTGGAGCTTGGTTGGACCTTAAATCTACCTAATTAACAGGAACCTTATAGGAGCTGGAATTGAGGTACTTCAGGTCTAGTTGACTTAATTCTTTGAGGATCATGAGACTTGGTTCAATGGATTCTTGACTACCTAAGTAGAGTATTTCGGAGCACACGCACGACTCTTGTTGATAATGACCTAACTTGGACAACCTGCACCTTTCACTTGGCTCAACTCAGTTGGAGTGGTGAGGGGGTTGGATTTGCCGGTATGAGACGCACACAGGTGGAAACACTTGTCCTCCTCTAGGGAGGGAAGTGCATCCCAACCCATCCGGTGATGATGAGTTTCGAGGACAGGAGATTGTGGGTTGCAATAAAGCTTCAAAAGAGGGATAGTCTACTGGCTCAAGAGGAAAACTCCAAATGTAAATGATGTTGTATATAGTATTCAAAAAAATAAAAAAATAAAAAGCAGAAACTCCAAAAAAGTGGACAGGCCTGTACAAAAATAAAAATGCCTGCCGGAGTGTACATATGTGTATAGTCAATAAGCAAGTTTGAGCTTCAAAGTCAAATTACGTGAGCCTGCAGCTGGATGACTTGACTACACTGGTCTTGCATCCTAGGATAGGTAGATACACTAGCTACCGTCCATTCTTCTCTTCACCCCCTCCTCTTGAGCCGGTTGCCACTTGAACTTAGAAGGGAATACCCTGCTCCTAGAGGAATGAGTTGTTGGATTGGGGAATCATTGGGTTGTCATATTGGAGAAGTTAGTCTCTTTGTCATTTCAGTTGGGGAGAGCCACCATCACTTACATTGTACGAGTCAGATTCATAGTCGTAAGAGTTTGCGTATAAGTTGAAGTATTCTGACCTGGCTATTGAGGAGACTTGAGCAGAGTTTTGGGATTCTTGAAGGTTGTTGGATTTCAAGTCCGGTTCTCATTAAGGTTCCGCCCACACTAAAATTCCAAAGGTCCGATTTAAGCTCCAAACTTTGATTTTGTGAAGACAAGTTTGATAATTAATCTTAATTCAATTTTTTTCTTTTTTTTCTTTGTTTTTCTTTTCTGCACTTATTGCATAAGTGTTTGCTAGGGACTAGCAAAGGCAAGTATAGGGGGATGATGAATTCATGTTTCACCATCTTTATTCTATCATTTTGGCCTTAAAAACCCTAGTAAATGCGTGTAAATAGGATTAATTTAGGCATTTTAGCATTCATGCATCATTGCGTAAATATTGTATAAAATACGGTTTTTAAAGTCAAAATTATAGAATAAAGAAAAGAAAAGAAAAATAATAAAATATTGTAAATATTTTATGACCCGAAACCTCGAGACCTAGGCATCTCGATGACTAGGTCGATAAGGAATAAAGTAGGGGGAGATAAGGGCCAGAATACAATAAAAATACATTTTATTTCATTCCTTCTTTATTCATTTTAGGACCTATTTTTTATTCCACTTTTTATACTTCAAATAAAGAAACTTTGAACATGAAACTGTAGATAATTAAATAAAGAAAAACACAAAATTGATTTCACTCAAAAATAATGTATAGATAAAAAGT
Source organism: Ottelia alismoides (assembly GCA_037367405.1). Lineage (NCBI taxonomy): Eukaryota > Viridiplantae > Streptophyta > Magnoliopsida > Alismatales > Hydrocharitaceae > Ottelia > Ottelia alismoides. The sequence goes on along the minus strand of JAZKJV010002205.1, from coordinate 49,708 downwards.
TATGATCTGAATAAATTTCAGAATCCCAACTTCCCAGACCCATATCTCTCAAATAAAAACTCGAAACGCATCAAACTCACCTTTAATTTTATATAATTTCTCATAATTATTTAATGAAGTTTTGTATTTTTCGTAGTTACGGTTTGAAAGTTGAGTTTTGGACCCCCTATAGTATACTTGTACATATTAAAATATTCATTTTATTTATTATTCATTATTTTTATAATTTTATATTTTTATAATTTTGTAAATATTATTTATAATATATATGTGCATTAAAACAAGAATAAAAACCTAAATAAAATATAAAAATAAAATATTTGTATATAATACATAGGTATAATACCTATACTTATACCTATATAATTAATACTTATATTTTATTAAGTAAACACTTTAAAAAAATAAAATAAAAATATATTTAAGTGTATAAAAATATTCTATAAATGTATAAAATGATAAACCAAAATAAATAAATCAAATATACAAAATAAAAATAAAATAATAAAATATATAGATATATATACCTATATAGCCTATAAATGGAAACTCGTATTTTTATACTCGAAAAAATAAATAAAAATCATAATAAAATATTTTATAAAATAATAAACATTTTTATTTTAAAAGCTAAAATTAAAAAAATCAATAGTTATTTTTTATTTAATTTACAAAACATTTATTTACTTTTTGTCTTTTTACGGGTGACGTGGCCCAATCAGGCCACGCCATCTGTTGACCCAAGGTCAACTCCATGACCCCAGGTCTGGGACTGCTGGATCTTAATTTCCACCCTCTTTCTCGGAATTTTCCCGCTCGAATCTTTCCCTATTGCGCCTAGACTCCTTGATTTTTTGTTGCCAGTACATTAGGCTTACACGCACAGGGATTATATCGTGGATTCGCCCATCGGTGTGCGAGATAAATCTAGTTCTTTGCACCCGTTCGTCAATTGTACGTCTGCTACCCCCTTCATTCTGACACGTTCATAATTTCGATCACTGTTTCTCGATTTTTTTCGCAATGATGCATTGCTCGAGGTAACGTTGACCCTTCATGAAAGTTACCCTATGATCATCCCTACTCCACGCCGGGTGCACAAATCTCCCAAAATCTCACCGCATTGATCGCAAATCCTCCTTGAACATTGCGCCATGACCCTTCTGTACATAACCCCCCGCTCACGATTTTGGCTCCTTGGTTTTTCACCTACCCGATTCTTCCACCTCGGAGTAGCCTAGGATTGAGCCTTCGTGACAGGGAGTGTTCTCCTTGCTCCAAGCACCCGGAGGAGAGGTGTAGGGGGTCTACCCAACCACCGCCGGTGCGCCGCTCCTGGCGGTTACATCTCGCGGCCTTTGGCCACTCGAGGTCATTTTTCTGATTATTTCTCTCGTTGTTTAGTTAGCCATTAGTTTTAGATCTCAGTTCGTGCATTTAGTGTGTTGGTCAATCGATTAGCTAGCGTAGATTTCACTCACGAATACCTAGCCGGAGCTCTTGAGCTCCAGCGACCATCATCCACTCCACACCCGCCTCGCTTCCGCCAATAAGAGCTGGATTCTGCATTCTTTTTTGCTGTTGCGTTTTCTTGTCACTTGCAGGACCTAAGAGAGGCATCCGTGCCTCGTCTTTTTGCCCAAGAACAGACCCAGGTCCGCCGGAGCTTCTTCGTCCCGCTGAAGGCCATCCGCTGGTCTTCGGCTTAATCTAAGCCACCTAGGCATTAGGGAGGAGTCACCAGAGCAGAATGCGCCCTTCGGCTATGGGGATGGTGGTCGGAGGCGAGCCCAGTACCTGATCAAAACTCGACGCCGTCGAGTTCTTCTTTGGTTCTTCCAGCCGCATCCAACGTCGTCAGATCAAGATTGCTATTCCCGTGCTACAGCTGCCATTGGATTCCCGTGAGCATTGACCGTCCGATCTACGACCGGGGTTTAATCGCAGCCGTCATCAGCGAAAGGGTATCGCGGCATCAGGACACGCCACGTGTATAAGTGAAGTCTTATCCACCGTCCGTGCCCGCCAAAGCCTGGGTATTTTGCGTTCTTAACTCTAGCATATTTGTATTTAAATATTATACCTGAAACATTCACCTGCCGTGTTACTATTTTTGGTACGTTTGCTTGTTAGCCCTGTAACTCTCATATATTGCCTATAAGTCCTCGCCAGGTGCACGTGCTTTTCATGCACACCTTGGCGTTTTTGCATAGCTGACCTTGGTGCTTTGGCTATTTGCATTTAGTCCTGCAGTTTTGTTATTCAATTACAAGTTTTGAGGAACAATTACATTTTGGCCTGCATGCTTTTGATTAATCACATACCCGTCCTCGATTGACGCGGGTGTTAATGCACGTGAGTCTGGGTTAGCTGCAGGAGAGCCCTCGCGGCTTTAGGTATTTAGATTTAGTACGTAAATATTTTTAATACATTCAAATTTTGCAAGAAATTTGCACCGAGGCCCCTGAACTTGTGTGTATTTGCATTTACACCCCTACGAGCCGTGCATTTTCTCTTTGTTGTCTCTATTTATTGCATGCATACCTAAATTGCTAAAAAATCAACAAAAATTATTATAAGCTTCTGTTGCATTCTAGTTTTATGGCATATTTTTATTTCACATTTTAATTGCATTTTATTATTTATAAAAATTCAAAAACATTCACTTTCAACACTGTTTGCATAAGAAAATAATAAAAATTATAAAATGTTTTGAAAAAATCCAAAAAAATTATATTTTGCGTGTTTGCATGCCTTTTAACTTCAATATAAAAATCACTAAAAATTACAAAAAAACGCATAAAAATTACAAAACCCCAAAAATATTTATAAAAATATTACAAATTCTACAAAAATCCTAAATATACCATTTTCTCTCTTAATTATCTTTGTTTTATTATATTTATTTTAAAATTAATTTGAGGAATTTTGGACTCTGTTTAGTATTTTTATCCTCATTTTAATTTCGGCCAGTAACCTTTATTCACTGTTTCTAGTATTTTTACCTTTAAAAATACCAAAAAATTAGAAAAAATATAGAAAAATCATAAAAACATTAGAAAAATGTAAAAGATACAAAAATAATTTATTCCCTGTATTTTGATTAATTTTCCCTATTTCTATCTCTCTCTTATCTCTAGTTTATACATATTCCTTGTATATCTTATATATTTATTAAAAGAAAAAGAAAATACAAAAACATAAAATATAAAAAGAAAATACAAAATCAGTAAATTAAAAATCAAAATATAAAATTATAAAATCAAAAATTAAATAAAAATTTAAAATTTAAAAACCTTCAAAAATAGCATTTATAGACAAGTCATCACATTCGCATTTTGTGCATTCATTTGCCCCGTTCTACCTGTCTGCTCCCTGTGTTCGACCTCTACACATACTTGCACTATACACACTTATTGTAAAGTTATAATAAATTTTAACTCCACATTTACTTTCACTGCCTTATTTGATTGTTGTAGGTTAATTGTTGTTCGAAGTTCGGATTTTCTCGCGGGTCGACTCATTGACATTGTGATCCCACCTTGTGTGGATTACTTTAGACCCATGGAAAACCGCTTCAACAGTCGCCTCATTGACATTGTGATTCCGCCTTGTGTGGAATACTCCAGACCCTCGCAAAACTTGGTTCAACATAAGGATAATAGAAATTACATATGTGTTATAATGATTATTGAATTGTAGATAATTACTTTAATAAGATTGAGTATTGGTTGCATAAGATGTAACATCTGCATTGGATGTAAGCATTGTTACTAGGAGATATGCAAGTACCAAAAAAGACTTGGCATAGTCTCTTGGGAACAGAGTGACTGATCAGCTTACCAAGCTATATTGAATAGCTTATGATTATCACATGAGTATGAGTTTAAAGATTAGCCCATTAATGGCTCTTTGGGCTAGTAGGAGATTGTTGGACATGCGAACCCATGACGAACAATTATGCAATAAATGTTATTTCCAATATCATCCCATTATCATAAATAAAGAATAATTAATTTGTATAATAGGCCCCTTAGTACAATTAGGACTATGTACCATGACCATCTTGATTATCATACAGCTATTGATTCAATAGTTGAATAATAGAGGTGAGTGCATGGGTGATATCTAAAGAGTTAGATTTAGTACTTATCAAGTACCGTCAAATAATTATTAAGAGAGGATATATAGCCCGAGTAGGAGATGGCAATCCTTCCTCTAATGGGTTTATATCTAACCAACCTCTTGATGTAGGTCCTCTGCATAAGAACAGAGATTCAGAGGTGTCAGATAAGTTAGGTCAAAGAGTTGACTTAACGAGATCGAGATAATCAAAACCTATGTAATATGTTGTCACGATATAGGCGTGCATCCTTTGACCAGAGACAGATGGGTTACTTTATGTCAGAGTATGTACATTTAGCATAACGATAGGTTGATGATCTAATAAAGGTATATACACCAGCATGTTGGTGTGCATACAAGGGCATATGAGTAGTACGATCTCTCAAAGGGATCATATAGGTTCATCACTGAATCAAAAGACACGAGCTCACACATGAGATGTTGGGAATCAAATTCCATGCACGACCGTCTCATTTTTGGAAGCTTGACTAAATTTGTAGGTTTGATATATGCTTTTGAAAAGTATATGACTAATACTTAGATATGAGATATGCTTTTGGAAAGTATATGATCGATACTAACTCCAATAATTAAATGAGAAACTTAATGATAAAACCATGAAGGAGACAGACTAAATTAATCTAAAACTTCGAGTTTATTCGAGGTCTTCCAGTATGCATGATGCACAGGTATTAGGAATACTCGAGGGTGATGTGATCATAAACGATTGTATAACCATGATGCTTCCATTCCAAGTGAATGATGAAACAGGTCTGGATTTTAGTGACTCCTCTCGCTAGAGAAGTAATCTAATCTTGGTCCAAATGTTGGACAGTGATCTGAATGTGATTCAGATACAATGAGAAGATTATATTTATGGCTTTTGATTTAATAAAACATCTATTGGAGATCCCGATATCTAGATTGAGATATGGTCTAAATATCCGAATCACTATATGTGTAACGTACAATCGCCATGTCCTTATCTCCAAGTATCCGTGCAGAAAACGCATTATGCTTGAAATGGTTCAAGGATAATTTCACTGTTGATAATGTGTATGAGTATTGACAAAAATTGATAGCTAAATATGATTTAATTATCATAAATAATATTAATTTGATTCGTATTATTTGTCCATACAAGGATAGTTATCTAAGATAATTAAATATGATTTAATTATCAAATATGTGATAATGTGAATGTGATTCACGTTATTTGGGAACATGAAAATAGAGATCCAAGATGATTAAATATGGTTTATTACCAAGGATATGAATAATGTGGATAGTACTATCCATATTATTGATATATATTATAAATATGCCTTATAATGTATTAAAGAGAGCTTATTGTAAATGATATCTTTAAATTAATTGTTGATGTAATTTGGATTCACATTAAAATTTAATTGGAAATACAATTTATCGTTTTATTTTAGGTTGTGAATATGATTCACAATTATTTAATGGCATGGTTACAATATTCACAAAATTAATTTTGAATTATGTTTATTAATTAATTCACAATAAAAGTTGTTGTATGAAGGATTAGAGAAGACAACACCATCCATTTGATAGATGGTGGACAACCATCTTTGACTTGGTCATAAGGGTGGCCGTCCCCTCCTTTTTAGGAGGGTGGGTGGCTTTCCTCCTAATCCTTCTATGCTAATTAATTTACTTTAAAATTAAATTATGTTGAGTATTAAATATATTTAATTTAATCTATATTAATTGTTATGTTTTTACAACAAAATCATGACCACTAACTAGAAACGCAAATCAATTCCAACAATTGATTTTGTATTTCACATGGATTGGAATCCATGGACTCCCAAAAAACTATTAAAGAAGAGGCAACCTGAAGTGGGGCACGGATGATCTCATGAATAGTGGCCACCACTTCGGGTCCAGTCAACATTTTTTTGAATTTTTGAACCTCCTCCATACAAAGGAGGAAGTCGGAATCAGCATATACAAGAGGCATGCCAAGAGAAGTCTGTACAGAGGCATCCTCGGGGACAAAGGTGGGACTGGGTGTGAATGGCTGTGGGCAGTGATCTGGCAAGTAGGCGCTCTCCTCACAGTCTGACTCGATCAAAGGTCTCCCGAACTCTTTTTGTGTTTTTAAAATTCTCTCATTTTTTGGATTTTTAGTGATTGCAAGCTCCCATGATCACCCACAAGGAAATCCGTAACCTCGACGAATGGAGCATTAATCTGGTTTTTCCTCAAGACAGCAAGATCATCATTCATCGAATTAATGTGCCCTATCATCTGTTCAAGATAACACTCATGGAGATCGAAGGAGGTGACTCCAACAGGTCAGGCTCGGGTGGATGTGAAGGTGGAGGTGGATAATATACAGGTGGAGGTGGAGGTGGATAATATGAAGTGGAGGTGGGTAGAAATTCGAGGTCTGATATTGTGGCTGAGGCGGGTTTGTGCAAAAATGAAAAAATAGGAGGAGGATCCTCCTGATAAAAGTGAGGTGGATCGAATGGAGGATACGAGGGATCCGTGAAGGTCGGACAAAAATCACTCCAGTCGGCCATCTCGAAACAAAAGGCGGGGATCAGGAGAGCACGATGGTCAAATCAACAGAGATGAGAAGAAGGCGCAAGTGCGCAGAAGCGATCTAGGATACACAAGCAATCACAAGCAAACTCACACAAAACAAACCCTCAATTCACCTACTCAACTCGGTAGAGACCGAAAAGTCGGTCTTTTAATTTTGTCTGTTTTGGAGTTAGGTGAGAAGTCAAAAAGGTGCACAAACACTAAGGGGGCTGAAATGGGATTTTGGCACTAATCCTTAGTGTGTGCGCGAGCAATGTAAAATGAAGGCAATGAAGAGATTACTCGCCCCAATACAAGTTTTTCTTTTTGGTTGATTTTAGGATCAAATAATATTAGCAGTCCCAATTTTATTGGTTATCACTTTTTTTGGATTTTTATTGAGAAACGCACGAGCCTAACGAGGAGTCAATTTCACTTAGCACCTAGGTGATCAAAATCAGAGGTAGAGAGACGGAAAAGCAATGCAAGCTGCAAAACGATGATGTATGCTAAAGCGTAAATGCTCACCTTGCCTCCAGTACTCTACATGCAAAGATGCTCAGCAGAATTGAAACCTATCTATATGCAAATGCAAGCTGATGAGATCGCCCTAAGTTCAGAAATTGCTATTAGCGTGATGAACCGATGCTAATGACTTAAAATAGAACCTAAGTGCACGGTCTTGGAGCCTCCTCGGTGCCCACCACAGTGGGTCGTACACGCGCTGTATGGAGAACTCTCGCGGCGCGGTGGTTCCGAGACTAAATGAGAAGCAATTCAAAATTTGACTAAGTCCAAACGAGTTTATAGGCACAACAAATATATTAGGTGTTTGGCCTTAATCTATCGCAAGCAATTCTAAAACTAAGGGCTCAATCACACAAAATAAGGAAAACAAAATCGAGAAACAAAATAAGAAAAGGCGATGAAAACCATGAAAACTGCGATGAGCTCCCAAGTGAACAAACACTTGGAAATTGGACCCGAATATCCAAGAGTTCGAGTATCTGTATTATTACAAGTTAAAGTCTCTCACTCACTTCAAATTACAAAATAAATACAATAAAACAAGTGGAGCTAAATCTGCAAAATTTCTCTAAGTTTCCTCGATGCTAGGTTGGCAAGCCGACGCCGGCTTCACGTGGGTGCGTAGGCACCTAGGGTAGGGCGCCTCCCTCGATCCGCGGTACCTCGTACAAAATCAACAAAGAGATGTGTTGGGCAACTAAACAAGATATATCAGAAATAGAGAAAATAAATTAATGGCGAGTATGGGTAAATAATCACAATCAAGCAAAAAGCTGATCAATGCGTTGTTGCTCCCCGGCCGCGAGATACGAGGGTCTAAATGTCTCACACAAGACGGAGACAAAGTCGTTGCGGCGACCCTCGGTAAATCCCGATTAAATCAACAATTAACCCACGAATAATATCAAGCAATGGAAATCAAAGTGTGGAGTTAAAATTTATTATAACTCTACAAAATATGTGTATAGTGCAAGTATGTAGAGTGTCGAACACAGGGAGCAAACGGGTAGAATAAAGCAATAATGCTCAGAAATGTGAAAGTGGTTAAATGCCTACAAGTGCTATTTTTTGTGGGTTTTGAATTTTATATTTTTTTCATTTAATTATTGATTTTGTATTTTCTTTTTATATTTTGTATTTTTATATTTTCTTTTTCTTTAAATAAAGATATAATGTATATAAGGAATATATATGTACACTAGAGATAAGAGGGGATAAAAATAGGAAAAAAATGCTACAAATACAGGAAATGAAATGTTTTTGTGATTTTTATATTTTTCTAATGTTTTGTGATTTTTCTAGATTTTTCTAATTTTTTGGTATTTTTAAGGGCAATAATACTAGTAAACAGTGAGATAAGTTGCTAGCTGAAATTAAAATGAGGATAAAAAATATCAAACAGAATCAAAACTTCCTCAAATTAATTTAAAATATAGATAACAAAATAAGGAAAATTTAGAAACTGAAATTGTATTTTTAGGATTTTGTGGAATTTTTAAGATTTTTATGAACATTTTTGGTATTTTGCTATTTTTAGGGGTTTCCTTTTGAATTTTTTAATGATTTCTATTCTGAAGTTAAAACACATAGAAACAAACAAAATATAAATTTTTTGGAATTTATTTAAAAGGTAATGAATATATTAAAAATAAAAGACTGCAGGAAGGTAGAAATGATGTTTTTGATTTTTTTGACTATTCAAACAAAAAGATAAAAATACAACAAAAATCCATGATTGGAGAAAAAACTTAGGGACACACGGACATATTTTTAGATTTTCAAATAGATGAAAGATGCTCAAGAAATAAATCAATCACTCAAAATATTGTAGAAATTCTACAGGACACAAATCGCAATATCTTTTGATGAAATTTGAATACAACTTCGATCCTACTAATTTCTTCAACATTCCAAAAATGAGCAAGTGATGGCAAGTATTGAAAGAGTTATTAACAAAATACACCAAATCAGTGTCCTAAGTTCAAAAACTCACCACTAATAGCTCATATATCAGAATATTTTTGATACAATGTAGGTCTTTGAAGCAGCTTTCTAAAAAAATCTCATAGAAAACAGAGTTCATATGAATGATTTATGAGTGTTAAAGTGCAGGGGTACAAATGAAAAAGTAAATACGAAATTGCAGTTAAAAAATGTACTCGAAAACTTCTTGAAATATGCCAAAAACGCAGGGGTATGGCCGCAAAACTTGCCACTAATCCAGGTGGCGTCAAGCTACTCTTGGACAATAAGGGGATGTGCGTGAAAGTGCTCCGATGTACCTGCAATTAAATGAAGGGCTCGAGTACAAAACTCGGCCAAGATGTTAGGTACACAAAAAAATGGGATATGAATGGCTTTGCCTTCGATTTGGTGAGGGAAGAAGGATGTGCTCCGACCACCGTATGTGGTCGAAGATGGAAGGGGTTATGTATGAGGATACGTAGAATAGCGGAGGATGGCAGCGGTGAGATGTGAGCCGCGTCGAGGAGGATGAATGAAAGTCGAAATGATGGGTTGGAAGCTCGCCGGAGCAAGCTCCGGCGAGGGGTGAACTGAGTGATTAAGTGACTAAAAATCAAGTATACAAAATGCTAGCATAAATCTATGATCTACAAGTGAATAAAGAGCAAGGAAATGAGCAAAAAAAATGACCTCAACTGGCCTAGAAACCAGGAAGATGGAACCTCGACGGTTGGTGGCCGGAGGTAGGGGTGGAGCCGCACTTCGACTCGCCTAGCTGCGCCTCCGAGGAGTTGGAGAGCTCACTGTCACTTCACTCTATCTTGAGCTCCAAGAAGGGTGGCCAAAATGGGTCCAAGAGGGTTCGAAAAATGAATGGGAAGAAGATGGGGTTTTTTTGTACATGTGAGTGGGCGGCTCCAAAGAACGATGGATATCAAGTGAATCGTTGATCCAATCCTCCAAGCAGCCTCTGGGCGTGTATGAGGGTACTTCAAGGAGAAAAAGTCATGAAGGAAGCATAGCGATTGGATGAAAGGATCGGCCTTGAAAAATCAGAGAAAACGGACAAAAAATAAGGTTCTGACAGGAGTGGTAGTGGCTGGTTAGAGAGTTGATGAGGTGGCAAGAAGATCGATATGTATCCAGCGAATAGACAACTCAACCATCAATGCCATACTTGGGCGTGTATGTTGGTTGTATGTGGAGCAAAAGTCAAGAAGGAAGCCCAGTGATTTGGTGAAAGAATCGGCCTATAAAAATTCGAGAAAATGGGCAAAAACTAATGTTCTGACGCACAACAGAGGGGGGGTCAGACAACGTGAGGAACAAGCTCCAAAGATCGAAGAAAATAGGGTGAATCCATGCTCTAATTCTCAAGCTATATACTGAGCATGTAAGGTGGATATAAGGGGAGAAAAAGTCAAGAAGATGTTGGACATGCGAGCCCACGGCGAGCCATTATGCAATAAATGTTATTGCAAATCACTCCTTAATCTGAAATGAAGAATGAATAATTTGCATAATAGGTCCCTTAGTACAATTAGGGTTATGTACCATGGCCATCTTGATGATCATACAGCTGTTGATTCAACTATTGAATCATAGAGGCTGGTGCTTGGATGAATATCTAAAGAGTTAGATTGAGGACTCATCAAGCACCGTCAAATGATTGTTAAGAAATGATCTCCAGCCTGAGTAGGAGATGGCAATCCTTATCTCTAAAGGCTGATGTCTGACCGACCTCTTGATGCAGGTCCTCTTCATAGGAATAGAGATTTGGAGGTGTCAGATTAATTAGGTCAAAGAGTTGACTTAACGAGATCGAGATAACCAAAGTCCTATATCGTATGCTGTCATGATATAGGCACGCATCCTCTGACCAGAGACAGATGTGTTACTATATGTCTGAGTATGTACATTTGGCAGACCAATAGGTTGATGACCTAACCAAGGTCTATACACCGACGCGCTGGTGTGCATGTAAGGGCATATGAGTAATACGATCTCTCAAAGGGATCATACAGGTTCAGTTACTGAACCGGAAGACATGAGCTCACTCATGAGATATTGGGAAGAATCAAATTCCGTGCGCACGGTCGTCTCGCTTTGGAAGCTTGACTGAATTTGTAGGTTTGATATATACTTTTGGAAAGTATATGATCAAGACCTAGGTATGATGTACGCTTTTGGAAAGTGTATGATTGATACCAACTCCCAATGATTGAATGAGAAACTTACTGATAAAACCATGAAGTAGACAGTATAAAGTTGATCCAATACTTCGGGTTTAGTCTGAGTCTTCCAGTATGCAGGATGTGCAGGTATTGGGAATACTTGAGGGTGATGTGATCATAAACGATAGTATAACCATGACGCTTCCATTCCTAGGGAGTGATGAAACGGGTCTGGATTTTAGTGACTCCTCTCAGTAGAGAAGTAATCTGATCTTGGTCCAAGTGTTGGACATTGATCTGAATGTGATTCAGATGCAATAAGAAGATTAGATTTACGGTCTTGATTTAATCAAGCATCTATGGGAGGCCCGCGATCTGGATTTGAGATATGATCTCAATATCCATGTCACTATACGTGGAACAATACAATCGCCCTGTCCTTATCTCCAAGTATCTGCGGAGAAAGCGCATTATCCTTGAAGGAGTTCATGGATAATTCTATTGTTGATTTATGTATCCGAGCATTGAGAAAATGGATAATTAAATGTGATTTAATTATCATGAGTAATATGAATTTGATTCATATTATAAAGAGAGTTATCTGAGATAATTAAATGTGATTTGATTATCAAAGATGTGAATAATGCGAATGTGATTCATATTATTTGAGAACAAGAGAATAAAGATCCAAGATGATTAAATGTGATTTAATTATCATGGATATGAATAATGTGGATAGCAATATCCATATTAGTCATATATATTATAAATGTGATTTATAATATATAAGAGAGAGCTATTTGTAATTTACATTTGTTAATTAAATGTTAATGTGAATTGGATTCACATCGGACATCAAATTGAAAATGTAATTTACATTTTGTTTTGGGTTGTGAATGTGATTCACAAATTTTCAATGGCATGATTGCAATGTTCACAAAATAAATTGGATTTATTTTTTGTGAAATAATTTGCAAAAAAAGTTGTTGCAAATAATGGAGATTACATAAAAGGTGAAATAGCCACCTTCCTAATGGAGGAGGGTGGACGGCCACCACTCCCATTAGGGAAGGGGGGCCGTCCCCCCTCTCCACATGGAAGGAGGCTTTCTCTCCTTTCATTATCTCCATGTATTGATGATTTAATTTTGTAATTAAATTGTGTTGATTTATCAACATATATTTAATTTAAATTAAATTAATTGTTGTTGTGTTTTTAGCAACAAATCATGACCATTGAAAGAAACACAAATTAATGTGGACCATTGGATTTGTGTTGTCCCATGGATTGAGATCCATGGACCCCAAAACCCTATAAAAGGAGAGGCACCCCATTGCTCTTCTTAGCACATAAGTGAGACAACAAGTCTCTCTCTTTCTCTTTCTTTCTCTTTCTCTCCCTCTCATGGCCGTCCACCATGGATGACCTAGAGAGGCTCTCCATCGCCGCGGCACCGTCGTTATGCTGACCGATGTTTTGCTCGTGGAACTCCGTCTACTTCGGCATGCCTTGCTCGTGAAGAAGACGTCGGATCTCGTGTGTCGAGATCAGGAGATCCACTGCTTGGATCATCAACATGGATTGCGAGAAGCACGCGGTTCATCCCCGCGCTCGCAAGCGTCTCCTCTGACGGATCGGACTTGAGACAGGAGGTCTCTTCGTTTAGAGACTTGATCGCAACCACGCTTCAAGAGGTAAACCTAATACTTGTTTGTGGTTTAGACGAAACGATCCGAGAAGTGTTCTTGGATCATGTGGTTTCGTCGCATAAAAAATTTTAATTTCCGCTGCATAGAACAACTAGTACGACTAGTCGTTCTTCGTCGTATCCGATACGACAATCACGCTTCCGTGATGCGCTTGAGGATCTAACCATATCCTTCAGAAGACTTCATCGTGAAACAATGCACGATGCGTCCTCCAAAAATCGGCGAAAACGGTCAAAAACATGGTTCTAACACAGTACATTGGTAATTAATCTATTTTTTTATACAAGAATTTTATTTTTAATGTTTTATTTATCATTTTATTCCACTTTTAATATGTACATATATAATATTTACAAAATAATAAAAATATGAAATAATAAAAATAATTAATAATAAATAAAATGAATATTTTAATCGATACAAGTATACAATAGGGGTCCAAAACTCAACTTTCAAAATGTAACTCCAAAAAATACGAAACCATCTTCATTAAATAGATTATTGAAAATTATAACAATTAAAGGTGATTTTGATACATTTTGAGTTTTTATTTGAGAGATACAGGTCTGAGAATTTGGGATTTTGGAATCTTATTCAGATCATAACTTTTGATATGTACACTATTTTTATAAATTAATTTTATATTTTTCTTTATTTAATTATCTACAACTTTAATGTATAAAGTTTCTTTATTTGAAGTATAAAAAGTGGAACTAAAAATAGGTCTCAAAATGAATTAAATAAAGGAATTTTATTAGATTATGGCCCTTATCTCCCGCTACTTTATTCTTTGTCGACCTAGTCATCGAGATGCCTAGGTCTTGGGATTTTGGGTCATAAAATATTTACAATATTTTTTCTTTTTCTTTTCTTTTCTTTATTCTATGATTTTGGCTGTAAAAACAATATTTTATACACTATTTATATGCGCATGCATGGATGCTAAGATGCTGGAATTAATGATATTTACACGCATTTGTCAGGGTTTTTGAGGCCAAAATGATAGAATAAAGATGATGAAATGTGGATTCATCACAACCCTAGCTCTTCTTTAACACACAATAATTATATGCTCCCCCCCCCTCTCTACATGCCAAGCCTCTCACTCCTCCTAAGAGTGGTTGGCCATCCAAAACCCTCACTACAACAAAAATGCTAATTAGTAACAAATTAGTTAGAGACAAATTGACAGAATTGTCGCTAATGGCTGACTTTACCAACAAAATACAGCAATTGACACTATACCATTGTATTAGTTAATGAATTACATTTAGTAACACAATTATATGTCATTGTATTTTGTTATTTAGTGACAATTTTTCACACGTCACTAAGTAAAAGCAAAATCATATGCTTTTTTTAATTTCATGCTATGTATAACTCTCTTAGTTAACATGAGAAGGTTGTTAGTGCTAACTAGATCTCCTATTTTGGATTGTAAAGTATACTATAATAGTTTCTTAATTTAAAGATATACTATTTCTTTTGTTAACATATGATTGTCATGTATAGTGGATTTTACTTATTTTTGAAGTGTCACTATTATATTATTAAAAGAACATTTATAATCAAAGTATATAAAACCATTCATCTCAATAATTCTTATCGAAGTTCTATTTTTGGCATCAAGTGATTACTTTTGCTATTTTGGCGGGTGTGCTATTATTATTTTGTTTTGGCCCTACTTTGACCTGGCGCACCATTGCCCTTTTCTTTTGGCGCTACTTTGACCCGGTGCGCCATTGCCCTTTTGTTTTGGCGCTGAGATTTCACAAACAAAAACCTCTTTTATATATGTTATTTATCATCCTATGTACTAATCCTTTGTGCTAATCACAACAACCTCCATCAAATCCCCACGACTCCTTAATTTTATCTTGACTCCCTCCATCTGCTCCCACTGTTCCCGTTTTCCCAAACTTGTGCGGATTTTTTCCAGCAAACTACATCGAGGATTTCTTCCATTGTTCTTTTCTTTCTGAAGTTCGAAGAAATCAAGAATATTTTATCAGGCGGGCAGAAATTGCGCATCAATCTTCTCCATTTGGTGTATTAAAGGTTGGTGTATTTTTCTTCTTTGATATGTCATAGAACTTTTTCCATGCTTCATGAGAAACTTGATTTTTTACAATATACTTTGTAAACATGTAGAAATTTATCTTTTCTTGTTCAATCATATATTGTTATCTCCTTTTGGTTTCCTTTTTACATCTTCTTTTCTATTAAGATTTAAATATCACATACAGAATACATCAGATTAATAGATTAAGTTCATTTTTTAGAATAAAAAATAGATTCATGTGATCTATGTTATATACTTGTTCACAAAAATATAAAATCTACATCCGTAAGTGATGTACTTATGGTTAGAGGAATTGCATGGATACAAGATATAAATTTTATAAAATTTTGAAGTTATCAAGAATCACATGCTCAATTTATATCCACAGGTACCTTCCTTTTTCCACTTGAAATTAACTAGTCCATGAGGTGTTCAAGTGTACATGTAAGGGTTTTTTTTCAAAACGAAACCCCCAATATCACATAAACATAAGTGTTGTATAAACTTAAACTAAGACATCTATAAATAATAGCCTTACAATATTATATAAATAACTAAAAAAGGAGCAAGCCTCTATGTTTTATCAAAATTATATTGTAATTACAGAAAATACTTATGAAATGTAGAATATTTATTTATGAGTTTAGAAATAGTTTTGTTTAACTGATTAGAAACTAATCATGACAAGTTTAATTAATAAGTTCCATGAAATCTTTGAAACATGTTGGCTATATTTGGATTATTGGATATCAGTATCGAACATTTAGAATACCGTGGGTGATATATATCTTTGATGTACTCAAGTTAGCATGTCTTTAAAGACGACTATTTCACATAGCTTAAAAAAATTAGACACAGATATTACAAGATATTTAATTCACATTAGATCATATAGTCTCGCGCTTTTTGCAAATGATGATGCTTGAGAAACACTTATACTACCATAGGATAAACACACATGTCATGACAAAATATTTGTTAGAATCATGACGTTGTTAACAGTAAATTAAGAGAAAATAAATCACGTTATAGTTAACTGACATGAACAAATTCACAATTGGCTAATTTCTATACATACACACACACATATAGTTATAATGGTCAAATAAATATTGAAAGTTTACCATGGTACATACACATTTACTATCATCCGTTGGTATTACATTAAATAATCATTCTTCATTTCTATTAGATTAGTGATATAATCAAAAGTTAACTTTATTTTACCTAACCTATCAATCATACGTCCATCTATGATAGGTTTAGAGAATTAGTTAAATGTGTTTTTTTTATTTCGAGTATAAATGTAGTATATCAAGATTTGTTTAATAAAAATGATCACTAATAATTTTTATTAGAATTCTGATCAAAAGACTGCTTATCTGTTTTCTTCCTAAAGGTTTTGATATGGATAAAACATGGATTGATGAAGATAGGAGAAGCTCCAAATATTTTAATGGCATCAATCAGTTTATCAACTTTGCATTTAGTCAAGTGGATGAAGATGAAACCATCCTTTGCCCATGTACTCGATGCGTAAACTTACATCATGTAAATCGAAAAGATGCATTCAAGCATCTAATATGGAATGGATTTCTATCTGGTTATGTTAATTGGATTTTTCATGGTGAAGAAACTATCGATTCACAAAATATAGGACTGCAAAATGGTTATGAACAACATGATTGTTGCTCACAAATTGGTCAAGAAAAAGAAGTGAATGACATGCAAATAAATCGAGAAGAAGATCGAGAGGATATACATGATTTGTTATTTGATACATTTATTAATGTTCAAAATCCATGTGATGAACTGGGTGGACAACCTAATAAAAGAAGAAGGGATAAAAATGATGGTTCCGATGATTTTTTTGAATTATTGGAAGATGCTCAACAAGAGTTATATCCAGGTTGTAAGAGATTTACAAAGTTGGCATTTGTTATTCGTCTTTTTCATTTAAAATGTCTTTACGGATGGAGTAATAGATCGTTTACTATGTTACTCGAATTACTGAAAGAGGCATTTCCAGAAGGAGAAGTACTTCCCGAGTCCTATTATCATACAAAGAAGATGATGTCTAAGCTCGGATATGACTACAAAAATATTGACATGTGTCCAAATAAATGCATGATATATTGGAGAGAAAGAGAAAATGATAATTCATGTTATGTTTGTCATACATCTAGATGGAAGAAAAATGCACATGAGGACTCACAGTCAATTAGCAAGGAAAAAATGACACCAGCTCAAGTGATGTGGTATTTTCCTCTAATACCAAGGTTACAAAGATTTTTCATGTCCACAAAAACCTCTTCATTTATGAGATGGCATCACGAAGGACGAACAAAAGGTCGAATTCTCAGACATCCAGCCGATTCTCCAATGTGGAAAACATTTGATGCATTACATCCCGAGTTTTCATCAGAGCCTCGCAATGTTCGTCTTGGTTTAGCTACAGATGGATTCAATCCTTTTAGAACCATGAGTATAAATCATAGTACTTGGCCAGTTGTATTCGTAATTTATAATCTTCCTCCTTGGTTATGTATGACACAACCATATATCATATTGTCTGTTCTAATACCGGGACCATCCAGTCCAAAGGCACATATAGATGTATTCCTACAGCCGCTACTCGAAGACCTGAAGAAATTATGGGTTAGTGGTATACCAACATATGACGCCGATCGTAATGAAACTTTTCAATTACGCGCATCATTATTGTGGACTATAAATGACTTTCCTGCATATGCCGATATTTCTGGATGGAGGACTCAAGGATATTTAGCATGCCCGATATGTAATACACATGTAGAATCAGAATATTTATCAGGTAGTCGGAAGATATGTTACATGGGTCATCGTCGATTTCTTCAAAAGGACCATATATTTCGAAAGGAGTCAAAGACTTTTAATGGGAAACAAGAACTAAGACAAACTCCTAAAAGAATATCAACTTCTGAGATTTTTTTTCTCAAGTGGAGAAGATTCCTACAATAATTGGTACCCATCCAAGAAATAAGTCGGATAAGTATGAACCTCATTGGACAAAAAGAAGTATCTTATTCGAGTTGCCATATTGGAAAAGTAATTTGGTATGCCATAATCTTGATGTTATGCATATTGAGAAGAATGTTTGTGATAGTTTATTGGGAACTTTGCTTGGATTAGAGAAGAAAAATAAAGATAACATGAAAAGCCGCATAGATCTACAGTTGATGAATATTAGACATGCTCTTCATCCCATAACTATTGGAAATAAGATATTACTACCTGCTGCAAGTTTTACATTGAATAAAGAAGAAAAGACGATGTTCTGCAAGTTTCTGAATTCAATAAAGTTCCCAGATGGTTATGCATCTAATATTTCTCGATGCATACAAGTAAGTGATTGCAATGTATCTGGATTAAAGAGCCATGATTGTCATATCTTGATGCAACAATTACTTTCCTTAGCGATACGGGTTGTTGTTCCCAATAAGATGGTAAAGTCTACATTGATTAATCTTTGTAATTTTTTTCGAAGTCTTTGCTCAAAGGAGATTGATCCAGCAGACATTGAGCAACTTGAGCAAAAGATTATAATAATAATTTGTCAAATGGAAAAAATATTTCCTCCCTCCTTTTTCGATATTATGGTGCATCTGCTCGTACATTTGCCAACAGAAGTTAGACTAGCCGGTCCAGTTCAATACCGATGGATGTATCCGATTGAGAGGTACGCATAACTATTTTAAAAAATTCAATTTTTTTTAAATTTTGATACTCCGTAATGGTTGCATATGATTATACATTTAGGTACTTGCTTACTTTGAAAAGATATGTAAGAAATAAAAGTCATCCAGAGGGCTCAATCGCAGAGGGATATCTAGCAGATGAATGCCTTACATTTTGTTCTAGATATCTTCAGGGAGTTGAGATGAGGTCTAATCAACCACCAAGGAATAATAGAGATGAGTTTCTTATAACCGAGGAAAGTTGGTCAATATTCTCACAAAAAGGTCGTGCTTTAGGAAAGAAAACAGTGAAGGTATTAGATGCTAGTTTCTTAGAGCAAGCACATCGATATATCTTGGCGAATTGTGATGCAGTGATATCATATAAAATGTAAGAAATCTAAATACCACCTTTTTTACATTATTTTGTAATAATTGATACATGCATCAATTTTTTGATGTAGGGAACATTACGATTATCTAAAGAAAACGCATCGTTATGCATCAGAAAAGGAATTAAATGCTCTTCATAGCAGTACCTTTCTACATTGGTTTAGAAAAAATGTAGGCCTTTCTAAATCCTACACATATTTTTATATTGGTTAAAAATCTAATATATTTTGTATCTTATATAGGTTGAAGACAAAGGGAAAAAGGAACGAATTTCCGAACATCTTAAAGTACTTGCTCATGGTCCTCATGATATTGGAATTCATTTTGGTGGATACATAATTAATGGGTATAGATTTTATACCAAAATAAAGGAAAGATGCAGAAAGACTCAAAATAGTGGGGTCATTGTGGATGCAAATATGGATTCCTTTTCACATAATCTTGTTGACAATATATCAAATGGAATAACATCCTTTTATGGTGTACTTACAGACATCATTGAAATAAACTATTTTGAGAAATTGAAAATTGTTTTATTTCAATGTGAATGGGTTAATGTATGCTCCAAAGGAAATAAGGAGACTGATGAGTATGGGATAACACGTGTTAAGTTGGCACGTTTGGGGCATTACAATGATCCATTTATTTTGGCAACTCAAGCCAGACAAGTATTTTATATATAAGATCTCAAGCATACTGAATGGCACTTTGTAGTTAGAATAAAGCCCAGAGATGTATTTGATTTAGACGAAAATGATGTTGATGATGTTTCTGAGGATCTCTTAAACAATGATGCAATTGACGAGACACATCAAATGTATAATGATGATAACAATGTGGCTGACTTTGATTTGATAAGGACAGACATAGATGGTATGATATACACAAAAGATTTTTTTGAACAACAACATCGTATAATTGATAATCATAAGCAATTTTTGGATGAGACATAAGAAAGTGAAGAAGAAATATAAATTTCAAAGGTATTCTACTTAACTTGTTGTGTTTTTGTTTTGCAAGTTTAAGACATAGTTTATTCAAATTTTATATAATCATTCTCTTATTATTTGACTATATTACTTTCATTTTAATTTTTCTGTTTAATGTTTGCAGGATGTCAAGAGCTAATAGATGTTTAACTTTCAATGAAGAAGATGTACCCCGACTTCAACCAACTTCACGAGTACTTCCTCCAGTAGGACATCAATCTAAAAAGATATTAGGAGCCTTGAATATTTCTGAAATAAAGACAAATTCAATTCAGAAGGATGCTCTTTTTAAGAGTGGCTTAAGATCCAATATCAACAACAAACAAGCTTCAAAAGTTGATTTGTTAAAAAGAAATCGAGGAGTGAATGACAATGTGACCACTGATTATTCTCATATTCATGAAAATAGAAGAGAACCACTAAGAAAGCCGCAAGATTTAAGGGCTCATAGTGAAGAATTTAGATCATCAAGATATGCATATTTGTTGCATAATCTAACAAGTAATTCAGAATTTGAACACGGTGAGAATGGTAATATTCTTCTTTTGTTTATTCAAATCTTTATTTTTTTCTTTCTACTTTGATAGTTTATACGAGTATTACTAAAATACATTTTTCTTATATTTTGAAGCTATAGAGCATGATAATGTTCCTAGTGACCCTCCTTGCGTGAATATTGATCAAGAAAATCCACTATCCCAAGGTATGATTTTTTAATTTGTTGAACATCATTTCAAAAATAAATTATGTGTGCATCTTTGAGATAGATTAATTGTTAAGCTGAAGGAATAGGTCATAGTTTAATTTGTTCGTGCAAATTTTTTTGGTTTGCTATTATACTTGTTGAATTAGAATATTATAATAATCAAATATATGAATAAAATATGATTACGTAGTAAATAGATACCAGCAAGTGATAGATAACTATTAATTAATCTTTTTTTATCTAAATTGCATGATACTAATACACAAATTCGGGTAGTTAATTTATTTATTTTATTCTTTCATGATGTTTCTTTTAATTTAACTTGTAGAAATATATAATTTCAGGAAAAAGCAGTAAAGCTAAAGGACGACGAGGTCACACAATATGTTTGAAATTATGGAATGCTAAAGATGGGAAAAAGATTCTTGTAGAAAAAAATGAATTCAATCAACCAATCGGAGATTCTCAAAATGAATTGACTACATTTTTGGGGACTATTGCCAGAAACGGCAAGTTGACACCCTTAAACTATAAAGATTGGAGATTGATGCCGGAGGAGCACAAGACAAAGATGCTTGAATTTGTAAAGGTACACATTTTCATTAAATATGTAAAGTTGATTTATATGCTTATTACATACCTTTTTTTGTAGAGTAAATTTGAGTTTGAAGAAGAGGTAGGGAAAGTAATTATGGATCTGATAGCAAAAAGTTGGAGAAGTTTTAAATCTTATTTGAAAGCAAATTATTATAAACCACAATTACCTCTTGAGGAAAGAATTGCAAATCGAGATCCTCGAGTTATAGAAGATCAATGGAAGTTTCTCATCGACTATTGGGATACAGAATCTTCTAAGGTAACAAATTAGTTATAAAGATGATTCTTGATTTTAATATTAAGATTGTAGAATAACTTCCTTGTAATATTCTTATTTTTGTTTTTATAGAAACGTTGTGCCATTAATATGCAAAATAGGAAAAAGCTTAAGTTAAGTCATACTGCTGGAACAAGGAGTTTTGCATGCATAAGAGATAAAGTAAGTGCGAATATTAGTTGTCCTACTAGAATTGTTTTTTTCAGTAGTAGAAGTGTTATAAGTGCTTATTGTTATGATAAAATGCTAGATGGAGAAAGAGAAAGGAAGGAAGATAAATGAAATTGAGTTTTTTTATACATGTTCATACGAAGAAGAATGGAAAACCCGTGGATACAACTTCAGACGATATGATGGTAATTTTTTATTTCATTATAGATTCAAGATCTTCATAATAATTTTAGATACTTTCGTATAATTATAAGTTTGATATTTTCAGAATCAATTTGAAAAAGAAATAGAAAAACTGGACAATTGTGAAGATTTGAATAATATAGCAGATGTTTACAAAAAAGTTGTCGGAAAGGAGGTAAAGAATCCTATTGTATCTCGTCGAAAATATTGGAGCCAAGCAAATTTGAAGATCAATTACAAAAGCAAACATTGCTCATGGATCTTGAGGCTCAAAAACAACAATTAGAATTACAAAGTAAAGAGATCCAAATACTAAGGGAAAGTCAAGTGAAGCTGCAACAATTCTTTCAGTCATTTGGCACTTCCCAAATGAATAGCTTAAGGCTTATAGAAACTCAACAGGTAATTCATAAAGAATATTTATATTGTTCATTATTTTTTTATGCATTTAATTATTAATATTTATTTCATGTTATTAGGAGACTTGCAATGGTGTGGGAACAAATAATGTTTCTAGAAAAAATTTGGAGCCCTCACATCTTACAAATTTCAGCCCATCATCATTTGTGGAAGGAGAGGTACTTTATGATAGTTTATATTTGCTAATTTTTTATTGAACTTTAAATTTTGTGGACTCAAATAATTTTTTAAAATGTATGGTAGTTTTCTATTTGTTAATTTGTTATCGAGCTTTAAATTTTGTGGACTCAAATCAACTTTTTTGATATGAGATTATTATTAACATTCATGTTTGTGGATATGCTCCACATCATATTGATAATTTACATTGTGTGTGCACAACAGAATAGTATGCTTAAAAGTTTAAAGCAAATGAAGGAAACTAATAGTTCATTTGGTTATTTTAAATTCTATTACTACTTGGATAATGGTTTTTTTAAGTTGGAAATTTTAATATTTTTGTTAGACATTACATTTTATTCACTGATGAATTGTGAGAAGACTTATAGCGTTGATTGTATCCACTAAAAGTTTTAATTGAATTTATCTCTTGCAGGGTGTTTTTCTTCTGAATTTTAATGAAATAAAAGTAGCTCTTGGACAAATACGAATTACAAACCCGACAGAAAAAGTTGGAAACATTGTGCTTGGCACAAATTTTTTGGGAATTTATATAGAAGTTACTTTAAAAGATGACGAAGCTTTGATTCGATCATATAGACAACATGAGAAGATAGGGGATGCAATTGGTACAATCATTTCATGGCCAAAGAAGTTGATAATTCCCAGGTGATTTATTTTTTTGAACATCAATGATACTTTCACCTTGTAAAAATTATTTATTTTTACATTAATTAAACTCAAGTCATTAAAATTTTCAGGAAATGTTAAGGGATAGAAGAAAAGCAAGGACATCGGATTAAAGAGCGCCTCAATGTCTCTTCAATTGAACTCTCCACATGGCCTCAAAGCTCTTCAAAGGATTTAGAATTTCTTACTTTGATGCATGATTAGAAAGTATTTCTTTATTTCAAAGATGGACATTCTAAAGTTGAGTCTTTTTGTTTGGACAATGAGTCTTTTCATTAACCTTGTTATGTTTAATGTTCATGTTCTTCTAATTTTGATTGATAAATTATTATTATTATTGATTTGTTATCACTCTCAACAAATATCCCTAAAAATATATTATAGTGCTAACTTTATAAGAGAAGTATCAATTGATGACTGCAGATATTGTTATACCACCGTATAAGAACTTACATAGAAAAAATTTTTGATGCTCAAACTAATCCTCGAAGCTTTAAATTTCTAAAGTTATTATAATATTAAAAATATAATATCTAATGTATCTTTGAATTTTTAATCAAAATAAATCGAAGGATGCCGAGCACAAAATTTTTTGACCACAAGTTTCATCCGTGATTAATGTTGAATTCTAGAATGCTACAATTCAACATTTATGTCTCATCAAATATATCCATTCATCAATAAATTAATACCAAATACATTTATTTTTTTACGAAGTAATAAGTATCAAATTCTATAAGTCATTAAATATTTGGTAATTACGAGCAGAGAAGATGGAGAGTGACAATTGTCTAATCGTTTCTAAGTTCTTTAGGGGCATATAAATTTATTTAATAATGAATAGTATTTGTCGTTAAATATTAAATATTAGAGACATCAATGTGACATTTATATTTGACACTATACATATCTATAAAGCGACAAATTAGTAACAAATTTATTTGACGTTAAAGGCAATAATATAGTGACAAATTCCATATGTCACAAAACTTTTAGCGACAGTGACCTTAGAGGCAAAGAAGAGACAAAATTTTAAACCGTCGCTAATGCATTTTAGCAACAAAAAAGGGACTTTTAGTGACAAATATCATATGCCTCTAAAATATATTTTTGTTGTAGTGCCTAGAGAGGGTCGCCGTCATCGCCATGTCGTTGTGCGACTGCTTCGACCGCTCGTGGATCTCCATCTCCCTCGGCGTACTTCGCTCATAAAGAAGATATCAGATCTTGTGAGACGAGATCAAGAGATTCGCTGCTTGGATAATCAACATGGATTACGAGGAGTACACATGTTATCAACGTGCTCGCAAGCATCTCCTCCGTTGGGTCGGACTTGAGATAGGAGCTCTCTTCGTTTTGAGACACGATCGCAACCACGTTTCATGAGGTAACCTTAATACACATTTTATGATTTAGATGAAATGATCCGAGAAGTGTTATTGGATCATGTGGTTTCATCGCATTTAATTTTTTTTAAATTTTGCTTCCCCCATGCTTCCGTGATGCGCTTAAGGTTCTTCCCATAACCTTCATCTTGGTCCCCGAGGTTGTTGGTGATTGAAACTACTTCGCACTAATGCTTGGCGTGGAGGAAGAGGCCAGTTGGAGGAGATCCGAGCATCGTCGGAGTAGCTGGCAAAGCTCCACCTTGGTTCCCTTCTTCTCAGATTGAACCTTAGTTTCTCTAACTATTTCTCTTCCTAGCATGGTAGATAGCCCAGTTTAGGATTTAATTTCTCTTGTTTTTGCAATTTATCCATCAAAATTGAAATATCGAAGTTCGCCGAAACTTTTGCTCCGACCACTATCTGTCGTCATCCGACCGTTCCTTGCTCCACCTGTCATTTCTATTCTCTTCCCCTTCGAGTTCTGAACGCCTCACGCACCTTCCTGATCCTTGTTGGATCAGGGGATCGGTTCTCCTCCTTTGTCGTACGTTGGAGAACCTCTGCCCGCCTTCATTTTCACTCATTTCCGACCAAAAAGACTGCCAGAGCCTTCCTTTTTCTTTGTTGGATCTAACTTTGCAGGTATTGGATGTTAAAGACCCCAGTTGGGCTAAATTTTGTCTAGGACGAGGTTCATAGAGCTGCTTCCCTTCCTCGACCTTTGGGGCTCACTCCGGATACCCCCAGGTTTCGTTGAAGCCTCCAGCATCACACGATCGCCAGGAGCGTTTTGCATCTCACCACAAAGTCAAAGATCACCAGAGTCGGGTAGGGGAGCAGATCGATGTTCACTTGAATAGGCGTTCTTCCCTCTTCTCCCCTCTTGCTCTCCACTGTTGGATCGACGAGGAGCTCCACGTGTAGCAGTAGTCGTCTGATCTAGAAGCCTTCGACCTTTGATCAAGCTGAGATCTAATCTCAACCATCCATTGTCAAAGGGGTATCCACTGTCCATCAGCCACCAGTGTTTAAGTGAAAGCTTTCAGCCATTGGAGGGCAATTTTCCCCTATACCCCCACTTTTTTATTTTATTTTTAATTTAGAAACTTTAGTCTCTAGTGTAAAACTTTGTGGAAATTTTGCAAGTAGCCCCCTGTATTTTTTTATTTGCACATAGATCCTTCACAGTGTTACCTCACTTTCCCGTACACGTGAGGTGGTGGGCATTTTGCAAGGACATCCATGTACTTGTGTGTTATCATCTAATCCAGAATCTTTGGGATACAGTTCAAAACTTTTTGAGAATTTTGCATGTATGCCATGTTGTGTCTCGTAATCCTCATGTATACCCCTGACAGCGTGGAATGAATTAAATATTCGTGGATAAATTACGTAGAGGCCCCTATATTGTGGAAATTGGTTCTGGATTGAAGTTTTATTTATTTTTTTTTTTGCATAATAGTCCCTACCAGTATTGATTTTTTTGCGTATTCTTTGCATTAAAAAACCATTTTGCAATTAAAAATTGTAGAAAATTTATTTCAAGTGCTGTTATATTATTATATCACCTATATTTTGTGCAGGGAAATTTAAGATATTTTTCTATATTAAAAAAAATCGAAAACACTACATTTATTCCATGTTTGCATTAAAAATCCATGAAAATTAGGAAACTATTTTGAAAAATTATAAACAATCATGGGTTATTTATTATTGTATTTTGCACCTTCATGCCAAAAATCATAAAAAAATCCAAAAAAAGACCATAAAAATTACAAGCTCTCTCTAACTCTAAAAAGATTGTAAAAAATCATTAAAAAATCTATTTCTTACATATCTGTATCCGAATCATGTTTATCCAATTCTGAATCCGCATCCGTATTTAAGGATACGGTATTCAATTTCAGATATCCATTTCTGTATCCGTATCCATTTTTTGAAACGGATAAGGATGCGATAATACCTATATCCATATATGTATTCGTCCGTTTGCATCCCTAGAATCGTTTCATCACAAGTGTTGTTTTTATCGGATCGGACTTCAGACATGAAGTCTCTTGCTGTAGAGGTTAGAGGATCAAAAATATAATTCAAGAAGCAATTTAATAACCGTGATAACTTGTTGAAGCGAATTAAAAAGGTTCCCATATTCACATGGTTTCATCTTTTAGTTTTTTTTTAAATTCCACTGCTATCTAGATTCATCTGACGAATGTCTTTATTTGATCGGATGTGAACCATTCTTCATGCTTCCATGATGCGTGTGGCCTAATAACCTCCCTTCACTTGTTACTCAAAAGGACATACTGACTCGACAAAAGCGATATTTTCCTTAGCTTTACATTAGAGAAGGGAATAAAGAGATCACTTTAGGAGATCTAGCTAGTAGTGATAGGTATATGGATCGTGTAAGCTATATATGGATACGAAGGAAGTAGAGTAGCCTTCGAAGGCTAAGAAATATGAGAAAGGTGTAGGACTTGATGACATTTCTATAAAAGTATGAAGAGTTTTAGGTGAACATAGTTTGACTTGATTCGCAAATTTAATGTTATTTTTTGAAACAAGAAAATGTCCGACGAATGGAGGAGAGGCATTATGGTGCCTCATTGTAAGAATAAATGAGACATTCAATTTTTTTGGAACTACATATGTATCAAACTGAGTTACACTATGAAAAATTAAGAATGTGTTGTTGAAAGAAAGTTGAGCGAGTTTGAAAAGTAACGGAAAATCAATTCAAATTCATGTCAGGTTGCTCAACTATTGAATCTATCCACTTGTTAAGGAAATAATAGAGATTTATATAGCTAAATTGAATAATCTCCATATGATTTTTATTGATTTGGGGAGGTTTTATGATTTAGTCCCACGAGAGATATTATGGAGAATTTTGGAGAACATACAGTTACATCCCTTATAAAGGATATGTTTGACGAGGCTTCATCTTGTGCAAGGATCTAGTCTGGGAAGACTGACTATTTACTATTTAGACAACAACATCGATATGCACCAAGGTTCAACTTTGAGTCCTCTCATTTTTACTCTGATTATGGATGAGTTGACTAGTCACATTCAAGATGCTATACATTGGTGTATGCTGTTCGCCGATGATATTGTCTTGATTGATGGGACTAGCGACGAAGTAAGTGCGAAGCTTGAGGTTTGGAGACATGCCATAGAGACTAAAGGGTCTCGTATAAGTAGGGATAAGACTGAATATATGGAGTGCACATTTGATGGAAGCAATGGTGAAGGAATCGAGGTGAAGATTGGAGACAATAACATCCTAAGAAAGATTCTTTTAGATGCTTATATTTTGTAATATGATGGGGAAATCGATGGAGATGTTGATCATAGAATAAATACATGCTGACTAAAAAGGTGAGTAGCCTCTACTGTTCAATGTGATAGAAAAATCCCTTTTAAAATCAAAAGAAAGTATTACAAAGCAATTGTGAAACTTGCTATGCTTGATGGATATGAATCTTGGCTTGTGACCTGTGCAGAGAATGACAGTAGCATAAATGAAAATCTAAGCTCGATGCATGATCATACACAAAAAATTAGATTCAGAATGATGCAATTAGAAGAAAAGTTTGTGTAGCTCCAATAGAGGATAAGACGAGAGATTTGGGATAATCGCTTAAGATGGTTTGGCCACTTACAAAGGAGTTCGTTGATGCACCAATTAGAAGATGTGAGGTTTGGTACGACGAGCCAGCTAAGAGAGGGCGGGGTAGACTCAAGAAGTATTGGAATGAGACTATTTGAAGTGATCTTTAGTTATGTGGATTTATGCTCGAGAACGGTCCGTGATAGATTTGAATGGAGGCGAAGAATCCATGTAGCCTACCCTGCTTAATGTGGGAAAAGGTAGGCTTTGTTGTTGTTGTACATGGTTTTAAAATGTTCATGTTTTTGTTATTTGTTGTAATTTTACCAAAGCTATATAATTATCACTAATTGTGATAATTTGAGACAACTTGAAAATACAATTTCATATCATCCAGTACTCGCAGAGTGTAAGAGTGGATTATGATAGAGGGTGATTATCACTTTACAACTTGAGATTAAGTATTTTTTGCAATGATAAATGGGTCCACATTGGATCCAAGCCCTACAATTTGTTAGGATTAGATATCCTTGATAATAGATCATGCCTAGTCTTGAGATTTTACAAATGATATCAGAGCAGATCCTCTCTAATGGTAAAAATGAATATCTAAGAGGTGGAGCCACCCTTACAAAAGAGATAAGAGGAAAAGATTACCCGGAGAATGAAATATAATGTACCTATTTCTCGTGAACATAATTTATTATGTGTGAAAAAAAAACTAATCATGCACTCACTTCACGTGTTATTTATAGCCTAAAAGTATGTATAATTTGATTCAATGTGCATGTCTAATTTGATTCAATGTGCATCGATTGATACATGCCTTCCATTATATTGCTTAAAAACTTATTAGAGGACTGCATATAACTCTCATGTTCCTCCTAGACACTCGTTTATCTCGAAATTTGAAACCGCACATGTTTTGAAAGCACAAGCACTTGCACTTGCTGGTTCGAGACATATCAATGGCTGGTGGGAGTAATGAATACACAAGTTTCGTGCAACTTAGTAACATATTCCCTTTCCATATCAATTCTGCATACTAGTTAGTTGATATTTCAAAAGCAATGCTCTATTTTTAAGAATAACCGCCTCCTGAAAAATGACAGAAAAATCATCAACAAAATACAAGCCATTACTCCCCGAGAAGACTACCTTTCATACTTGTTCTTTTTTTAGATATATTGGCAAAGGGATATAACTCAACTAGTTAAGAAATTATGTTATACATGTTAGTTTCCTCAAGAGAAAATACTTAATGGAATAATAAAAAACATCTCGTCTTATATTATTTTCATTTTTTAAAAGTTAAAGTAAGTTCACTAATTTTTTTGAAGCATATAATTCTAATTCTTGCGGCGTTTTAGACTAGAATTTGCTTTGTGAGTTTAGTGAGAGGAACCTCCCTTCATTGGTCAAGAAACCCTAACAAAACCCAATACATCGTATGTTCTAAAGCCCTAACCCCTGCCCCGCCATTTCTTCCCCGCCGTCCATCGCCTTCCCCTCTTCCACATCTACCCAAACCCACAGGCGGCAGGGGAAGAACAAGCCATCTTCTCCCTATTCCATCTCACATCCACATCTTCCATCGCCGTTCATGAGGGGAGGTGGAAGGGGAAGGGGCGGGGGAAGAGCAAGGGGAGGCGGCGGCGGAAGGGCAAGGGGAAGCACAAGGGGGAGAGGCGGCGGCATCCGGAAGAAGAACAAGTCCTCCCCCGATCCCTTCTTCGAGCCCTCCGACCCGAAGAAGCGGCGCCGCCTTACCAACGACGAGGACATCGAGAGCGATGAGGAGGAGAACCTCTACGGATCGGAAGGCGACGACGACGCTGGAGAACAAGTTGCGATCGATGAAGAGGAGGAGGCGGAGGAAGAAACGGCTGCGGAGAAGAAATATCGGATTGCCAAAGCTCATCTCGAGAAGGTCCACGCGCTCACTAAGAAAATGCAAGACGAAGAAGATGAAGATGACGTCGGGGGCAGCGATGACGACGGAGAAGAGAGACGTGGAAAGACCAATGCACTCGTGGCAGATTTCCTGCAGAGGGAGCAGCTCGAGAGGAGCGGCCGCGCCCTCCGGCTTCTTGCAGCGCGGTATGCCCCGTTTCTGTTCTCATAATTCGGCTGTTTCATGCCCTGGGAAATGTTTTATTGGTGACGGCTTGCAATTTCTTCTGATCCTCAGGATTCTAAGACCTGAAGCTGCTGATGAATTCCGGATTTTGCAGAAGCACAGACAGCCTGTGACTGCATTGGCGCTGAGCGGCGACGATTCCAGGGGGTTCTCAACGTCCAAGGATGGAGTTATTATGCATTGGGATGTGGAGAGCGGCGCAAGGGAGAAGTACCGGTGGCCTGATGAGGAGAAGATCGAAGGTGGTAAGAAACAGAGCAAGCATGTTCTCGCGCTGGCGGTTAGTTCCGATGGGCGATACCTGGCGACAGGTGGTATGGACCGTCTCGTTCACCTGTGGGATACTCGGACACGGGAGCATCTGCAGGTTTGCCCCTCTTGCACTTACCAATGTGCCCATATGCGTCTTTAGCTTTAGTCCATCCTTTTGAAACATTGTTTCTTATGTCTGGAACGATTTTGATGTACTTTGCCATAATGTGGTTTTCCTTTTAGTAAAGGAGCCTCTTTAGCTTGTAGTTGTTCACTCTGCGATTTATCAATCCTTGGCAGGCTTTTAAAGGGCATAAAGCTCCGGTCTCATGTCTGACCTTCAGGGAGGGCACTCCGGAGCTTTTCTCTGGTTCTTTCGACAATTCAATCAAGTGGTGGAATGTTGCTGACAGGACTCACCTGGATAATCTCTTCGGCCATGAGGCTGGTGTATTAACTATAGATTGTCTTCGAAAAGAAAGGGTCCTCAGTGTTGGCCGTGACAGGACAATGCGATTGTTCAAGGTATGCATTAGAGTGAATATAACACAGTTGTACTTCATATTTAATGAATAAAAAATCTTAGATCAATGCTTGTAGCAATTCTATTTCAGTGATTGAAAATAAATATTATTATGTATAAGTCTCCACTTGGAGTCTGCTGGAAAGACGGATTTAGTAAATTGTTGGAATTTATTTTTGGTCGAACAAGGCATTTCATTTAGACCCTTTTAAACTGCAACTCCTTGCGATTACTGGTAATTTGGAATTTTGGTATTGGAGGAAAGCTCCTCCCATCTTAAAGTGGAGGGTTGCAGTTTATTATATAGTAGAACATATGTACATGTCTTCTAAAAATACAAATTGGGACAATAACACAGCTCCATTTCCTGCCGCAACAACGACCTTTTTAGCCCACATTGGCGTGTTTATTATACGAATAGCCCATGCGAGGAATGTCTTATGAAGGTAGGATTTATATTTATTTTGAAGTTCCCATTAGTCTAATCACTCCTTTTTTCTAATTCAGATTCAGAGCTCTCTTAATTCCTTTTTCATCTATATATTCGAAATAAAAATCAAGAAGTCAGGACTTTCAAAAAAATCAAGAACTTGGTCTTAAAGTTGATTATTTTTCCATTTTGCTTTAAAATCTCTTACTGGTTTTCAGTACTTGCAAATAGTGTCATCTCATGCTTATCTTAACCGACCCTTTTCCATTTTTGTTGGATGGTTTGCTATAATGTGTAGTTTGGTTATTGGCGGTTTCCTTCTTAGAATGTTACCTTGAAGGGACATTCCGTCTTATTTGTTCTTTTAACCTTTTCTCTCTTTTCTCCGTGCTCTAGGTTATTGAAGCAGTGTCATTACGGTACAGTGCTCCATCTTCTGCTCTAGAATGCTGTTGCTTTATCAACAATGACGAATTTTTATCTGGATCTGATGATGGAAGTGTTGAACTTTGGAGCATGTTGCGGAAAAAGCCCATATGTATTGTTAAGAATGCACATTCTGTGTCGGCTCAATCAGTTTTGTTGCGTAGTAAAGATGGGGAGATGTTATCCAATGGAGTCGATAGAGGTCAGGAATCATACATATTTTAGATCATTCAATTCTAAAAATGTTATAGTTTAATTCATATATGCTATCTGGGTAACTATGCAGCCATGTTATTGTACACACTTTAGGAAAACGGTTGGGCATTGCACTATACATATAGTGAAGTGTTGTTTTAAAAGTTGGAACCAGTTAGGGTGTCCGGACTTTCTTCCATAGTTCCGCTTATAAAAAAATCGTCACAAGCCACCTTGTCAACAAATGGTTTGCATTATAGCATACAAAGAGGATGGGAGTGGAAGATATGATTACAGGGAAGAAAATGCGTGGTTATGGTAAGCGGAGAGCAATCACTGACACTAATAGTTAGGATCAGTCATTCTCATTGTATTTGAAAAAAAATTCTCATTCTAGATTTAAGAGTAGTAATTTGGGAGCAATGCGAAATTGACTCGCCTAGAAATGACTGTCGGTGGCTGATTTTTCTCGTGAATGCCACATGTTCACAATTCTATTTCATATGACAATGGTTTACATGATTGATTAAAGGAACATGGCATCATTGCTCAATGCTACTTTTAAAGGCCGGTATTAAGTTGATTCCAGATAATAAATGGCCAAGGATGCTAAGTTGACACACACAGGCCCAAATGTGATCTGCAGATGATACGTCGTAGTTCAGATAATTCCTTGGATGGCCCTCACACTACCTTCAAAGATGGATATTACTTTTTTCTTGTTTTTCTTCCGTTGAATAGGGAGTGTTGCCGTATATTTGACTCTCAGGAATGCACAGACTAATAATAGTTGTTATGATTTTAGTTGTGATAGTTTTGTTAATTAATATTTACTCCTGTAAAGAGCGAATGAATGGAACCTGTCACAAAAGTCAACGTATTGGTTGCATTTTGCATAAATTCTTTTTTTTTATTAAAATATACGAGGCCGATCTTTTTACCATCATATATGCAGTTCTTATTGATAGTTCTGTTGGAGAGACAAACATGTACTTATTATCCAGTGATCACACAGCTATATGCATGACAAGTCATGTCAAGATATACTTGTTTTATAACCTCTAATAACTTTCTAACCAATGCAGAGTTAGGTCACCAGAATTCCTGCTCTCTTGCACAGTCATGGGTTAGCTCCGTTACCGTTTGCAAAGGGAGTGATCTTGCTGCATCAGGGGCCGGGAATGGTATAGTTCGTCTGTGGGCAATCGAAAGTGATTCTAGAAGTATCAAACCGTTGTATGATCTTCCTCTGGTATGTTCTGAATTTTCTTCCTCAAACTACTCCAGTTTATCACTGCTAGTGTTTCTGAAGAATCCACTCAACAAAACGAAGCTGAAAATGATGAAAGTTGTAGATAGATTTTGAATTGGCTTGTGTATATTAGTGAGACAGTAATGAATGACACACACTGTTTTTCTCGTCAATGAAATTGAAGTTGGATTACCACATTGTTATCTTCTGTTGAAATGAAGATTGGCTGGCTAAATCAGATGAAGATAGGTTGGCTTATTTAGTGAACCGCTCAAACATATTTTATGGAGTACAATTTAATATGCAATCTGTAGTGCAAAAGCAGATTCAACATTGAGATTCAGAGACCACTCTGATTCTCTAAAAGGGAGAAATCTTGGGAGGCAGAATAACAATGTATCTTTCAGGTGATCTACAAGTGCTGATTCCAATGTGCCAGCTAGCCATATGACTTGGAGGTTAGCCATTTACGGGAGCAAGAAAAGAGCCTTGATCGGTTTGGTATGGGGGGAGATTCATTTTCTGTTTCCTCAGACCCTTGTGTGATTCAGGGCCCAGGCCCATTGGGT
Source organism: Ottelia alismoides (assembly GCA_037367405.1). Classification (NCBI taxonomy): domain Eukaryota; kingdom Viridiplantae; phylum Streptophyta; class Magnoliopsida; order Alismatales; family Hydrocharitaceae; genus Ottelia; species Ottelia alismoides. The sequence goes on along the minus strand of JAZKJV010002205.1, from coordinate 15,494 downwards.
CCTCTGGCCTGGAGGATGTTTTGTTTGGGATAAGGATTATGTGAGCGCAAGTTCTGGCTAAGCATGCTGAGCTTGTATCTTTGCTTGGTTGGATCATTGTCTGCTTGATGTTGGAAACTGGAGGTTCATCGTTGAGGTTGGGTTTGGCAGATGGTAGTCTTTCCTTTCTATGGGCATAGGAGGGCGCTGTGCTAGCATTTGTAGGTTGTGAGAAAGGATAGTTGGCACAAGGAGGGATGATTTTGTGGGGATTTCAAGGTGGTAAGAAGGGATCCTTTGTGGGTTGGGAGATGATCTCAATAGTTCGACATGTGCTTGAAAGGATAAAGGTTGAAAGACTCCTTCTCCGAGGATGCTTTGCTAGGATGGTGCATTGGACGTGCCTGTGTTGGAAGAGATGGGTCTTCTTTTTTGAGAGGAAGAGATGAATCTTCTTGGGAATTGGTCGAAGTATGATGTGCCTGAGGAGTAGATAGGTGGAGTAGATAGGTGATGTTAGAAGGGAAGAGCATGCCACCTCATGCTCGCATGGTTGGGGAATGTGCAACAGTTTAAACATGAAGTGTTTGATATGGGAATCATCTGAATTTTGTGATTAGTAGACATGGAATGTTCTCGTTGATTTGTAATAGTATGCGGGGTACACTTTTATAGGAGATGAAGCTGGAGCAGAGTGTGGAGTCCTGAGAAGAGTATGTGGTATATAACTAACTAATTTTGGCATGGTGGATGCCAACGAGAGGTAGATGGCATCTTGTTGGGGGCGGAATGACGACTTTTTCATGATTGAAGTGATGTTAAGGATATATTGTTGCTATTGCTGGTGGTTGTAGCTCGCGGTGAACTAGCTGGAATTGTGGGAGGCTCACCTTACATTTCTGTTTTGCCCAAGGTTTGAAAATACAAAAAGCAGAACGGGGAAGTTACCCTGAAATTGAGGTGAGGCATAGCCTCGAGGTGGTTGAGGCGTAAGCCTCGTATTTCCACCCAAAATATGTAATTTAACAAAGAATATTGTAATTATATTAGGAAGACAATATTATTTAACAAGTTTCCAATGTTCTAAAGCAATTAAAGCATGTTTCAAGTAACTTCTCAAAAGCAACAGTAACGAACATCGTTGCTAGACTGCTTGTGTTAATGTAAAAGTCTAAAAGTTCAAGACGTAAGATAAAAATGATTACATAACATGATATAAGTTCGAATATTCTACTTCTACAATGTCCAATAGTTCAAAAAATCCAAAGGAGTACCAAGAGAGGTAGCTTCGCTATATCCTAAGTTCCTAATCAAGGTTCCAGGCCTTATGAAGGCTCCTGCTCATTGATATTGGCTCTAACTACAATATCTGCATAAAGATCGACATCCGAAGAACTATTGCTTATTGGATCATCTAATGAGTCATCCATATACTTTAACCCTGCTTCATTTCCCCCTTCATCGCTAACTTCATCATCCTGAAACTCCTTATTGTCAACGTCCATCACTGCTTTACCTAGATTAGATAATACCACTGTTAACTTACTTTTGTTGTGTTTAGAATAACCTAGTGTGTTCAGGAATCATATTAACAATAAGGCATTACCTGTGTACTTCCTCCTCTTATGAATTGCCTTGTCCATCTGCTTCATCCTTGACTTCTACAACAACATCATCAATGGAAGTGTTTGCATCAAGTTTTTGAGTCTCTTCGAAGTCACAACTTTGGAGCTTTGACACCCATTCATCATCATAATCCACGTCATCCAATCATAGAGGATCCTCCATGGTCTTTCTCTCTTAATTTCTCCATGCTTCAATTTAGGTTAAATATCACGTATACCAAATCATTCAGTTTTTGCTTGTGTGAGTCGATCCCTTCTCTTTGTGTGGACCTAGTGCCAGATGTACAATATCACTAGATATGTTATTGTTGAGATATTAGTTATCTTTCTTATTGTTTTCATAATATCTATTTCTTTTGTATTCATCTTGTAATTTGTTCAACATGTTTCTCTCATATATAATAGAACCTTAGGGCCTCAAAATAATGCAATTCATTCTTCTGTTTCTACATGAATCCGAGCATGAAGTTATATGATGATGACATTGGGGAGATCGACAAGAGGAGGTACATGGAGCTTGTTGGAAAGCTCCTATATGTGACTATTAACAGACTCGACATATCATTTGACGTGAGCAAAGTGGGTCAGTTTGTGGAGCAGCCTGGACATGCATATATGGATGCACTCCGTATGATTCTGAGGTACCTGAAGACATCACCAGGTATGGGACTTTTTTCGGCAGAGGTACATCCCTTTCAGTTACAGCATATGCACATGCAAATTATGTTGGGTGTCCAAAGGATAGAAAGTCTACTTCAGGCTTCGCTGTGTTCGTAGGAAATTCACTTGTTTCATGGAAGAGCAAGGATCAGACCGTGGTTGCCAGATCAAGTGCTGAGTTAAAATATAGGGCCATGGTGCGGGCTAGCACAGAGATGATGTGGGTCATATCTGTTCTTACTGATCTGACTATAGAGGTGCCTCTTCCCATGCACCTCCAATGTGACAACTAGGTTGATCTTTTCATTACAAACAACCCAGCCTTCCACAAGAGGACCAAGCACACAGAGGTGGACTGTCACTACGCTCGTGACATGATACAGAAGTATCTTATCACCACTATGCATGTCAGCTCTAGAGACCAGACAACATATGTTCTTACTAAGGTCCTAGCCAGAGAGCCTTATCGGAGATGTTGTTCCAAGAAGAACCTGATCGATATCTACGCTTCAACTTGAGGGGGAGTGTTGAGATATTAGTTATCTTTCTAATTGTTTTCATACTATCCATTTCTTTTGTATTCATCTTGTAATTTTTCCAACAGGTTTCTCTCCAATATAAGAGAACCCTAGGGCCTCTGAATAATGCAATTCATTCTTCCGTTTCTACAGTTATCATAAATCTTAATAGAATATAGTTGTTAATATGATTAAAATATTACCTGATTAAAAGAACTCCAGTTGTGCTTGTACCCCGATGCACTACAAGTCAAACTCAAAACTCGGATGGCAAATTTTTGCAACTCCGGACATTCGTCCCTAAATTGAGATCACCAACCCGCTGAAAAGGTTATATTTCACAATCAACGTTAATTAGATAGTTATCGAGACCTGAGAAGTTTAGAGTGTTTTAGGTGAGCGTAGTTTGACTTGGCTTACAAATTTATTCAATGTTATTGGCGAAGCAAGAAAATACCTGAAAATTGGAGGATAACATCGTGGTGCCTCTTTATAAGAAGAAAGGAGACATACAAAATTGTTCAAGTTACAGAGGTATCAACCTGGTGAGTCATAATATGAAAATTTGGGAACGTGTGATCGAAAGAAGGTTGATGCAACTTTCCAAAGTAAAAGAAAACCAATTCGGATTCATGCCAGATCGCTCAACTATTGAAACCATCTATTTGCTGAGGAGAATAATGGAGATTTATAGAGCTAAAAGGAAGAACATCCATATAATTTTTATTGATTTGGAGAAGGCTTGTGATTCTGTCACATGGGAAATATTGTGGAGTGTTTTGGAGAAGAGACAAGTACCTGTCCTTTACATTATCATCATAAAAGATATGTACTAGGGCTTCATCTTGTATAAGGATACAGTCTGGGAAGACTGGCTATTTTGGCATCAACATTGGTCTGCATCAAGGTTCAATTTAGAGTTCATTCATTTTTATTTTGATTATGAATGAGTTAACAAGTCACATTCAGGATGAGATGCCTTGGTGTATGGTTATTCGTTGATGATATTGTGTTGATTGATGGGACTAGAGATGGAGTAAATGAGAAACTGAGATATGGTGACATACATTGGATACTAAAGGATTTCGTATAAGTAGGGCTAAGACTGAATATATGGAGTGTACTTTTGATGGAAGCAATCATGAAGGAATCGAGGTGAAGATTGGTGACAATAACATTCAGAAGAGAGATTTGTTTAGATACTTGGGATCTATTTTGCAACATGATGGGGAAATTGATGGAGATTTTATTAATAGAATAAATACATGTTGTCTAAAGTGAAGATGAGCCTCTATTGTTGTCTGTGATAAGAAATTCCTTTGAAAATCAAAAGAAAGTTTTACAAAGCAACCGTGAGACATGTTATGCTCTATGGATCTGAATGTTGGCATGTGAACCATAGACATGTGCAGAGAGTGATTGTAGCATAAATGAAAATGCTACGGTGGATGTGTGGACACATATGTAAAGATCGGATTCAAAATGATACAATCAAAATGAAAGTTGGTGTCTCCGATCGATGATAAGATGCGAGAAAATCGCTTAAGGTGGTTTGACCATTTGCAAAGGTGGTCAGCTGATACACTGGTGAGGAGATGTAAGTTTTGGGATGTTGAGCCGGCTAAGAGAGGGTGAGGAAGGCCCAAGAAGTGTTAGAATGAGACTATACGAAGGGATCTTAGTTTTTTGGATCTAAGCCTGAAAATGACCTAAGATAGATCTGGATGGAGGCAATGTAGCCGACCGTACTTAATGTGGGAAAAGGCTTTGTTATTGTTGTTGTTTGCTTACTACAACTGCTAGGCTAAGAAGAGCCCATTCCTTTCAAGGCCTTGGATTCATCACTGCGAAACAAAAGGGAAAATACTTGTGTCTAAAAAATCAATCCTCGTCCAAGAAAGTGATCAGTACTTGACTAGGAGTTTAAGCTTCATAGAGTCCACCTCCGCAAAAGTGTCGTGACTAATCCCGGAAGTGGAATGAGGGCTTCATTATAGATAGAAAGAGTCGGAGAGAAGGCTAGTAAATCTATCTCTTTTCATAAACAGAGGGCATGATATGGAACTATTACTTTGCATATTTCATTTTAAATCTCCCTTCCTTTAATTCATCTAAGCTTGGGTTCTAGGTCCTTCTGCTTAGCTTGTCTTCACAACTCAGTGCGAGGCTATGAATTATGCAGCAGAAGGACCTCAACAACAAGGTCCGAGGTAACAGCAATATATTCCGCTGATGTCACTCCTCAGAATCAATTACCCCCCGAGCCTTGATCCATATGCAAAGAGCACAAAAGGCGAAGAAGGTTGTATTTGGCAACTGTGATGTGCAACACGAGTAATATGCAATTATGCAGTCAATGATTGCTATGACAGTGAGATTGAAGTTTTCAAACCCTATCTGCAAAGGGCAATATCCTATCAAAAAAGAAATGAAGAGGCATACCTAAGGTCCTAAGCATATCTAATTTGTTCCTCCTATATTTCACGCGGTTTGTGCTAGTGTGGGGTCTAAGCATGTTCTTGTGAACAAAAAAATGAATCCAACAATCTAGAAAAAGAGAAGCAGAGAATAAGAAAAGAGATCAATACAAATAGAATGGAAAAGGAGACAACCTATAGCATGTAGCAAGTGTGTTGGAGAAAAGAAAAGAAAATTTTGACCCCTCATTTGTTTCATCTCCCAACTTGGTTAAATTCCAACAAGTATGGAGAAAGGGAGTTAAGAGTAAAGTTTGACTCATTTAAATTCTCCACAGAGAGGCACTTGCATGTACGTGTGGACGAGATTTAAGCTTAAGCCATATATCTCCAGGATTGGAGGACTCATTTCACCATTTGGGGCTCTAATCGAATCAAATGAAGGGCACATGCACTTTGTTTCTACTCAAACTACTCAATGCATCATCATTCCAAACTCCATTCCTCGAGTTCCTCCTAAGGAACATGAACCGAAAGACACCATCAACGTCACCATCAACCAAAGGAGTATGCATTGAGAAGAGACACATATCGTTGTGTATTGTGCTAATGAAGGATTTCAATTTGTGTAACCTGAACATTCCATGCTCAACTTAACGGGGAATATTCTTAACAATGAAGAGTTGAGTTAATTGGGTTGTATTTGTATCACAGAAACCTCAATTGCTTATTGGGATATTTACACCCATAACCTGAGTAATTTTGTAATTACCCCGGAACATTTGCATATAGGCTCAATACATCCATAGATATTTTCCAGGTTTCAGGTATCAGTTCATACTATTTATACACCTGCCTATAGGCATATAAGCTCAATACATCCATACTATTTACAGGTATCAGTTCAAATGATATTAATTTCGGAATCTGGAAACTTTGTTTCAAGGTCATTCACATTCACAGGTATCAGTTCAAATGATCCATACTATTTAACAAAGTTATGTAAACAAATTAAAAAGGGAAAAAATACTGTTGTTTGTAGGGTGGAGGCGGAGTTTTACACAGGATTTTCCAAGCCGCTGGAGGCAACACGGTGGGTGTTGTGCGCAGTGCGGTGCCAGAAAAGAGACAAGAGAGGCTTGGCGGAGCCGGCGATGCAGCAGTTGGAGGCGATTAGGCTTTTTGATGGCCAGGGTTTTTCGCTGTGAAAATAGAGGCTCAACGTGACCCACTAATCTCAGGCATGCCTCGCTGGACCGCCTCGCCTTGCTCCGCCTCGCCTCACAACACCTCGAGACGCAATTTTTCAAAGCATGCATGTGGCCGAAATTCGACCAAAACGGTCGAATTTTCGCACTGGGGGGGGGGGTTATACAAGGAAAATCGAAATGTCATTTCGGTTTGACCGATACGGTGGTGACTGAAACCAATATTTAGGGCCTTGTCGACAGCATTGAGACTGCCCACCTGAGTGGTAGCTCCAGAGCTGTTTCTCCTGTTCGGTGATATTTCATAACGAGAATAGAGGTCATATGGTCTCTTATTTACTGAAATCTATATGACAATTACATAGAGAACCAAGAAACAAAAAAAAGGATTCTGAAGAGGTCCTTGAACTATAAAACTCTCAACACTTCCTGTTCATGGACATATTTATTAATTAAGTGAAGAATGTCACGATCAAACATCGTCTATATCTTGCCATGTTTATTTAATTAAAATGCAACACACTTTGGTGTACTTGCTTAGTAATCTAAAACCCGTGTTGCAACATTGAACATTTGGTCGAGCTTTTATCAATGGGGTTTGTGCATTGAAAATGGTGGCTTCTCCATGAAGGATGTGATTTGCCTGCATATACCATATCATAATGTTTTCTTATGCCTGCTAAAGTTTATGTTATGATTATGTATGCTGAATTTGCTTTAAAAAATTGCATTTCCTTTTCCTTAGACTTCCTACATGATGTTGGGTGGATCTTACGCCTCATCATTCTCTTTGCAATTCAGGTTGGGTTTGCAAATTCACTTGCATTTGCAAAATCTGGGCGCTTCCTCCTTGCAGGCGTTGGACAGGTTTGATCTATTTTCCTGCATATTTTGTCTAGCAGTGTGATAACTTATATTTGATTCATTAATTTTATTGAATAGTTTATGCTACTTATTTTCCAAGAACGACTTTAAAAAATTTCACTGCCATGGAAGGCCCTGGCATCTGCTTCCTTCCTGAAGTTTCCTTCTTAGATCAGAAGTGCGTTTTCTAGTTTTGTTTTGGTTTAGATTCCAAGATCTAGATGGAGGCAAAAAATCCATGTAGCCGACCCTACTTAATTATGGGAAAAGACTTTGTTGTTGTTAGAAATTCCAAGCCTTTCATGTGGAAAGAACACTCCAAATCATTACCTGAACTGTTCATGACTGAACTAGGAGCCAATGCCAGATTCTCAATTTGGAGGCTGTCATGAAACAACATGCCAGCTTTTCTGAGAACTCTGTTGTAGATGCTCTTAATTAAACTTTAAACAAGCTCATGCTCTGCTAGGTCAAAAGCCTCCCTGCCATCAATAATCTCCCATTAAGTATGTCCTGGCCTTTGGTAACATCTGGGATAGAGGTATCACTCTCCTGTTCAAAGGAAGCTCATCTGCAACTATAACACCAAGATTTTAGGATCTAGTTATAATACAACTCTACAAATGCCAATATATAGAAGTCTAAGAGATATATAATCTAAAAGGAAGCTGCTCCCAGGTTCATGTGCTTCAGGTATGTCTAAGAGACACATGCACCTCCATTTAGTATCTAGGCAAGCGTGCTTTGAAGCAATCTTAGGAAGGCAACTTGTCGATCCTGCAAGGTAAGGTTTGAATGATTAAAAAATGTACAATCTCAAGCACCATGGAGCTTTGGTCTCTTCTTACATAGGTGAAGATGTTATGTTCACCATGGAAACCACCCATTCCCATCTCTTGTGAAGATTGACATGCAAAGTGTCTTTGTCAACCAAAGTTAAACATTCATTGTTCTCTCTTACAGGAGATTGCTACACAGATGACACCTTGAACATGGGACTTTGCTTAAGTTAAAGTATAATCAACATTTCCTAGTATATTGACGATGCCTACTTGTTTGACCAAGGTTAAATGCTGTAGGCTTGATGGGTGCACCTAGTAGACTGGTATTGTAGAGGTTATGGCAGTTTGTTTGTGGAAGTCTGTCATTTGTCCTTAATGTATGCAAACCTGGTGCCTAGAGTAGTTTGATTTGATTGCTTGCAAATTTTGAGTTGACACACCATGGTTTGGATCCGACATTGCTATAGGTTGTTGCCTGATATATGAGTATTCACATGTGGCTGTTACGTTAGTGATGAAAGTCTCCCAAGCTAGGTTGTGTGGGGGCCTGCAGTTACCTATGTGCTTGTGTGCTAATGGCCGCACCACCACCGCCCTGAGATGTGGTTGCGCACAACGCTTCCCTTTCGATGGACTTCGTGTCCCCAACGATGATGTTGAGAGAGAGATACCAGGTGATAGGTGTCCTTCGTGCAGGCTTTTGCACGGAGAGATGATTTCGAGGGCGGCGTCACCAGGGATCAAATTTTTTGAATGAACCCTCCGCTTGTAGCTCTTAGATCTGCGGTGCACTGCCACTGCTGCTATCTTTGTGCCTCTTGAGATCAATTCTCGTGCCGTGAATGCTAGGGTTTCCCGTGCCATTGATGTTGCACCACCAGAAGAGATGCGGCCATCGTTGCTGTAACTTGGAATCATCATGGCCACCAATGGCCAAGATGAAGCGCCCGTCCGCCGTCGACTCTGCTGGAGATACGGCCTGTGTTGGAATGGCGCCGCCACTGCCAATGTCGCCTGGAGCTTCGCTGCTGGAGATTGTTATCTATTAGATCGGCTTTGTCGATGACGATCATGTTTGAAATCGATGGAACTGGCTCTCGAACATGAACACCATATTGTTGTGATGCTGTTGAATATCTACATCAGACAAAGCAGGGAGAAAGACAAATCCGCCTCTTTCGTCGATTATCAGAGAAACTTTCTGGACCGGCTCTTGTGCGTTGGGAACTAGGCTATAGGGCTTCAGACATGCCCTTGCGGAAAGGGGTTGCCTTGGCTTTTGTATAATAGATATAATGGCTTGATGGAAGACGAGACTAGATTGGAGCTGCTTTCTCGAGAAAGGATGTTGACAGAGATGTCTTTTGATTTCCGAGACCGGTATCTTTGATCAAGACCAAGCACTGAACGAATTTGAACGAAAACAGCCGCTTTCTATTAGTCTAGAGAATAAGTTGGGGCAAAGAAGGTAGAGAGTTTCCACAGGCCCTTTTCATGTTCATTATCAGAGTGAGAAAGAGGTCAGTCTTTAAGGCCGTATCGATATCGATATCGTTTCGATATTGTATAGATACGATATTTCGACGATATATCGACTATATATCGCCCATATCAACGAGCCTTTGTGAAGAAAATGCCTGAAAATCAGGATATATTGCCATATTGGTCCCATCGCCGATATTTCCTTCCATCTAAATGGGAAGTGTTATGTTCATCTTTTCTTTTATGTGGTATTTAGGAAAAATTTTCTTTTCATTGAAGCCCTTTTGCAAGGAGGGTTTGGGAGAAGGCAGGGTTAGCTGCTCCAGTAATCGTGATGATTTCTGGAAGAGTTTTAGGTTAGTAGGGGTTGTGGCAAAATATATGCATAGGAAAGATGTCATGACCGTTATCTGGTGGCTGTTATATAGGTTGAAAATGCTTTTCATAATGCGTATGTGTTCAACATGGGTATATGCTAGAAATGGGAAAAGCTGAAGGTCAATGCAAAATTTGTCATCTCTGTTCTAGTGTCACTATAGTATTTAGGATGTCTGTTGACTTCAGAGTAATGCTTTGGCATAAAAAAACAAATTCATTGGATCCAGATTTTGGAAATCATCCAGTCTCCTTCAATTGCTTTGCTCTTTGTAACAAGGTCCTAAATGTCGGTTTTGGTCACCATTTCGGTATCGACCAAAACAGAATTTCGGTGGAATTTCGACCGGAATTTCGGTCATTTTTGTACTAGGACCCCCATATTTCGATCGTTTCGGTCATTTTGGCCGAATTTCGATTTCGACTGGATATCGACATTCGGCAGAAATTTAACCGAATTTCGCTGAAATTTGAGGCCATGTTTTGTAAGATACGACAGGAGGTCAACATTCTACACAAACCGTTGATTGATCATGCGAGTTTACAACTTGGTGGTGAATACTCAGTGACAGAGGTTGTTGTGGAACAAAATTTTCCTCAAGGCAAAGCCACATTAAAAAACATTCTAGGATCTCGTTTGCTCATCTCGTCTTGTCCATGTTTGTAATTAGACCCCCTAACTATGGGAAAAGACTAGAAAGGCTGTTGCTTTCTGCAGTTTTTGCTCATCTATTAAGTGGGTCTGGGCGGTGAATCTGAGTTCAAGATTTGTTTTGGTATTGATCGATATATGGTGTTTGTGATTGGTCACCATGACCAAGTAAATACATATATTTTGTTTCAGGAACCTAGCTTGGAAGATGGGGTCGTGTTACAGCTGCAGTGAACGGTGTTGCTCTGTTTCCTCTAAAGTTGTCTGGAGAAGTGCGTCATTAACCCTGATTCTCAAGGATGGTCATTCATCTAAATTTTTGGCATAAGATTATATGAGCTCTTTTTTGTTTTCTTCACCCCACTTGATGTCTTTATTTATATCTTGAATGTTGTATCATGTTTTTTCGTGGAGAACTGCGTCATTTGTATTTCTTGATCTTCTATGTATTTATTCTTTCCTAACACAAGGGGGGTTGGGGGGGGGTTGTTTTGTTCCAGATGAGTATAATTTCCAAGATGACAGGAAAATTGATGCAATGACATGAGATGTACCACTAAGGTTTTAGTAATATCATTCTTCTCTTTAGATTTAGAAAGTTCATTTATCTGGAAAGACTGAGAAAGCTGCAAGTATTGTTGGTCTTGCAATGTAATTCAAAGAAATTTGAGAGGGGCGCTAGAGCAAAGATCCATTTTATTCCCAAGATAGTTGTAGTTGCGAGGCTTGAATTGTGATCATTAGGTTTAGATTTTGATTGGCTAAAGTGATGCAATAGATGACACCGACCGCGTGGTGGCAAAAAAAGGGTTTTCAAGAGTCTTCACCTCCTCCTAAAAAATTAGACGGCAGGAGGCCTGATGAAATTACTGGAAGGAATGATTCCATTTTCATTCAGCTGCAGGAATTTCACGGAAACTTATATGGTGTGCTGGACGGTTCCTGAAGCTCTGTCGTTGCATGTCATCTCTTGTTTTTTTGAAGCTGTCCAGTCAATGCATAATTTCTGTGCGTAATAACAACCTCAAGCACCCGCATTGCTACAGCTCTAGATATACATCTTTCGAATCTAGACCAATATTTATACAGAGGTTCATGTAAGGAAATCTCTAAAACCTTTCTTCTCTTCCCCACTGTTAAATGATTATTATTTCTAGATGGTAAATTCAGTTAAAAAAACTGTATAAATTAAAAGATAACGGTGCAGACAACTTGTTACCTGGAGAGGGCTGAGGACAGTTTGGAGCCGAGCACATGAATAGAAAAAGGGATCTGTAGTAAAAAAAATGATTCTACTTGTTCAAATGACTCTACTTTCCAGTTCACAGTTAACAACAACAATCTTCCTAATTATTCAGGAAAGGATGTGCTTATGCCGATGAGGTGAGCATGTTGTCGGATGCCAGCGAGAATATAACAATAGTCTCACTAGATTCACTCTTCTCCACTCATTCCCTCCTTGCGGTTTGTGTAACAATTTACTTCATAACAATGCTCCTTCTCCAACTCACCAGATAACTGTAATAACGGTCGTTTGGCGCCACTCAAAATGCCTAAATTCAAACCTTGCTACTTTGCTTTGGATGAGCACTCTGTCCATTCACGAGAAAAATTATGTTTTTTTGCTTTTTTTCTTGATTTCCATCTAGATTATAGTTACATACAATGGAAAAGCTATTTCAAGTAGGGGTGTTCGTTGTGTGAATACCTACTCCATTTGGAGCGTTGATCCGATCCATAATATTGGATCAATGGGTCAGCCTGCTCCAATCAAAATGATTATCCATTAGATCGGATGGATAATCGTGGATAAAAAAGAATTAGACGCAAGTCAAACAAAATTTATTAACCTTTCAAAATAGAGTTTCGTGTTAAAACTTAAATGACACAATAAGTAAAACACTACAAAATTTGCGATTATTTTTTAAAATTTAAATACCTGGAGTCCTACATGTATGAAATGAATATGCTAGATGGCACACGGATATATCAATTTGGCACTTACACATCGATATAGAACGAGACAATTTCAATCGATACTCAAGGTGTCGCTTTGCCACGAACATCATATTTCGACATCTCCAATATTCAAGATAAAATTTCTCTTAATTATGAATTCTTCATTCCTATTGATCTAACTATGATTAAATTAGTGATTTTTTAAAATCCCTTTCTTCAAATATGGAATGTATTATGTAGCTTGAATGAAAAGAAAGGTAACTTTGTATAAAACATGGGAAACAAAGCAATGGGCGAAGGGAACCCCACCCCACCCAAACATTGCCGAAACATGCATTATTGTTGATTGCTTGCATGTCGAATACAGTGACAAATCGAACATAAATCTTAACCGTTTTGAGTTGCGCCTAAGACACCAACATCAATCTTGATAGAGCCAACTAACACACCTAACAATTTCAATATGAACGAAAATGGATATATCCATATCTATTTTATAAAGATTTTGACATCCGTATCAGTATCCATTTTAGAATAAATACGAATATATATATATATATATTCGTATTAAGAAACAAATAAGGATATATGTATTGCATCCGTATTCATATTAAAAACCGGATAAGGTATGGTAACACCTACACCCATATGATATTCGTCCATTTGCATTCCTAATGAATACCACCAAGGTAGACCCATAGGCATCGTTCAGGTTGGAGAAGTTATGAGATGGGTCGACCCATGGTTATCCGCAGACCATTGGATCGGAGTCCAGTATGTCATGGGACAAATAAGGTTGGATACCCGATCAGATGTGATTCTTTGGATACCAATTGGTTTAGGGTAGATCCATATGGATCGGGATGGATAACCATGAAATCCGTGAACCATGCACAGCCCTACCTTCAAAAGTTTGAGAAGTATACTGTCATTACCAAATTTGTGCACAACACCATAGGGAGTTCTCTATCTAGCACTGACAAGAAAAAAGTTCAGACATGAATTTGCCTTCGTATTACAAAGATAACGTTCCTTCGCGGCGACCTATAATAGATGCCATCCCTATCTGTAATCCTCTGGAAGGCGATAACCGGTCATTACAATTTTATCTGCAGACATCTTCCCCGTCTTGGGCATCACATTGCAATGCAAGGTTAAGTTGAAGTCTTTTCCACGAAGGTTGTTGCCCTGACAAGAGAAGCGTCAGCATAAATACAAAGGTGATGGGTGTAGCTGGTAACCAAGTAGTTCATAGGATCCTTACCTGATCAAGGAACCGGTACTTGTTACTCACGTGTATCCAAAACTGTGCATCATCTTTGAATTGTATAATGCCATCCCAGAGGGAAACCTGTTCCATTACGAGCGTTCAGAGACCAGAATCATCACAATCTAATTACAATTAAGAAAAAAAAAGAAGTCAGCTCCTATGTCATTGAAGACGTTAAAATTGATGCTTTGTCCACAGCGTAGCAGCGCTGATTGTTCTCTTAAATTTCAACCTTCAGGTGGATGATGTTTCTTTTTTAGCATCATCAGTCTAGGTGTCCTATTTTTTTCTTGATAGGAAGCATGCACTCATATAAATCAAAGGCAATGCAAATCAACGAGATTTCTACCTAAGAATTCAATTCCAATATGTGGGATGCGAAGGGCATAATTGAAGAGAATGGGACTGAGGAATCGACATACTTCAACACACTATAATGGTCAGATGGTTGTGGGCTCCCATATGAAGGACCAGACTTCCAGCCTTACAATTACCATTCTCCAAAAAAGACATCATCATACTATCATAGAAATTGTACCGAGCTCACCAAAAGCAAGCTTGGTAACTGAATGGAAGTAAAGTTTGCATTGTGGTTGAAATAAAACTTTTTTCACAGTCCAGTATAATCAGAAATTTAATGAAGAGAAAAATGAAATAGATACAATAGCATTATTCATGTTGAGAAAAGTAAGAAAATGAAAAGATAAGATTCCAAAAGAAAACAGAGGTTAATGAAGACGGCCCTATTTCTAGATCTAATAAAACTGAGCTTCCTTTCATATGTTTGATACTACCTATTTATAAACACCGTTCTATTATTAAACAAATAAAATAATTGACATCATCCTCATAAAACTGATCTTTATCGTAAAATTCCAAATAAAATACAGTATCCAAGCCACTATCTTGACAAATGAGAATTAAAACAAACAACTACTTCCAATGACTCCATTGACCAACAAAAGCAAAAAAGGCAACTATTATGTTTTGGGATTTTTACACTTGTGCCGGTCCGAGATTTGTGAATAACACATGTGCCCCAAACGAAACTACATAATAACACAACACTTCTTCTCATCTGCTTAGTTGTTGTCTCTTTCCCTCCCGAATGGACGTCCAATTCTAGACACAAATGCAATTGGCCAAAAAAAGAGAGGCTGGAGCACAAGTTAGTTACTTGTCCTCTTTATCTTCTTCATTCATCACCATCTTCCTATATCACGTATTCTCCTACAACGTATTATCCTAAAAAGGTTGAGTCAACAGAGGGAGAAGGGGTAGAGAAGCTAGGCGACAAGACAGAATGTTAAGAAGGTAGGGGCACAAGTGTAATAGATTGTTACTTAATCGGACATTGGTTTGAACGAATCATGGTCTAATTTATTATTTCATAGACAATCAACTAATGGACGGGTACAGCTGCCAACAATAAAAAATAAAAGGCACAGTGTAATTGAAAAAAAAAGCTAGGGACACGACTCATGAGTGTTATTAGTAAAACAAGTAGGGGCACACGAGTAAAAAATCTCCTGCATTTTATAATTGAAATGCATCGTTGCGATGAATCCTCCAAGATTAGTTAAATCTTCATGCTCGATAGATCCACTCCTGTAAAGTTGGAATTTCTCCTTTTATGGAGTATTGAAGATAAGAACTAGATTTCTAGATTCTTCGCAGTACTAATAAAAACCTGAGACGGTAGA
>JAZKJV010002204.1:587500-855256 GCA_037367405.1 Ottelia alismoides | reverse complement strand
TGGACTAAGATCAGATCACTTCTCTATGAGAGAAGTCACTAAACTCCAGACTTGTTTCATCACTCCCTCGGAATGGAAGCATCATGGTTATACAATCGTTTATGATCACATTACCCTCAGGTATTCCCATTACATGTACATCATGCATGCTGGAAGACCCAGATTAAACCCAAAGTTTTAGATCTCTTTTGGACTGTCTCCTTCATGGTTTTATCATTAAGTTTTCTCATTCGATCATTGAGAGTTGGTATCGATTATATACTTTCCAAAAGCATATATCATACCCAGGTGTTGATCATATACTTTCCAAATATATATATCAAACTTACAAATTCAGTCAAGCTTCCAAAGCGAGACGACCGTGCACGGAATTTGATTTTTCCCAATATCGCATGAGTGAGCTCATGTCTTCCGGTTCAGTAATGAACCCGTATGATTCCTTTGAGAGATCATATTACTCATATTCCCTTGCATGCACACCAGTGTGCCGGTGTATAGACCTTGGTTAGGTCATCAACCTATTGGTCTGCCAAATGTACATACTCAGATATATAATAACACATCTATCTCCGATTAGAGGATGCATGCATATATCATGACAGCATACGACATAGGACTTTGGTTATATCGATCTCGTTAAGTCAACTCTTTGACCAAACTAATGTAACACCTCCGAATCTCTATTCATATGCAGAGGATCTGCATCAAGAGGTCGGTCAGATATCGACCTTTATGAGAAAGGATTGCCATCTCCTACTCATGCTGGAGACCATCTCTTAATATCATTTGACGCTGCTTGATGAGTCATCAATCTAACTCTTTAGATATTCATCCAAGCACTAGCCTCTATGATTCAATAATTGAATCAACAGATGTATGATCAATAAGATGTCCATGGTACATAACCCTAATTGTACTAAGGGACCTATTATGTAAATTAGTTATTCTTCATTTTAGATCAAGGAATGATATTCGCAATAATATTTATTGCATAAGGACTCGTTGTGGGCTCGCATGTCCAACACACCCCTCTTGGAGTACATTCCAAGTTAAGTTCTAAAGATAGCCCACAGAGCAATGCAGAGAGGAAAGATATGGAAAGAGTTCCATATGCATCAGTCACGGGCAGTCTCATGTATGCCATGATTTGTACGAGGTCAGATATTGCTCATGCAGTTGGAGTTAGTAGGTTCATCTCAAATCCTAGAAAACATCATTGAGAAGCAGTTAAATAGATCTTGAGATATATTCAAGGTAATAGCAGATACTCTCTTTGTTTTGGAGCAGAGAAGCCTATTCTTCTTGGATACACAGATTCAGACATGGCATGTGACATTGACGGGAGAAGATCCATATTACGTTACATGATATCCTTTGTAGGTGGTTAAGTTTCTTGGTAGTCTCGTCTCCATAAGTTTGTTGCTTTATCAACTACATAGGCAGAGTTCATTGCAGCTACAGAGGCGTGCGAGGAGCTATTGTGGATGAAGAAGCTCATGAAGGAACTTGATTTTCATCTGGACAAAGTAAGTGCTTTACTGTGGACAATCAGAGTGGCATTCACCTCGGCAAGAACTCTAAATTCCATGCAAGATCGAAGCACGTCGATGTCAGATATCATTTGATACGTGATGTGCTAGAATCGAAGCAACTTATACTTGACAAGATCTACAGAGACGACAATGATGCTGATATGATGACAAAGACTTTGCCGCTTCGAAAGTTCGAGAGATGCTCTCCATCGCAAGTTCAGAGCAGTTTCCACACCGTCGGTGAGGGGGAGATTTGTGGGATGGGTTCTCCTCCTTGTGGGAACCTATTCCATATATATATGACATTGATAGTCCTATTTGGAAAAGGAAAATCAATTATTGATTGGAGAAGGAGATCAATTACCTTTTAAGATTAGGAGTTATCTTTTCCTAATCCTATTGGAAGTAGGAGTCCAGGTTTCCTTATTTGCTCATCTCCATGGAGTATAAATAGGGGGTATGGGGTGCATACCAGGATCATCCTAACACAAGATCTTCTAGCACAAGAAAGAAATAAGAGAGAGAGAGAGAAGGAGAAAAAGAAGGTTCGTGGTTGCCGTGAAGTTTGGAGGGAGTAACTTTTGGAGCAGTTCTTCTACAGCATTCTTCCGTACAGTTTAGCGATGGATTTATACGTTGGTGATATTTATCCTCTCTACTATTCTCCATTATTTGACGATTTATAGTACCGTATTGAGGATCGACCTTTTGTGAGCCTTCACGGGAGATTACTTCGATTATAATGCTTGGTTTTGGGTTGCAATCAACCCCGTGATTTTTCCCTCTCACATTGAGGGTTTTCCACGTTAATTATTCTCCGTGCATATGTGGATGATTTTTTTAAGTGCTTGGGATACGTTCTCGTAGTTGATATATCGTACAGGATTCGCCTATCGACTTTGATCATTTTTCTGCAATTCAATTTATACGAGAGTCTGTTCCCAACACTTCTCCACCTCCTTAGTGTTGGTTCCACACGGTTTTCAGTATACCTACGTGATTGAATATCCATGGAGCCATAGGCACTTTCGTATGGATCAGATATCTTTTTTTTGATATCGTTGATGAATTATCAACAATGTTGTATGTGTGGTTGAGATGCATAGGAATCGTACATTCCATGTTAACGTATGCTTTTGATGCGCTTAAATGTGAGAGGAAACGCTTACAATGTGAAACTCAGGTGGGGATGAACATGAAGGGAGTGATGGAGAACATATCAAATCGACTAAGAAAAATGGATAAGAAATCGTACTCAAGTCACAGGTACACATGAATGTATTGATATACCAGTTAACTAGAGATCAGATGGGTCGTCCATCTTGTATCCAACGGATCCCCTATGTTAAAACAGGAGATTTCACAGCAAATGACCGCTTCCATTTGAGGACTTCTGGCTATTGTTGCACCAATATAAAAAAAGTATCTATAGGTATATGTACCCATATATGTAGCCCTATATCGGTACACTTGAACCGTGTATCTGTATAAAAAAGTGTCTGCAGGTAATGTATATACATGCAAGTGGACGGATTAGACGACCATTAATGTATTAGAGTGTTAGGAAGAATTAAACAGATACGTCAAATGCTAGAGACCTAGCGGCGTAATGTGTGTAATGAATGAATCCAAATCAAGTACTAGAAACGGACGAGTTAAGTAGTACATTATACTTGACATCCGAAGAGTTTGATACCAAGTAGTGTAGATGATAGTCTGAGATTTCCTTTCACACATGGAGTTAGTACTTAGATATCAATTGATCTTTAGCCACATCAATCGGTTTTCTAAATATTGGCAATGTGATGGGAGTTACGGGGAGAGTGGTAAATGAAGGATAAGTCGTTCGGGAAACATGGGTATTGAAAATCTTAAAAACCCGTAGGTTCCCAATTTTAAAAGAATTCCTGCCAAGATGACGGATCCAGCCGTAGGTGCCTCCACATGGGCTTCGGGTAACCAAATATGAACTGGTACCATAGGCACTTTGACGGCGAAAGAGGCGAAAAAAGCAATCCATAGAAAGATTTGGCGCCGCTCACTAAATTCTGTGGTTAATAAGATTTGTAAATCGGTGGTTCCTGTTTGGAGAAGAATCAACAGAATTGCCGATTTCCTATATTCTGAGAAAAATAGAGATAGTTCAGAGGCTTTTACCTAATTTATGATTCATGATAGAATGTACAAGCATCCAAACAAGCATTTTTTCAAGTGATTTGGAGCTTGAAGTTCTAGATCTGGCTTTTCCTTTTACTTTTAAGAAAGAACTAGATTTTAATTTAAGTTCATGGATTCATTATCCTGACAAGAACCTAATTTTATTTCTAAAAATATTTTAAAATAATTATTTTTCTTTTTTCCTTTTTAAAAATCATTAATATATTTTAACCTAGCGGTTTTCTCTCCCTACTTCTTTGCTTCTATAAAGAGTTCTTATGAAACTTTAAAAATATCATCGCACGTCATCATACCTTCATCCTCGTCGTCAGAGACTTCGATGCCTGCAAGTTCTAGGCATGGTTGATACATCATGTTGATGAAGTTGGATAGTCTTAAACATGCACTTTTATCACTGCCATCACTATCAATTTGAGTCATCCCAAGTTGCTTGGAATGCCTTCTTCTTTTCTTGTCGTAAGTATTTTCTTTCTTAACCAAGAGACGGGTTGTCTTGATATGACCATGCATCTTGCACTTGCATTTGGATTCTCCTTCTTCATGTTGGTAAAACAAACTTTCTTTCTTTTAAGAGGTCGCTAGAATTGTTTGTGCGATCATTATGATATTTATATCTTCATCTCAATAAGAATCATTTTTTGATCCTTAAGTTATGTAGTGTGGAAACATATTTGTCTTCTCCTTTGGTTCTTCTTCCTCCTTCTTCCAATTGTTTACCTTAGTTTCAAAAGTGAGGAGGTTGCCTAACAAGTCAAAGAGTTGTGTTTTTGAAATCAACTGACTTTTCGATCATTATTAATTTGTTTTTATTCAGGTAAGAGTGAATGTTTAACTTTAGCAATGACTTCTCCAGACAAAATACTCTTACTAAGTTTTGAAGTTAACTGACTCAATCAATTTAACAGATATGTCTTTGATTCTCTATCCCTTGTATATCTTGAACATTTCCTTTTCAGATATATGCACATGAAAAATGAGATCCCTTAACTTGCCCTGATCCTTTTGTAAGTATTTTGGAGGTGTTACAAAAATCTTGGGCATTCTTGAGATGAGATACATTATCAAACTCTGCTTGGAAGAGGGCACAATATACTGCATTGATTGCATTCAAATTTGACACCATCTACCTCAACTATACATCAATGTAACATTTTTCCTTCTATTCAATTAAATTGGGTGGCATCTTCATCATGTACCAAACATTAAAGTCACTTGACTAGATGAATATCATCATTTTGGTTCGGTTACAAGTTATAGAGTCATTTGTCGAATAAGAATATCTGAGTATTTTGGAGCATCACCTTTACTGTGTCTAGATTATTGTAGTAGGAGCAGTAGTAGTAGTTTTTGCGTTATCCTTGGATCATATATCCACTATCTTCCTTACCAAAGCAGCTGTCACTATGTAAAATTGGTGGAACCATCTCTGATTTGAACAAAATGAGATGAAAGATACAAAAATTTCAATCACTTTTCTGAAGATGGCAAACCCAAACATTCCTAATCTCCTGCAACTGTTCATCCTTTTTTCCATCCCGTTAAACTTGGTCACCATCACAGTACCAGCTCAGTAACAATGGAGGAGACTGCCCATACATCACCCTGTTTTCGTCGCCAAAGTTTTCCCTCGCTCATCAATGTGGGCATCAGAAAAGGTTCCCATCGACGTGCCTGTGATAATCATGTGGCTTATTGCATTGGTTTTGTTGCGATGTTAGCACCTCTCAAAAGTTGAGATGTTCACTGTTCAAAACCAACTGCGAGCACCACACAGCAGAAAGGAAGAGTGGGAGTGCTGACCCTCTGATCACAATTGGAGCAACACAACAGTTTGACAGAAAGGTGTTGAAACTTCCTTGGTTAAATATGGATGCATGGCTTGCATTCTTATGCTGGAGAATATTTTTTACCTCCGGGGATATCTGCACAACCACAAACGAATCGACACTTTTACAAGCAGATGCTGTAACATTAGTGAAATGGAGAAATGATCAGTCTTGTCTCTCAGCTACGTGTTCCTGCGAGATTGATTCAGATTCCTCTTCAAATGCAATTGCTGCAAGTAACTTTCTCCCCAACTTCAAACAAGGAGAAACCAACTTCAAGGCTGCGTACTCAGAATAAAACAATCAGATAGTGTTCTTTTTTCTGCAGTTGACCTACCAATCAACTCACTCTCAGAAAATGCATTACAAGTCCAAAAGTGACAGATTAAGGGTTGTTCATCTTTCCTCCAGTTATATTATAGCTCTACAATGCATGAGGTATAACTGGACTATGACCCAACCAGTTGAGCTCTCCTCGAATATTTATTCGGATTTGGATACTATGACGTTAGAAAGCATTCCAATGAAAGGCTAGTTTCTTTATTGCCTCAACAATGCCAAATCAAAGTGATAATAAAACATATTTGCAGCATGCTGACGCTTCACTTCCCTGCATTTTTCTACTCATGTTATATGTGTGAAATATTACCCAATGCTAAAAAACTCCTTTTTCGATTTGACTATGACTGAATCAATCGATAATGTGGTGTTAAATAAAAACAATTTATACTTCTTCAGTGGCTTTTTGACACCTTCCTCTCAAACTGTCTAAGATGATAAGCTATGTTTTCGTTAAAAACTGTTAGTTATATGTCTGAAATTCACCCTTAAAACGACAATTCTGGACAATTACATTTATTATCCAACTGTCTTTTGTCTGGATTTTTTTGAACTTTTTGATAGTTATTCACTTTCTTGTATTGCACTACCTACATTACTTCATTTCGCTGCATCATGAGCTGTTTCTTTACCTTGAACAACCACCATGGCGAGCCAACAACCTAACACCTATTAGTCACAACCCCTCAAAACCTTACGCCAAATAAAGTACCATAATTGTAGAAATAATGAAATAACAAGACATTTAAGTTAATGCAAGACATTTAAGTTAATGCGGAACCCTACTCAATAGAAACGGGCACGAAAGAAAAGTCATAAAGAGTCGGATATTACGTTATGTTTCTAGCAAACAATAAGTGCTCCAAATGTCTATTTATAGGATCTATGCACCTTTTCCATTTCCAACAAAATCTCAACACAAATCCCCACACATATGGCCTGATTTCTCAATTCTCTCAACACTTACTCTCAAGTTGGAATATGGAGTGCTCATCTTGGATAATACTAAACTCAACAAACAGATCGAGTATTCACTTCTCAAATAAGATTTTCAAACTCTAAATTGCATCTTCTCGTGCTTATGATGTGGGGAATCTGCAACCGATGGGCTCTGAATTGATCTGATTACATGGATCGAAGTGGGCAGTGCCTCCGTCATGTGTTGAGAGTTTTTATTTGATTTTACTCTTTTACAATTTGTTTATTTCTCAGTCCTTGTTACGTAATTTACCCATTACGGTTTCTCTCTTCTATATAAGACAACCCTTGGGCTCTATGAATAAACAACAAAGTATTTTCCTCACCATGGTATTGAAGCGATGGTCCTAAACTGGAGCCTTGCAACACCTCCCATCTCTACCTCCAGCCTGGCCTCGCATGTCACCCCTCGATTTGGCAGAGCAACAGCTTCCCTAAACAACGGCTTTATCGCCCGCTGCTGATGCCCTAGCAGCAGCCCTGCCACCCAATGCTGCCCTAGCAGCAGTTCTGCCTGCCATTGCTACCTTAACGCCAGCCCCGGCTAAGCTGTTGTCCCCAGAAGCACCCAACGGCACTGTTGGTTCCGCACAGCGTAGCAGTCGAGCACCAACCGGTGTTGCTCAGCGGCCCTCCTGCTAGCCTGAGTTCGCAGTTTTTGGTCTGATTTTGGTCTGAAAATGGGTGAAATCAGACCCTATATCTGATTTCACCCATTTTCAAACCAATTCGCCAATTTTTGTCTAGGATTGATTATGGTACAAGTCTACACCCGCAACCACCCCTCTTCATATCTGTGTAGATACCCCCAAGATATGTCTATGGTCCCAGTTATCCGTCCATGATGTCAGAGAGCAGAGTTGATACCCCATCCACAGGTGCCTTCAAGGGTCCGGCACCTATTGTCAAGATGGATGGCACAAACTACATGGCACAAAACTACGAGTTGTAAGCGATACAATTCATGAATCTACTACAAAACTATGGTAAGAAGCATATTCTGATGCAGGATGAGCCGGTGGACACGACTGAGATCAGTGCCTCATGAGAGTCATATGATGTGTATGAGAAAATATGGCTATCGGGTATTGTCTCTGTTGAGATAACCAATGATATCTTAAGTCAGCCCACAGCAAAGGCAATGTGGGACACCCTTGTAGGTACATACTCTCAAACGAAGAATGAGTCAAAGATATAACAACTCCAGTATGATATATTCACAACCAAACAGGACGGTCGTCCTCTTCACGCCATGTATACATCTCTAAAGGGTATGTTCGAGCAACTCCATAGCTACATACCTCTGACGACATCATCATATCAGCATAAAGCCTGTAGAGATTCTGTCATGACCTGGGTGTTTATGGTTGCCCTTAATCCTGAATACGACTCAGCCCACTCTCAGCTTATCACAAATGCTACCATACCGCCTATGGAGGAGACATCGTAGATTAAGCAGATGGAGCATCCCCTCTCCTACATCTTCTCAGACATCGTCGACTATGGCAACTTCCCGAGGTACAGGTGGCTCCCCCCAGTTCAGAGGAAGCGGCACAGACGGTAGAGGAGGCACATGCACGCATCCACCTTGTTTGTATTGTCACCGTTCACGTCATTCAGAGGACATGTGTCATTCCAAGCACGACTTCCAATCCGCACATGATGCTAAGCATGTCCAGACTACTCGTAACCCTACCGATCATCGTAATGATGACTTCGTTGCATGTCTAAGAGAGATCATGCCACCAGTCGCCGGATCTTCTAGTTCATGTTCATCTGATATTGTTGCTTCACCTCCACTAGTACTCCAGGTATTATTCATGCATTTATTGGCCGCTCTACACCAGATCCTTCATAATAGATAATGGACTCTGAAGTGTCTCATCATCTATATGGAGATCGCTCATAATTTGTTACCTATAGTCACAGCCAGGTAGATCAGTGGTCATTGTTGATGGGACACATCCACATATTATCGAACATGGAGAGGTTCATTTGACTCCCTTCATGCATCTACAGAACGTTCTTCGTGTACATTTCAATGAATTTATAGTCTATCAGTCCGATTACAAAAGATTTACATTGTCGTGCTATATTTGATCCTACTTCTCTTATTTTTCAGGATATACTCACAGACAGGGTGATTGGAAGTAACTGTGAGCATGGATGTTTATACAGGTTGACCCAATCCCCTTACGCGGGTGTCACCTCTCTTTCTGTTGATTCGATTTCTCTCTACATGTGGTGCCTCAGATTTGGTCATCTTCCGCTGCAAAAGATTTGTCGCCTCATCCCAGCATCTTTACCAAACCTAATTTCCAATATGAACCATGTCAACTTGGAAAGTATCATCGATCTAGCTTTCCAAGTCATCAAGGTCGTAGTAGTCAGTCTTTTTGAGTTGTTTCATCTTGATATGTGGGGTCCATGTCATATTCAAGATCATACGGAGTCCCATATGTATTATTTAGTTTGTATGGATGATTTTTTCGGACTTTTATGAATATTTCTGTTAAAGAATAAGTTTGATGCTAGTACGTTGATTCAGAACCTTGTGATTAAAATGAAGAATATTTTCTCTGCCTCTATCAAATACATTTGTTTTGATAATGCTCAAGTTCTGTACTAAACAATTGTCTCATTTTTTGCTCGCGTGGCATTATCCGTCAAACTTTGTGTCCCTACACTTCTCAACAGAATGATGTTGTTGAACACAAACATCGACACTTTTTGAATATCATCAGGATTCTCCTCATACATAGTCAGGCTCTCCATTCTTTTTGGGGTGATGATGTAATGACAACATGTTATCTTGTCAATCGGATGCCTTCTATCATTTTGGGTGAAAAGGCATCGTTCTACCTTGCTTTTCCTGAGGACATTTTCTCTTTTACGCCATGAGCTTTGGTTGTGTGACATTTGTCCATCATGATTGTGACAAGCTCGCTCCTCGAGTTGTCAAATGTATGTTTGTCGGGTACTCTCATACCCAAAAGGATTATCGATGTTTTGATCCTATAAAAGAAAAATACGATGCCAGTGCTGATATTACCTTCTTTGAGTCCATCACATACTATTCTTCTGCAGGTGATAGATTGAATCCCTCTAAGTCTAAGGATGCAGTTGTTCATCCACCTCCACCTACACATGTAACTCAGCCTATCCTCCATGCTCCAATGCTTTCCCCAACATCCAGTATGCCTCGGGTAAATTCAGAAAATTTGGTTTCAACCATGGGATCAAATTTCGCCGAAATTCGGCCGAATTTCGGTTTCGGTGGGTGACCGAAATTCGACCGAAATGGCCTATATCGGCCGATATTTGGGTGCCCTAGTTCAAAAACCGACCGAAATGACCGAAATTTCGGTCGAATTTCGACCGAAATTCGACCGAAATTTCGTTTCGGTCAGTCACCGAAACGAAACCGACATCCGACATTTAAGGCCTTGGTTTCAACTGGTAGTACTAGTGGTGTGCATGATGAATAGAATAGGGACATTCACAGGATGAGCATGAATATATAGAGGATGAGTCGGAACAACCACAAGATAATGATCTCGGGTGGTCTACTACCTTGTCATTGGACTTCAAGAGAAGTATAAACCCCCTCGATAATGGGTATGGAGACAGAAGTTAGTCTAGAGGTCTTACTCGATGATGTTTTATAGGTGAGGATGTGGTAAAGTTTCGAAAGCATGGTGATAGAGTATCATAGGCTGCACAACGAGGCAATTTGGATGTTTGCTCACTTTGATACTCTCAGGAATGTGTGGGTGTTGCGGGAGGTCAGGACTCTCGGGAGAAGTAGATGTATGAGGAGATATATGGTAAAGGGAGAATATGATATGATGCTTTGCAAAAGGCTCGCTTGAATTCATGCCAAGGCCTTAAATATTGGTTTCGACAAAATTTCAAATGAAATGCAACAGAAACTTCTCAACAACCTTAAGGGTTCGTTTAGTTGCAAGGTTGGGCAGAGTTGGGTTGGGTTGGGGTACTATTCACAGGGGTAACCCTCCCTCACAATTTACTATTCACCCTGCCCAACCCTGCAACCAAACGAACCCTAAGGCTCAAATGTCAGTCATTTGAACCCTTTGTAATGGTCTAGTGGTTAAAGCAGTGGGTTCCCACTCCAATGACCATGGTTCCAACACCACCCTCCCCCCCTCCCTAACTAGTGAAAAAAAAAAGAAAAAGAAAAAAAATGTCGGGCATTTCAATCGAATTCGAACTTGTCGGAAACCAAATTCGATCGAAATTTGATCGAATTGCAGCAAAATTTGATGCCATGAATCGTGTTACGTCAGGATTTAAAAATAGGTCAATAGGGTTGGCACAGGTTGTACCCTGGCGAATGGAACTAATGGGGAGAGGCAGGAGTAACTTTTAGGCTGGAAGGAGGATCTTTTTGGCTTGGTCTATAGTAGGGTAGGGAGTCAGTAATGTTGGAATAGCCAAGGCAAAAGTTTGATGGTTTATATTTTGGATGGTGGGGATGTTTGATCCAGTTGATGGTGAAGGCACATGTAGCTATGGAATGATTAGTAAAAGGTGGTGAAGGTAGGCGACTCTCCATGTTTGTTTGGAGGACCTTCAATGTGTCTTCAAATCTTCATGGTGTGTCAAAGGACATGAAACTAGGAAAGGTGATGGTCAGCTTTGAAGAGGGAGTTTTTTCAATCAAGATGGTCAGCTTTGAAGAGGGAGTTGATGTGCTAGGTTTGATTGACTACTAAGTGCAAGTATGCACATTTACCTAATAAAGTTCCTTATCTAAGTTAAAGATTGGCGGGTTCATGGAATTCATGGAGTATACGAAGGCAATCATAGGCATTATTTATAGAAACTCGACAAGGTTGAAACCATTTTTAGATAACATTGTTGATGCATGGGATGTTCGACAAGGGACGTGTGTCCGTCAAGTTTGAGCATACTAGGCTATGCTTGAGCCAAGCAATCTGTTGCTAGTGGAAGAACAAAAGATATGGATTCGGCAAAGATCACGACTAGGGGAACATGAGCAGAAAAGCTCTAATCCACGAGGTTTTCCTGATCAAGTTTAGAAAGACGTTGAGGAAGGTAAGGGATGAGAGGATGTTAGAACTTTATAAGCAATCAAGCAGCTAAATAGGATAGAGGGTGGGAGGTCACTTTCATCACAGTAAGTGGATAAGGGAGATTCAGTGGAGGCAAAGAACCTTCTAAATTTGGATAGCAAAGCAAGTTGAAAGTACTAGGTTATTTCACTCGATTGCATTGAAGCAACAAAAAAGGAACATGATTGAAAGATTAAACTTTAAAGGTAGCGAGTAAAGAGGTGGTAGGGCGGAAGGTCTTGCCACAATACTTCCGAGAATTCACAGTGAGAAAGTTGGTTTGGGAGTGGAAGTGGTGTAGTCGGTCGAGCAACATGTTGTCAAAGGAATAGTGAGATGATTTGGTCAATATAGTCACCGAGGAGTATGATTTGGTCAAGATAGCATGAACCGAGAGGTATAATGGAGATCAAATACCTTCGGACATATACATACATTATACACGCATTACATATGCATAGATCAATAAGGATGTGGAGTGTTGATCTGATTGTTGTTAAAACATCTGTATACTATGTGTATGCTCCGTGCCTTGATTGTCTAGTGCCTTATGCATTTAGGACCCCCTAGCATCTCACGTCTTTAATAACAATGGTTGAAACATGACATAGTGGATAAAGGATTTCAAGCTAATTGTGCTTTCCTATTCTGTTAATAGGAGTCCCAAAGGTCCAGGTCATGAGATTGCAAATATAGAAGGTCATATCGCGATATATCGACAATATATAGCCAATATATCGGGTGTCGAGAGGTATTGGATATCGATATCAAGGTGCATATCCATTTACCAGGATATCGCTATATCAAGGTTGCAAACATAGAAGGTCATATCGTGATATATCGGCAATATATCACCGATATGTCGGGTAACAATAGGCATTGGATATCGACAAGGATGCAAAAATCGGTTCATGCGACCGTTTAAAAGGCCGTTTAAACTCATTCGGCCCTCGACCGACTGTATTACCTTTAATCGGCTATATAAACGGTCAGACCGTTTAAACGGGTGTAATCGGCCGTTTATACGCCGTTTAAGCGGCCGCGTTTTGCATTAAGGTTACATAAACCCTATATTGATTATGCTATCTACTTTGACATGTCACATTTGGATGAAGAAGTCATTGAAATTGATAATATCTGATCAATGTTGTGAATATGTGATTATATTTTTAAAGTTCATTTATACTTTTTTATTAAACATATATACGTAATATTTTTTATTAATTTAAAAATGTAAAACCGCATAGACCGTTTAATTTCCGTTTAAACTCCCGCATACCGTTTAATCAGTAATCGGTGACCCTACCGACTGTATACTGCATACCGTTTTTTGCAACCCTGGATATCGATATCAAGGTGCATATCCATTTAGCAAGATATCGGCGATATATGACCAAGGATGGCCATATCGATATCGGACTCATGTCGATACGATATATTGTCCATATATCGACGATATATCGACGCCATATCACCGATATCGAACCGAGATTGTGAATAAAATGGCCTTGGAAGGCCAAATATCGACCATATCGATGATATATCGGTGACCTGTCGATACTGATATCTCGTCGATATATCGATGATACAGCCTTCCATGTATATGACCGATATATCGCCATATCGGCTCATCGATCAAAAATGATTGGATTCAGTATAAAAATTCCCAGATATCAGTCAAAAATGACTTCCTCAACTCGGCATTTTGTCGGAAATGGCTCGATAAGTGAAGGCATTTGTGGAAGTCTTTCATGTCGAGTTGAGGTTACATTTGAACTGGCTTGTGGGGGAGTATAGAAGATCAAACAGGCCTATTCATCCTTGACTTACCTTAGACTACCCTTGTTAAGCCCTTTGTGTAGGACACAAAGTAGGGGCAAGCAGGGGAGAGGCCAAAAAGGAGTTAGCTGAAATGAACGTTAAATTTTCTCTCTCAAGGTAGTTGTCTACTCATGTTAGGAACGATGTTCTTAGCTTTATTGTCATTCTACACATTTTTCTTAAATTACTTACAGATGTGGATAAATATATCAATGGGTCCTGAGATGAATTATTTGGAAAGAAAATGAGGAAGATGGGTGACACATTTTTTTAGTTCAGTAGGAGGAGGTGTCTCGACCCAAGAAAGATGAAGGTTGGGTTTTATGAGGTATCAGACATTTAATGAGGTGATGTAGACTAAGTGGTCATGAACCAGTTAGGTGGGGATGAATAGCAGTGCCAAATGTTTTGAGATATGCAATGTGCAATGGCAATCTCGAAGGAAACAGGATGATGCAGCAAGTGCTACCAAGGTTTTGAAAAACAAAAGGCGGAACGATGGAGGTTTCCCTCGAATCGATGTAAAACATAGCCTTGATATGATAAATGCATAACCTTAACCAAAAATATAGTATAAAGTTAAGAAATTAATAATATAACATAAATATCCAAACATTAAAGCCAATAAAAGATTTTTATTATCTCTTCAATGTCATAGATGCACAAAGTACCATAGATTTAATGGCATTTTGTTGTGATAAGTCATTGTTTCAAAAGATTATATAGAATATATATTTGATGGCATTTTCAACACAGTGCAGGATTTGTTTGATCAATAACAAGACACCTTTTGTGTGTTGCATGTATGAAATTTGATGATATAATGGTTGCTGCATGATAGGAGGTGGTGTCTTCGGCGTGTCAAAATGATGCAGCCACATCCAACCCTTTTC
Source organism: Ottelia alismoides (assembly GCA_037367405.1). NCBI lineage: Eukaryota > Viridiplantae > Streptophyta > Magnoliopsida > Alismatales > Hydrocharitaceae > Ottelia > Ottelia alismoides. Next base: position 840,590 of record JAZKJV010002204.1, on the reverse strand, counting down.
ATCACATTTTGCATAGCCATTCATTTCCTTTTTTACTTTTAAGAAAATTTTGACTTGTGGTGCATTGGCTCTAAAAATCTCCCTTCAACCCTTAGCTGCTATTATATATTTTGTAGTAGACTAACTTTACGTCCAAAAACAACCATTAGTTTGATATATAGTTTCAAGGTAACCCCTTTATGGTCTTCTCTGAAGATATTTACATGAAAATCCAAAGTGTTTGTGACTTTACATCAAGAAGTGAGTAGCAAAAGAATGTATAGCACGATATTGGGCATTTTCATTCATTTGATATTTTTGTTAGAGCATACACAATTGAGGGTATGCGCAAGAACTTCATTTCAAACGTATTATGATCTCAAAAGTGATGCTATAGCATAATATTGTAAGAAATTAAGAAAACACAGTATAACATTAATAATCCATATAATTAACGTACAAATCTCTCAAAAATATTTTTAAAAGCAGCATCAATGAGTTGGTCACCTCACGCCTCATCTCACAACCTCACCTTATAATAACATTGGTCATGCAAGGTGCACACCTCGCCGGATTTAGTCAAGGTTGTCGCGTCAAGGATAAAAGGCATCGCCTCACCTCGAGGTGTATGCCTCAAGGCTAGCCATTTCATATCATAAATGCTACTTTTCTTGGCATCGGATCTGATGTGGCAATCAGGTTATGGGGATGACCATATTTTAGTTGGATGACCGGTTAAGGAAGGGGTTGTCTGTGAAGAGGCTCCCAAGGTTGATCACAGTACCATAAAATAATCAAAAAAAGGTCTCGTAGTGTTGAGATGGAGTGTGGTTCCATCATTAACCTCCTTCAAATGAAAGGATTATAAAATATTCCAAGCTTATCAAGTTGTTGCATAGGGTGGCACCAGTGGATTGGTACCTGTAGAGATAGTTTATAATATTATTATATGTTTCTGTACCTTGTTTCTATTTCTCTTTTCTATTTAGACATCCATGTAATTTACCCTTAAGGCCTCTCCCTATATAAGAGAGCCTAGGGTTTTCCTATGAATTATAACGAAGACTCCTTTCTTCTAACATGGTATCAGAGCCGCCTTAGGGCTCTCCTCCCTTCCCCACCCGCCGCCCCTCCTCTTCTCTTTCTCTCTCGTCTCGCCGCCGCCCCAACAGCGGCCTCCCCAGCCGCTCAGCGGCTCCCAGCCGCCCCAACAGCGGCCTCCCCAGCCGCCCAGCGGCCCCCAGCCGCAGCCCCCTGCGGCCCCAGCCGCCCAGCGGCCCACAGCCGCACCCTCCAGCGCCCCACAGGCGCACAGCGGCCCCCAGCCGCACCCTCCAGCGGGCCCGCCGCCTCTACCAGCGGCGCCCAGCCGTCCGTGCGGGCCCCCGAAGCCCTAGCGGCACCCTACTGTTGTCTACAGCCGCCCCAGCGGCCCTCGTAGCCGCAGCGGCACCTCCCATCTGCCGCTGTAGGGATTCCAGTGGCCTCCAGCAGTCCATAGGCGTTGTTCTCGAGGCGATTCAAGGGTTGTAAGCTTCCTTCGAGGCGTGCCCTAGACCCCTCTTCCTCCGGTTTATGGATTTGAGTGCGTAAAAGTCTACACACGTACTCAAATCCGATGCAGTTGGTGTAGACATTCGTCACATTGTCTATTCTCCCTTCGTCTTCTTCGAGCAGCAGTATGTCAGAATCGAAAGTCGATTTGCCCTCCACAGGCGCATTCAAAGGTCCTGCGCCAATAGTCAAGATGGACGGGTCTAACTATGAGCTATGGGCTATGCAGTTCATGAGCCTCATGAAATCAAACGGTAAGAAACACATTCTTACCGAGGATGAGCCTGCGGAGAAGACAGGGATCTATGCCTCATGGGAGGCCGATGACGCTTACGCAAAAGTATGGTTGTCTGGTACGTTGACGATGGAGATAGCGAATGATGTCCTCCATCAGCCCACTGCTAAGGCAATGTGGGACATCCTTGCTGCTACGTATTCGCAGGTGCGAAATGAGACAAAGATGTTGCAGCTTCAACATGACATCTTTACGATGAAGCAGGCCGGCAGACCTCTCCACTCTCTATACACATCCCTAAGAGGGATGTTCGAGAAGCTATACAGTACCATTCCTCTGACTGCTACTCCAGAGCAGCAGAAGACGTTCCGGAACGCCACCATGGTGGGCGTTCTACTTGCTGCCCTCGATCCTGAGTATGATGCTGCACGGTCACAGATCTTAGCAGATGCAGTTATTCCTCCAGTGGAGGATGTCTACAGGAGGCTCAGTCGTATTCCAGTTTCCTCCAGCTCTTCTACTCCACCCCCATCTGCGATGGCAGCTTCGCGTGGGAGAGGTGGACCACCTTCTTGGCGTGGTCGTGGACGTGGCCGTGGCTCTCAAGGAAGAGGCGGTCGAGTCAGTCAGATGTGCTCATACTGTCACAGAACTGGACACTCAGAGGAGACATGCTACTCAAAGCATGGGTTCCCAGCATCGGCACGAGTCGCAGAGCATTCACAGTCTCCATTACCGTCTACTGCAGATCATAGATTTGACGAACTCGTGGCCCGTCTCCGTGATATTATGCCACAGTCTTCTGGTGATTCATCTGGTGGCTCTTCAGATATTGCTGCCACAGCCTCTGCCAGTTCATCCGCTGCAGCCAGTTCCTCAGGTAGATCATCAGCCTTCATATCTTCACATGATATATCTGACTGGGTTATAGATTCCGGAGCTACACATCATCTGTGTCGAGAAAGAGGTAGATTACAGGCCTACAGGGCTATTCCTCCAGGTCGCTCAGTACAGATAGCAGATGGTTCCCACTCACCCCTTGTTGGCCAGGGGGAGGTTTTCTTATCCTCCACTATGCAGCTACAGAATGTTTTACATGCCCCTGAGTTCTCACTGAATTTGCTGTCTATTAGTCAGATTACAAAGGATTTGAATTGTCGAGCTATATTTGACCCGTCTTCTCTCATTTTTCAGGACATACTCACGGGCAAGGTGATTGGCTGTGGCTCTGAGCAGAACGGTTTATATCGGCTGGTCCGGGAATCCTATGCTGGCATCTCCACTCACTCTGCTGGACTAGTCTCACCTTACATTTGGCATCTTCGTTTTGGTCACCTTCCGCTCCAGAAGATGCGCCATCTTCTGCCCCAGATCTCTCCAAGTTCGTCGTTTCGTTGTGAAACATGTCAGTTAGGAAAGCATCACAGGTCGAGCTTTCCAGGTCGTCAGAGTCGGAGCAGTAGCTCCCCTTTTGAGTTGTTACATATAGATATATGGGGTTCGAGTCGTGTTCCCGATCACCAGGGGCACAGGTTCTATCTTGTGGTAGTAGATGACTTTTCTCGTGTCTCTTGGGTTTTTCTTCTGAAGAATAAGTCTGAAGCAGGGGATGTTATCAAAAATTTAATTAATGAAGTGCAGAATGTTTTCTCTTCTTCTGTCAAATATGTTCGGACTGATAATGCCCTGGAATTTTGTACACGTTCTCTTTCTCAATTTCTGTCATTGAAGGGTATTATTCATCAAACCACCTACGCATATACATCCCAACAAAATGGTGTGGCGGAAAGAAAGCATCGCCATCTCTTGGATATCACTCGTACCTTGTTGATTCAAAGTTGTGCTCCTATTTCTTTCTGGGGGGATGATGTCCTTACTGCATGCTATCTGGTCAATAGAATGCCGTCCTCTGTCCTTGGAGAGAAGATACCCATTTCTCTTATTTTTCCTGACAAGGAGCTATTCTCACTGCCACCACGTGTCTTTGGTGCTATGGCGTTTGTCCATCGTCTATCTCCTGGACTTGACAAGCTCTCTCCAAGAGCAGTCAAGTGTGTCTTTGTTGGGTATTCCAGAACCCAGAAGGGATACCGGTGTTATGATCCTACTACCAATAGGTACTTTGTTAGTGCGGATGTCACTTTCTTCGAGTCGGTTATGTATTTCTCGCCAGCTGGGGACAGAATGGTACCATCCACCACCGCTGATGATATTTTGGTTCCACCACCACCTGCTTGTCTTTCACCCGACTCATCTCCTGTGTTAGTTCCTATGCCAGCACCACCGCCACCACCACCTCCACCTCCACCCATTCCACGGCGAATCATATCACCATTTCCTAACCACTATACACGTCGGTCAGGTCCCGCTCAGACAGCAGATCAGCCAATCACTAAGCCTCAGGTATGTTCAGATGATGTTACTACTGACGGGTCAGGTTCGGTGCACATGCAGGATGACTCCTTACAGGTGGACCCAGATGATGATCTGGATGTTCCGATTGCTATTCGGAAACAGAGACGACAGTGTGCATCCTATCCTTTTGCTTCACAGGTTTCCTTCCACCGAGACTCACCGGTGATTTCCAGAAGTTTGCCACAGCTTTGTCTTCCGTGGACATACCACGGACATACCAGGAAGCCTTGAAGAGTGAATGCTGGAGACTTGCTATGGAAGAAGAAATGGGGGCCTTGCAGTCCCGTGGCACATGGTCGTTGGTCCCTGCACCTCCTGATGCATCAGTTGTCAGCTGCAAATGGGTCTTCACAGTCAAATATCATGCGGATGGCACATTGGATAGGTACAAAGCACGCTTGGTTGCCCGAGGATTTACACAGACATATGGCGTTGATTACATGGATACATTCTCTCCAGTGGCGAGACACTCGACTCTCCGTATCCTCCTGTCTGTTGCAGTGGTTCGTGACTGGAGCATTTATCAGCTAGATGTCAAGAATGCATTTTTGTACGGGGACTTACAGGAGGAAGTCTACATGCATCAGCCACCCGGGTTTACTGCTGAGGGGGAGAAGCATATGGTATGTAGACTTCACAAGGCTATATATGGCCTTAAACAAAGTCCACGAGCGTGGTTCCAGAAGCTGTCCAACCTAATTGAGCACCAGGGATTCAAGAGGTCCAATGCTGATCATTCGTTGTTTGTCCAGAAGTCCTCGACAGGTACGGTTGTCATAATGGTCTATGTGGATGATATTCTTGTTACAGGAGATGATATTCAGGGCATAGCAAGGGCGAAGGCATTCCTTGGCCGTCAGTTTGTTACGAAAGATCTTGGGACCCTGAGATACTTTCTGGGGTTAGAATTTGCAAGGAATGCACAGGGTTTGGTAATGACCCAACGGAAGTATATTACAGACTTCCTGACTGAGACGGGCATGGATGGTTGCAAACCATCAAGTATTCCTATGGATCCCAGCGTGAGGCTGTATGATGGTGATACTGATGAAGTAGATAAGAGGAGATATAGAGAGATGGTGGGAAAACTCCTCTACATCACCATAACTCGCCCAGACATTCAATTTGCAGTTAGCAGGGTGAGTCAATTTATGGAGCAGCCAAGACAGGTTCACATGGATGCTATACACATGATACTGAGGTATCTAAAGTCTTCTCCAGGTTCAGGGCTGCTATTTAGAAAGGGCACGGACTTATCTGTCTCAGCATGTGCAGATGCAGATTATGCAGGATGTCCTAAGGACCGAAAATCAACCTCAGGGTTTGCAGTGTTTGTTGGAGGCTCCTTGGTTTCTTGGAAAAGCAAGAAACAAACTGTTGTGGCAAGGTCCAGTGCCGAATCCGAGTATAGGGCCATGGCTCAAGCCAGTACGGAAATGATGTGGGTTCGCTCAGTACTAGAAGATCTACATGTAGCTGTATCTCTACCTATGAAGCTTCAGTGTGACAATCAGGCAGCGTTGTTCATTGCCAACAATCCAGCCTTCCATGAGAGGACCAAGCATATTGAAGTTGACTGCCATTACACCAGGGACCTAATCCAGAGAGGATTGATATCCACAGCCCATGTTAGCTCAGGGGATCAGACTGCCGATGTATTCACCAAGCCATTGCTCAGAGGACCTTTCCAGAGATGTTCATCCAAGCTGAGCATGATCGACATCTATGCTCCACCTTGAGGGGGAGTGTAGAGATAGTTTCTAATATTATTATATGTTTCTGTACCTTGTTTCTATTTCTCTTTTCTATTTGGACATCCATGTAATTTACCCTTAAGGCCTCTCCCTATATAAGAGAGCCTAGGGTTTTCCTATGAATTATAACGAAGACTCCTTTCTTCTAACAGTACCCAATGCGTGGGATTGGGCAAGCGAGTATTCTTATGTGGTTCAAGCCTACGAGACACTAAGAAAGTGTGATCCTATGATTGATCCCACTTTCCTTTGAATTAAAGCTTAATATGGAAAGCCAAGTCACCTCGAAGGTGAGATGGCATATGTGGCAAGTAATGTGAAAAAGGATAGTTATTATGATGCTTAGAAACAAGTAGAAACTCAGCTGAGATGGTAGGTGAGGCACATGCAAAAAACATGATGTATGATGTCAAGGTGTTGTATGCATTGTGGGTGTTTGTACATCGATAAGATGAAGTTGTAATTGGTGGTCATGGTTTTTCCATTTTTTGTTGCACTTTCTCGTTTAGTAATATTCTTAGATGGCATTCCATGTTGGATGCTCATCCTTTGAATTCTTGAAAAGATAAATGTCTTGGTGATAAGAGTAATGGGCCTTCGAGCCACAAGGATACTGATACGTTGATGATACAACCTTGTAAATCAATGATAGTCAAGATGAAGCATATGCAGCTTGACTGTTCCGAATCCATTTGGAGTGGATTCAAGTTCAATGGTCAACTGTCAGAAATCAAGCTTCCTTTTCATATGTACAAACCGAATCAACCAACCATCTCGAGCATTGATATAGAATTGGAATCAATATTCTAAATTTCTAATAACCCTTGAAATGTATCAATTAAGTGGATACATAATAGATGGTCATCATGTTATATACACATGTCCAAGACATCTATCAAACGAGATTCTTAGTTCTAAAATCCACTAGTTCTTACGAAGTGATAGGTCAATTACTTAATGACTGGAGATAACCTCTTGTGTGACAGACACAAGACCAATTATAGGACGTGGACAGAGTCCAGGTATTTAAATCACTAGGTGATGTGCATTTTCTCTCTTGCAGGCTCTAAATGCTATTCTTATTGGATATCGGAACCTGACGTAGGAATTATAATTCCAGCATGTTTTGCATTGCATTGAATTCTTGGCAATGTAACACCAACACCCAACATTCAGCTGTCACAGAATAGCAAGTCTAGGTCCTAAAATGCACAAGGTAATATACCTTGTATACCTTAGTCGCATTTTGATGTTACAGCCATCAACCATCTAGTAATACATCCGATAAAACGGGAAACAATTAAATCCATCCGCACACAAAGTTCTGTGCAATTTCAATTATATGCGACTAAAGCTTAGGGATTTCATAATGCATAAAAAAAGTTGCAGCACCAATGAAAACATGTCATAAACACTTATCGTTTATCTTCCCATTGAACTTGAAACAAAATCAAGATCGTCTTAATGATCCAGGACCCCATTCAACCACAAAAATTTAAAACTAAATAGGTGTTAGATTTTCACGCTGGGTTCATGGGAGATCAGGAGCCTTTGAAATTCTAATAACCTGTATGATTTTCTGGCTTTTCTTAAGGGGAAGATTCACACAAGCACATGTGAAATATTCGTCCACGTCAAGTATAGGAATTTGATAACTACGTACATGCAAATGCTATAATGCAGCATTTTACCTTCATATAAGGATTAAACTTTTAATTTCTGTCATCCGAGAGAAAGAACCACTAGATTCATAAACTAAACTAAGAATCAGCCTTCCCAATTGACCGCCTCTAATCCATTATGTAAGAAATCACTGTAATCTCATTTTCCAGTGCGTAATCCCCTACAGAACACCACTCACAGTAAGCAATCTACATAGAGAAAAAAAGAAAAAGTTAGAACATCACCAGATTCGTCGACAGCCCCACCACGAATGGTTCCATCAGTAACCTCGTCAAGAAGTAGAACATCACGCCAAGCGTGATTGATATCGGGAGTGCTGGCAGCGCCTTGTGGAACACCGCCAGCAAGATCAAAGTGCACCCGAGGCCGGTAATGATCGCAAGATAGCACGCATAGACCGTCATCCAGTCGTACATGGCCGCCCTCCCAACAAGCACACTGTAGAACACAAAGTCCCCTAGCCCTAGCTTGATCCCTCTTGTCGCGTCCACCGTCTCCTCCTCCTCGTCGCCATCCAGTTCCCGCGAATTCACAAGAGGGGCATCCTCATTGTTGAGGATTTCCATTTCAACTTCGGCGACAGGAGTGGGAGTATAGGAGGAGGAGGAGGAGGACTGGACCTGAAGGTTGACGACGGCAATGGGGGACGTGCGGCGGTGGACTAGGGAGGGACGGGCCTCGTATACAAAGGCAGGGAGGTCATCATCGCGGGAGGAGGCGAGCTCGACGAGGAGCTTGAGGGGACCGCCGGGGGAGAGGACAGCGACGAGGTCGTAGACGGCGAGGGCGAGGAGGAGGGTCCAGGTGGTCCACTCGGGGAGTTTGGTGAGCCAAGCGGCGACGACGACGGCGAGGGAGACCATGTAGGACTGGCGGAGGACGATGGGGAAGGAGGAGGTGGAGAGGACGGCGAGGACGCCGACGGCGGAGAGGTTGAGGAGGAGGAGGAGGAAGGTGGGGGCGTCGAGAGGGGGGAGGAGGAGGCGGCGGAGGAGGGAGAGGAGGAGGGATCCGCCGAGGGAGGAGAGGACGATGAAGGCGGAGAAGCGCATGTAGTTGTGGAGGAGGTTGGTGAAGCGGTAGTAGTAGAGGAGGAGGAGGAGGAAGGTGACGGCGGCGACGAGGAGGACGAAGACGAGGGAGTTGAGGAGGGCCCCTTCCAGCTTCTTCCAGGTGGGGTCCGAGGGGGATTCCTGGTAGACCAGCGTGGCGGCCGTGGGATACGAAGAGGAGGACTGCTGTTGCTGCTGGTCGTGGGGCGGGCTGAGGACGGAGACCAGGAGAACCACCACCAGCATGCACACGGATACGGGGGACATCACGCCGATGATCTCCGATCCCAGCGAGTCCAGGATGCTGATCCGACGATCGGGAGGAGGGAGACGAGTTGAGGGGTCGGCCATTGGTGGATGGACGGATGGATGGCGGACTACGAGGCCCTCCTAATTGTCTCCTTCTTACCCTGAAATTAACAAACCCCCACTGCAATTCATGTAAAGATTGATAATCCTATTTGCATTATTTGACTTGGAGGGAAAACTGATCAGTTCTACTATGTTAAATCAGTGGTTTTTTTGCATGATTATGTGATAGATGGTAAGTGATAAAGTCGTGACCGATGATGCAAATGATGGCAATTTTTGTGTGATAGTGTTGCAATTTTTGTGTAATAATGTTAACTACGTTAAGGATCGATAAAAATAAGATATTGATACTAATATGTAATTTTGATAATGATAAGGAAAATACTATATTTATTTTCTTATGAAAGGTTTAATGTTTCACAAAAAAATATCTGGTTGAAACTCCGAGCCAAGTTGATATACATACGAGCTATGGATAAATCACACAGGTACACAAGCATATAAGAAATATCGAAGCAAAAGGTATTTTGCTTTATCACATTTAATCAAATATGAAAAATAAAAAGAACTCAACTTATGAATTCGCAAGCTACGACAATCGCACTTCTAATTTGAATGAATCACATAACGTGGACTAAAAAGTGGTTGCAACCCTGAGTATTTCGCAAATCTTAAATCCAACTTGAGCTATGAATGTACCGTATATTTTAAGATTTATTTTACATTCAAAAATAAAAATAATTAAATTATTTTGTTCATCGGGTCCTCTTCTGACTCCATCAATGAAGATAACCAATTTCTCTAACTAGCATGGTAAGATTAGTACGAATTAAATTCGTACTACTAGGAGTTCGATTTATGACATTTATTTAATGTTTATAATATGCTATATGACATAAAAAGAATAACAAGTAATTTTCTTGTCATCTACTGCATCTTTATTGAAATCAGAAGCTTCACCACATGATACCAACCTCTAGCAGATGTTTTGCGGTTGTGCACAAACCATATAGACATCATTAATAAGGCAAGAAAACATCATAAAATAACAATGTCATATATTGCTAAATATTTGAAACAAAAAAATGGAGAAAAACAATGTAGCTGTAACAGGGATAATATTGAAATTAATTTGTTTGTTGAATGCAAATGTAAATCCAAGTCCTACGACCTAGGCTTTGATATTACTTCAAGGAAGGTTTGACCTCTTAGATCACGTAAAATATGGAAAGAATATATCAAACTTGAAAATCAAGTTCTCATTGTATGGACAAAGGTGCGATTAATACAAAAAATTTCTTGCAATGTGAAACCACATTATAGCGGAAACTATTTCCGCATTGTTTGGTGAATTATATAAATAAGGAACTTGGGCCTTTATGGCATCTAGTCTCTGAGTATATCCTATATGAATTCCAATCCGATAAGCTAGCGCCTGTGTGCACGACGATGACTCATGTATCCCATGGGAACTAGTAAATGGTTCCCTATCCACTTTTCCATACGGATCGTGATCAATGCTAAGCACTCGGTACTCCTTTCTTTGGAAGTCGTCTCACAAAGTACATGTCTTCCCGACAAGCACAAGGCATAATGAGACAGAATGATCCGCTTCTCCTACAGGAGGCACCAAAAGGAAGAGAAGGGAGCACGGACGACGACCATAATATGGTGGAGGGGACGATCACTTATAGAGGGAATAGTACTCTTGTTCTCTCTTGAATGAGTTGCTATGGTGGTCGTCATCTCCCCTTGTATAGGAGTTTATGGGGTCGACTAGATTGGTGGAGGAGTCCAGCCAAGTTTGAATTAGTATAGAGTCCAACCAATTCTAGAGTCCTCTTTTGACTTGATCTTCGATGGTCGTTGGGTTATCTTTTGATAATTAACAATAATTATCTCTTCGAGATAATTTCTAAATCAGTATCCGAAGAAATGAATCCAACTCATTATACCAAAGTAAAAAAATCTACATGTTCCGATCAATAATTTAAAGATATTTCAATCCTCATCATTCTGATTCTCAATTTATTGGACAAATAACACCTAATTTTATTAGGATATATGTGTTATATTTGTGATAATCGGAGATAATGACATGGATATTGTATAGACCACATAGTACCTTTGCATTAGATTAAATTGAACATTTGGGTATTAAAGCACTTGAACTATCTGATTGAGTAAGATACCGAAGAAACTTACCGGTTGATGTTAAACCACGTTACATCAATCTCCAACTCTTTGGATCTTGATTTGATTCGGAATTGAGGTTTAATCCAATTAAATATCATTCTTTTGATCCATGAGTAGAGTCGTTAAAATCCACCAGTTTCATCACTCCCTTAGAATGAATGAGTTGTGGTATATAATCTATTATGATTGCATCAACCTCGAGTATTCCTAATACTCATGCATCTTACATACTAAAAGACCTTGAATAATCCAAAGTGTTTATTAACATATTTGGTTGTCTCCTTTTATGGTATAAGTAGAAGATTTCTCAATAGATCATTGGTAACAAATATAAATCACATGCTTTCCAAACATATATATTGGTATTCTCGAATTCATATCATGTTTCCTAAACATGGTATATGATGACTAGTTGGATTCATTGTGACATTAATGTATTATGAGTGAGCTTGCATTTTTCAATTTATTATGTATTAACATGTATGATTCCCTTAAGAGATCACATGCCTCATGTATCCTTTTGTAGACACCAGTTCGTTGGTATATAGACTTTGTTAGGCTACCAACCTATTCATTTACCAAATGTACACATTGATTTGGTCAAAAGATATGCGCTCGTCTCATAATAATTTACGATACGGGTCTTAGTATCTCGATCTTGTCAAGTTAACCTTTTAACCTACGCGTCCAACACTTTCGAATCTTTATTCCTTTACAAAGGATGTACATTAATCTTTAGTAAAAATAGTCATCTCTTCTAAGGCTAGAGATGCTCTTTAAACATCGCTTTATGATGTTGTTTGTATCTTCAATCTAACTCCTTAGATATAAAACTATACATCAGCCTTTATGATCTAACTCGTTAGATCAACAGATGTATGATACCAAAATGACTATTGTACCTATCACTAGTCGTATTGAGAGATCTTACCAATAATGCAACTATAAATATGTATTAATTTACATAGATAATGATATATTCATAATAACATTTATTGCATAATGGCCTACATGTGTAGCACTTGCCTCATTTGAGTAGACTTCGGTAACATACTCACAATCTCTCTGTGTCGAATCGGTAGGGAATGTATTTCAGCACCATTACCTTTGTCTATCACACCAAGCCTTTGATGTAATATATGAAACTAATGCTCTACGTTCTACAAAACCATCAACTCTTGTTCCTACCCTCTATGGCTCATTCCCCTTCTTCTTTCTATTACTAGCGCCAACTCTAGTTCTTATTTCATCTACCAAATCTCCCGCATCTACTACATCCCCTTCTTCCTCCATATCATCTCTTTAATCTTTAAAAAAATGCCGCCTAAAATATTTGTCATACTGTGGTAGTTGGTTGCCAAAGATTATTGTACCTCTTCGCACAAATTCTTCTTCGTGTTACTTCCAACCTCTTCTGCTTGGATGTAGCTGGGAGCGTCGATGTCTATGAAATCCACACCCAAATCATTATCCCTACTGTCACAGGGTCAAAATTCCGCTACCGATTTCGACATGTGCTTAGCTAACTCGTAGCTAACCAGCCTTCCTGAGTAGAACGGCCACGGATGCGCTCTAACTCTTTTCGTACTCTTTCATACTCACTTACCGATGCTCCAAATCCAACACAAGCACGAACTCTCGGATTGCTCAAGAACACTCTTAAGAACGCTTAAGAACACAATCACACAATCACACAAGCACGGGCACAAAGCTTCTTCTCTTATTAGAGGGGAACTCGCTCTGGAGTGGGTGTTGACACTCTACACTTGTGTGTGTACAAATGAGACACCACCTTTCCTTTTATACAAGACTCAAGGCAACCCAAGAGACACTCATTACTACATTAAATAATGAAACATAAAGACACAAGAGACCCTTCGAATTCTTCGACAACCCTTCGCATTCCGCATCAACTCTTTGTCTTCTTGTCTCTTCAACTTTCTTGTTGACATTTCATCGTCCTACACAGTTGACGCCACATCAACCGCCCAATCATCAGCATACTCGCGCTCCAACACTTGCTGATACAGCTTTGTCGTAATTCACCGGTTGTCATCAAACACTCAGTTTTGTGCCAAAGAGAACCCGCGGCCTCCAGACCCTCGTGCAGTAAACTCTTCCTTAACGTTCTGCATGCTAAGGGGAAGTCCTCCAAAATTTCGCTATCGTGGCCTCCAGACCACTCTCGTACGCGTAGTAGAGCATGGTCGATAATACTCGTACTCGGCACTTGCAACGCTCCATGCCTTTATGGATCGCCATGCATAAGTATCAACACTGTGTGCCTTCGTGCGTACGCCAATGTGATCGTACCGCACTATTCCTCGATGCGTACTGCTTCACTGCATACACCCTTCTGCGCTCGCGTACGTACCCGCTGCATGCATCCACCGCTATGTCTTGCATTGCTGCTTGTACTCCATTGTGCTCGCACTTCTACAAGTTTCATGACACTCTGCTACCGAGACAGTGTCCTCTGTGATGTTTCTCCCTTGCAACGTACGATTCAGCCTCCAGACTCTCATGGATAACCTCCGTAATACCCACACATTTTCGGACTTCTCCATAAGTCCAGCTCCATTGATCATTCTCGAGCATCCAGCTACCGTGTCTGCATGATCATCCTCGATCACGGAATTTGGGTGTGTGACAAGCCTCCCCGACCTGAAGAATCGGTTGTCATCACCCGATCATTCCCTCCAGCTGGCATCCTATCACGATCCTCCATCCGCTATGCATCTCCTGATGCTGCTTATTTTGAATGATGGTGCAAGCTTACACTACCTCCATTCCTGCACTTATTCTTCTCACGATCCATTGCATCCCTCCATGACTTGGCATTCATCGTGAGAAATGAAGCTTACTTGTTAGCTCATGTTCTCAGTGTATCCCTCCTGGATACACCGTCTCCATTGCTGGTATGTGGCAGCTCCAGTTCCACATGTGGAGTGCTCGACTTCACGCTTGCTCGTTGACGATCTCAATCGTTCCTTGTGGACATACATGTATCCTAGGGAATGAGTACCTCCTATACTCAGAGCATCTTCGGTATCTTGCCTCCTACAAGATCATTGATGGTGTGGTTCGTCACCACTCCACCCCCATGGGCATGTAACTCGTTCTCCATGTTGCATCGCCCTCCAGAGCTCTGCCTTGCCTTCTCGTGCACGGATGTTCTCATATCCGTGACTTTGGTTGTGTGCCTCCAGCATACACATTGGTGCTCATCACGCACCTACGTACTCTTGTACGTCCTCGATCGAGCCTTGGCGCCTCCAAAGGTCTTTGTTGTGGAGTTCCCTCCCTCCATCGAATTCGAAGCTTCATCTCGAAGTGTTGTGAGGCATACCTTGTGCATAGCATCGATTGCTCCCAAGCGTACCTTACCTTCTTCTTCCTCCTACTCATCCGTACGAAGAGAGTTCAGCTTCTCCTTCTTTGGACACTCCCGCGCCCGATGCGGTCCGTCGCATATGAAGCATCCCTTGATCTTGAGTTGCTCTCTCTTCTTGGAGTACTCGCGTTCCTTCATTGGTGGATCATGGGAAACACCTTTGCCCTTGTCCTTCGACCACGCCATCAGCTTGCTAGTGAACTCCTCTTCAACGTTATCGCCTGGTAGGGCACCGTAGTCGACTAACGCATCTGCCACCATGATCGATGAATTCAGGTCTTTCACGCCTTGCCTCTGCAGTTCGGTTTGTGCCTAACTTTGCAACTCGATCGTGAAGTTGAACAGCTTGTCCTTCTCGGACATCCCCTTGATGTCCAACAGCAAAGACGTGAACTGCTTCACGTACTCACAAACTGTGCATGTCTGCTTCAGGCATCGAAGAGCCTCCCGTGCAACCCATGCAGTATTTCTTCGACAGGAACTGCTCCTTCAGTTTCGTGACTAGATCGTCCCACCTGGAGATCTTCGGTCTTTCCTCATCTGTCGCACGACTCCTCCACCATAATTTGGCGTCTCTTGATATATACATCGATGCCAAGCCGGCTTTCTCAGGTTCCTTCATCTTGGTCGCCTCAAAACATACTTCATATCCCATAGGAAGTTCTCTAAATTCTTGGCACTCTGCATACCTGTGAAGGATTTGGGTTCAGGTACCTTGCGTCGTTGCACCTCTATGGAGCCTCCTCTATTCGCCAATGCCTTCTTGATGAGAGAGATCTCACTGTGTAATTCTCCATCATCATGATGAACGCCTCCATTTTGTCCTCCAAGGACTTGATCTGCTCTGCTGAGCGTTGGGTCCCGTCTACAACATCCAATCCTTTTGAATAGTGGTTCTCCACGATGGCGATGCGAAGGGCATGAGTCCCAATGATGGATTCCACCTCTGCCATCGCTTGCTCCAGTGTTGTCACGTGCTCGGTGACACCCACCATCTTTGTTCTGTTAAGTGAAGATGAACTTGCACCAACAAGTTCCTTTGCTCCCACGATCGACTGCACTGACGCTCGCTCCTAGCTTTGCCCGCTTTCTTGGCACCGACCAAACTATATGATCTTCTCCTTACTCCGATACCAACTCGTGCCAACGAATTGTATCACGAACCATTCTCTGATACCAATTGTCACAGGGTCAAAATCCCGCTACTGATTTCGACCTGTGCGGCGTTAGCTAACCCGTAGCTAATCAACCTTCCTGAGTAGAACGGCCACGGATGCGCTCTAACTCTTTTCGTACTCCTGCTTGCTCATGTACCGACGTTCTAACACAAACATAAGCACGAACTCTCGGATCGCTCAGGAACACTCTTAAGAACGCTCAAAAACACAATCACACAATTACACAAGCATGGGCATAAAGCTTCTTTTCTTATTAGAGGGGAACTCGCTCTGGAATGGGGTGTTGACACTTTACACTTGTGTGTTTACAATGAGCCACCACCTCTCCTTTTATACAAAACTCAAGGCAATCCAAGGGACACTTATTATTACATTTACAATAATGACACATAAAGACACAAGAGACGCTTTGAGTTCTTCGTCAATCGTTCGCATTCTACAGCAAATCTTTGTTGTCTTGTCTCTTCGACTCCCTTGTTGACCTTTTATCTTCCCGCACAGTTGACGTCACATCAACCGCTCAGTCATCAGTACACTTGCGCTCCAACGCTTGTTGATGCAACTTTATCGTAATTCACCGAGTGCCACCAAACACTTGGTCTTGTGCCAAAGGGAACCCGCATCCTCCAGATCCTCGTGTATAAACCCTTCCTTAGTGTTCTGCATGCTAAGGAGAAGTCCTCCATAACTTCGCTATCGTGGCCTCCAGACAAGTCTCGTATGCATATTACCGAGCATGCTCGACAGTGCTCGTACTCAACATCTGCAAAGCTCCATGCCTTTGTGGATCGCCACGCATCAGTACTGATATCATGCGCCTTCGTGTATACGCCTATATGATCGTATCATATTATTCCTCGATGCGTATTGCTTCACTGCATACCGCCCTTCTGCGCTCGCATACATACCCGATGCATGCATCCATCGTCATGTCTTGCACTGCTATTTGTACTCCATTACGCTCGCACTGCTACAAGATTCACGACACTCTTCTACCGAGCCAGTGT
The DNA here is from genome assembly GCA_037367405.1 of Ottelia alismoides. Lineage (NCBI taxonomy): Eukaryota > Viridiplantae > Streptophyta > Magnoliopsida > Alismatales > Hydrocharitaceae > Ottelia > Ottelia alismoides. The sequence goes on along the minus strand of JAZKJV010002204.1, from coordinate 823,831 downwards.
CATATGTGATGCTTCTCTTTTGTAACGTACGGTTGAGCCTCTAGACTCTCCTGGATAACCTCCGTAATACCCATACATTTTCAAACTTCTCCAGAAGTCCAACTTCGTCGATCATTCTCGAGCATCCAACTACTCTGTCTGCACGATCATTCTCGAGCACGAAATTTGAGAGTGTGGCACCTACCATCCATATGGACATTGAACATTTATGTCTTATTGCCTTGATTCTTCACCTCCACAAAAGTACTCGCCATTACTTTAGAGTCTTTGTATCTCATTATTATCGTACTTCCACTACTCCAAAGAACGATCTTCGTTGAGGCTCCCATCATAGCGAATGAACATGTAAAATTGATGACGTTCCAATCACCCCCTTCACAAAGTTGACATATTTTTTTACCTAAATCGCCCTTTGTGTCTTTGAAGTTAGTTTTGTGTTTCAAACTAACTATAGTCACAACAAGGAAATATACTTTTGAACATGGTGAATTTAAAGGATTTGTACACTTGCACTCTGCCCAACTTTCTAATGATACCTTTATCCCTACTTATTTTTATAAGTCTATGATTATTTATTAAATAAACGTGTAATTACACTTGTGCACATGCTATGTTTTATGATCCAAACCATAAGAGAAAACGATCAAAGGTCTAAAAAATAATTTATAAAAAAATAATTCCATATTATTTGATTCTGATCTTTTAGTGGGCTCATATATGATCGCCCCTCCAATAATTTGTAATAAAAAGAGAAAAGGTGATTTGAGGGGCTGAAGATGCATGCACGTTCAAGTTTTCTTTGGAGAATAAGCACTGGAATAAGTGGTCAATTTCTTGCACGACGTAATTCCCAAGAGTATGGCTATTCTTATCTAAATCTCATCATTTCACCTTATTCCACTCTTATTCCTATATTTACTCCACATTACATACTTTTATTCCACCTTATTATTCTTATTCTTATCTTTCCCGCCGAATAGAGAATAGACTCTTATTCTCCTTATTCACAATCCTTATTCCTGAATATTTCCAAACTGAACGCCTCATAAGGTGCTTTTGAAGATGATCGATGCTGGATTAATTCTAACCCCAACTCCTTTTTTGTTTCTTTGTTGTTCTTATAGATGATTAGTTTTCACACTCTTTATAGATCTTGTCTATTATTGTTTCTGATAAAATGTCATTTCTTCCATTATATATTGGATTGTTATTACTTGGATGTTAGATTTATTAAATCATTAAAAAAATATTTATAACTATATTTGGAGAATTATTGATTAATATCATTTATTTTGAAATTGGAAACTAAAATCTTAGATAAGATATTTAGAATCATATTAATGCACATGTCAGATACAATGTTCAAATTGAAAGTTGATATGACTAGCATGTTCGAGAAACTCGAAGGACAAAATTGCAAGCTTTAGTAGTTATGCATGAAAATTTTGTTATCCACTATCATGTTAATTTTGATGCTTTCGAATATCGATAATTTTGTTACAGATTGTTCCGTATATGTTGGATAAATTAATTTATAAAATTCAATTTGATATCGGATTGGAATTTCAATAAATTGTATTGGATTCCATGTCATTATTTACGAATCCAATAGGCATCATTTAATGCTCAGTTATGAATAGAAGGAGTCATGTTACTTGATCGTTTTCTTCACGTCTTTTTTTATGCATTCCTAATTTTTGTTCGCTCCAACCACGAACAATATCTTCTCTCGGTTATATGTTCTTTAAGGTGCTTTTGAGGATGATCAATGTTGGAGTATGTTGACGCCAATCGTGGCCTATCCTGGTGTGGTCATATTTATGGAGCGGATTGCTTGACCCAACATACTGGTAAAGTGGGGACAATATCTTCTTTACGAGAATTTTATATGACCGCCTTATTGAATTATAATCATGACTCCTATAAAAAAATTTAATGTTCATATGGATGGTTCATTTTCACGTCCTTTATCGATTTTGTCTATTCGATTCTAAAATACCATTTATTCAAATATCTATTGTATTTTTTAAGGAATTTTATCCCACAGACCCTATAAACTTTACAAATTACCTCCTCGACCTTTGAAATAACATATTTCCCACCTCAATCCTGTAAAATTGCTAACCCTTACCTGATAGATCATGTGGTTAGCCCACATCCATCTGCCCGTTAAATTTAACCGAATTCTGTTAAAAAGAGGTGCATATTACCTTCTTTGTTTAGACAATTTACAAAAGATGGCATCCATTTTCTTCCCTAACTCTCCTCCTTACATACCCTTGCCATCCACCTCCCCAGCGCCTTCTTCGACCTCTCCCGCACCACCCTCTTCCTCCCAGCCCTTCCCTGCACCGTCGTCAACCTCCCCCACGTACCCTTGACCTCCCATCTCTCCTTTGTGTCGCTGTCGACTCTCCTATGTCGCCCTCGACCTCCCATCCCTCCCCTGCGCTATCACCAACCTGCACCCCTTTAGGCCATCGCCGACCTGCGCCTCCTCCAGGCTATCGCTGACCCGCACCCCCTCCGGGCCGCCGCGGACCTCCCCTGCACAGCCGACTTGCGCCCCCTCCAGGTTGCCCCTTACTTGCACCCCCTCCCTTGTGTCATTGGAGACCTTTCTCGTGCCACTAACCATCCACCTTCTCCAGGTTACCGCCCACCACCCCAATCTTTGCCCCTCCATGACCTACACCCCTTCTAGACCCACACCCACCTCGACCTCCCCAACCTCCGCCCCTCCCTGACCTGCATCCCTTTCTCGACCTTCTCCCACCCCGACCTCCTGGACCTCCCCAACCTCTGCCCCTCCCCCTACACCCCTCATGGACCTTCGCCCACATTGACCTCCCCAACCTCTGCCCTTCCCCGACCTCCGTCCACCCCAACCTCCTGGACCTCCCCAACCTCCGCCTCCTCCACAAATTCCACCTCCTCCTCCAGACCATCCCCCCCACTCCACATATTCTTCCTCGGCGGCCATGTTATTGTTGAACCCCTATACGGCTCCACCTTTGTCATCCCCCGCATTCCTCGTCGTGTGCTTGGAGAAGAAGGGGAGAGGATATCCACCGTTGGATTTCCATTGGTTAGATTAATTCAAAACCAAGTAAAGTTAAAACTGACGGTAGGATCTATGGGGTAAGACAGAGAAAGTTTACGGGGTTGAGGGGGAATATTTAGTTTCAAAGATCCATGAGGTAATTGGAAAAGTTTATAGGAACTGTGGGGTAAAGATCCCCTTTCTTAATGAATTCTTATATTTCGATTTAGTATTTTATTATGTGGATATTGTTTTATCAAATGGAGCCGGGTTGTAGATATTGTTGTACGAGCATCAGATGGCGGATACCTCACATGTAGACTTGTTGAAGTAGTTCAACACATTATTGTACGTAGAACGGATTGTGGTATTATTCAAGGTATTTTCGTGAGTCCTCAAAATGGGATGAACGAAAGTATTTTTATCCAAACACTAATGGGTCGCATATTAGAGGACGATATATATATATATGTGTGTGTGTGTGTGTGTGTGTGTGTGTGTGTGTGTGTGTGTGTGTGTGTGTGTGTGTGTGTGTGTGTGTGTGTGTGTGTGTGTGTGTGTGTGTGTGTGTCAACGGTGCATTGCCGCTCATAATCAAGATATTGGGATTAGACTTCTCAATCGATTCATCAATTTTCAAGAACGACCAATATATATTTGAACCCCTTTGACTTGAAGAAGTAAATCTTGGATCTACCAATTATGTTATGCCCGGAGTCCCACCCATGGCCATCTCGTCGAATTGGAGGAAGCCGTAGGTATTATAGCGGGCCAACCAATTGGAGAACTAGGTACTCGATTAACGTTAAGAATTTTTCATATCGGTGGAGTATGTACAGGCGATACTATTAAACATGTACGAGCCAGGTCAGGTAAGCGAGCGAGTTCAAGGCAAGTACGAGCCATAAGTAACCTTTCATTGATAGTTGAGTTTTTGTTTCTTTTATGAAAGGATGAAGGAGGGATATCAGATTCTCGCCACGAGCTATATGACAATCAAGGTACTAGCATGACCAGTTGCTATTGAGGAATGTCTTCCTCTTTCAGAATGGCTAACTAAATGGGTTGGAATTATGCTTTGATCATGAATCACCCTCAGCTCCAGGATATATAGTCCTTCTACATCTTGACTTCCCTGTATTCAATATAGATGTTTATAATCATGAAAAATTGAGATGATTATTGGCTAATATTGTTTGGAGAAAATATTTAGAATCGTACTAGCATATGTGTCGGATATGACATTTAAATCGAGAGTTGACACGACTGACATGATCAAGAAATTTGGTGGACAAAATTTCAAATGTTAGCAATAATACATGAGATTTTGATCAACCGTCATTACATTGATTTGGATGCTTGAAACTAATTGTCCAGTGGTGTCTTTAGAAAAGCTAACTCTTGAAAGCCAAAAAGTTCTATCCGTGTGGAAGGAGCTCCACCACATGTCATGTTTGTATTCTCTTGGATATGTTTAACATCTTAATTGGCATACACTACTCATCCAAGCAGGTTGTGAAGGAGCTTTTTGAGAAGTTCTTAAATTTTGTTATGGTCGAGGAAATCTGTTTCTAAACAATCCGATAAACTTATGCTCATGCTTCTTGATTAGGTAGAGGCCGAAATAAACTTCTAGAGAAGTTTCAAAGTCATGAACATCATACCAAAAATTCACTAAGTCAAGGGAAGACTTTTGTAAGACCTTAAAATAAAGGTAGGAAAATATTGCGATAAAGGATGCGATGGTTGCAACTGCCATTGAGGAGGCACAAAGATAACAAAAATGAATAGTTCCTATTCGTATTCAGATTAAAGTAAATTTCATGATCTAGCAAAGAGAAAAAAAGGGAAGAGCGGAAAGAATAAGAATAAAATCAAATTTAAATGCAAGATTCAGAAAAAGACAAGCAATAACCCATGTTAGCATTATAATCAGATTGGTAAGTGGAAGAAGGAATGTCCGTCTTGAATACTACAGAAGGAAACCTGCAAGAAAATATGATCACTGAGGGAGAGAGCTTATTGAAGGGTATGTCTCAGAAAAACATTAACTATGCCACATGCATGCCTCAAATGAGGGGCTCGTAGAAATCGAAGTCAATGTACACATGTGTTTTGACTAATTTCTCTTTTCTTCTTATTGAACTAGCAGTAGTGGAACTGTAAAGATGAGGAATGATTCCGCGACTAGGGTGTTAGGTTTGGGATAAGTCAATTTGAGTTCTCATCTAAAGGACTTGCACATTGTGTTGCGTATCCTAGACACGAAGATAAAGTTTTTTAGCTCTATATTATTTGGAACTAGTTATGAACTCAATTTCAAATGTAATAACATCGTAATGCCAAGAGATTGCATTTTTATGGAAAATGTTATTTGGCATATTCTGATTTATTCTTTAGAGGATGTTATTCAATGAACATTGCCTCTGTAAAATTAACAATGTTACATGTTCTGACTATATTCTTAATCTGCTAAATAGTATAGAATCATGTGATTCATGGCATGATCAACTGGGTATGTAAATTTAAAATATATTAGAAGAATAATGAATTTAGAATCGATCCCTGAATACACAATGATAGAATTCAAATTATGTAGGGATATTTTAGATCTTGGCACACAAGCTGTGAATTTAAGGGTATATTGTCTAGTGACAATAAGCAGTACTTTATTACCTTCATATATGATACCAATATCTAAATACCAATGAAAACTAAAGATGAAGATTTAGGTAAATTTCTTAGATGTAAGTATTAGATTGAGACACAAACGGACAGAAAAACAAAATTGTTATCAATCAGATAGGGATGGTTAACATACTTATAACATGATGATGAATAATGTAGACTATCTAGTATGGTTCATAAAGTTGCAACACCATATTCTGCAACCGACGAAAAAAAATAGAACCTTAATAGACATAATCAACATACTCATACATGACATCCAACTTACATGTAGGGAAAAGCCGTGAAATCGATTTCTCATATTTCGAATTAAATTCCTTCAAATCATGAAGAACAGTGTCATTTCAAATTGTGAAGAGGTAAGAGATCGAGCATGAAATATCTTAAACTGTACGGTTATCTCGCCAAGGTTTTAACCCTAGAATACAAAAGAACGAAGCTGGGTCCCACTGTCTTTCTGGACTATTTGAAAGTAGTTATGCATACATATTCTTAATAGTTGGTTTGTGATATATAGCACGGATGTCAACACCATTGTTGAACTTCGTGATGCTACCTTGTGGATATCTTCCCTATGAAGGCTTGAATTCCTCAAAATCAGACCACCGATGGAGCTTCCATCACAGGCTTGATTTCACATCTAATGGAAACAATATCTGATGTGGAGGATGAAACCTACTCTGAACCTAATGCGCTTATAGGCGAGGTTGAACTAAGTTGGAGTAAAGAAATACATAATATAAGGATCTTTGTAGTGATTTTCATGTTTATTAAATCGAAGGAGATCATGTAAGCTACAAGGAAGCCATAACATCATTTAAAGCTAAATAATGGAAGGAAGCTGTTATATTTAAGATGAAATATAATATGATAAATGAACTTGATAGTTGATTTATTTAGCCTAATTGTGCTCTACCTTGTTTGCAAAATAACGAATGTTTATGAGGATTCTTAGACCTGAATGATCAATTGAAAAGTGTAAAGTCAGATTAGAGTTGTCAAGGACTTTAGGCAAAAGGAATGTACTTATTACTATGATACATATTCCTCTGTGAGCAAGATGACCACAGTCTGGATGCTTATAGCACTGACAATCATTAGGATGTCTACCCATCATATAGATATTAACACCACATTTCTTCATAACGATATTGAGGAGGAGATATCTATGGATCAATTAAATGGGTTTTGACACTTAAAAGTTGGGAGAAATTTTGCAAGCTAGTTTATTCTCTTTATGAAGTAAAACAAACGCCTAAGTATTTACATGAAAAACTTAACAAGTCTCTTTTGTTATGTAGCTTTAGAGTGCATGAAACTGATAAGTGCCTATTCCAAGGTGAATGACAATAAGTGTATTGTCTTATGCATGCCTGCTGATGGCATATTATTATTTGATTCACATATGAGATTTATCAAAAAAACCAACTGAGAAGTTACTTAAGAAATTCGGATATCAAAATAGAAAATCTATAAGCACTCCTTTTATGTCTTCCATAATGCTTTACAAGAATAAGAGTGGAGTTCATGTGTTTCAAGACACTCAACTCATGTACTTACATATTATAGGAAGACTAATGTATCTTACAAATTGGACGAGACATGACATTTTTTCTTGCTGGTAAAATTGGATAGATACACAAGTTGTCGTGGTTGTATTCATTGGAAGGCTCTAGCTCATGCATTGTGGTAGCTGATGGGAACTATTTCTCTTAGTTTGAATAATATTAAACATTCTTCTTTGTTATAATGATATAGTGATGCAAGTTAGATATGAAAAATACGAGTTTGGGAATAATGGTATTAATGGGTATATATTTACCTTTGAAGGCGGTGCAATCTCTTGGAGGTTTGTGAAGTGGACAATTCTGGAGTGGACTATCTTTAATGCTAAGATGTGTGCGTTGGACACTGCTATATTAATTCTTAATGGCTAAGGGAATTTCTATATGAAATTCTTAGGCTGACTAAATCCTACAATCTCTGTGCATTGTGATAGTATCATCACAATTGTCAATGGTTAAAAATTTATAGTTCAATCAAAAATAAAGAGACACATTCAAATACATCTCAAGACTTTAAGGGATTTAGTCTTTCCAGGTCATCATCCTGCAGCGCCAATATGGCATCCAAATCTGTAGCTTTGAGGGTTACAGGTGGCCGACATGCTATTTGGTGAACCACATGCCCTCGTTTGGGTTGGGGGGAAGATTCCTTTATCGATTGTGTTTCCCGAGAAGGATCTTTTCTCCCTTACACCTCGTGTGTTTGGATCTATAGCTTTTGTTCATGATGTCTCTCCATGTTGTGACAAGCTCTCCCCTAGAGTTGTCAAGTGTGTGTTTGTTGGCTACTCTCATACCCAGAAGGGGTATCGTTGCTTTGATCCGCTAAAGCGAAAGTACTTCGTCAGTGCTGATGTTACTTTCTTTGAGTTTGTTATGTATTTTTCTCCTACATGTGACAGACCAGCTCCATCTGACTCTGACGATGAGGTCTATATGCCTCCACCTCCAATTGTCATTCCTCTGCCTCCCTTTACTCCTGCTCAACCACCACCTCCTCAACTGCCACCACCACCACCACCACTACCACATGCTACAGTGACTCCACCTCCTACTCTGACTCAGTTTTTTCCACACGTTGTTCCTCCAGGCCTCGCTCGATTCCCAGTGCTCATAGGTCTTGCCCATCATCCAGCATGCCTCAGGTATGTACTAAGCACATTGTTTCTACTGATGCCACTATTGAGTTGTCTATGCAGCAGGATTCCATGCAGGATGAGCAGATGCCCTCTCAAGAGGGGGGACTCACAGGTTACAGCCTCGACAAATGATCTTGATGTACCGATTGCTTTGTAAAAGCTGAAACGATAGTATGCTACTTATCCTCTTGCAACTCTGGTTTCCTTGAGCAGGCTGTCAGAGGATTTCAGGATATTTACCTTGGCACTTTCTGTTGTGGAGATACCACGGACATATCATGAGGATCTAAAGGAAAGTCAATGGAGGTTAGCCATGGAGGATGAGATGGTTGCGCTATATTCACGTGATACATGTAGTCTTATTTCTGCTCCAATCAATGCATCTATTGTGGGATGCAAATGGGTGTTCACTGTGAAACACCATATTGATGGCAGTGTGGATCATTATAAGGCGAGAATTGTGGCACGTGGGTTCACCCAAACATATGGGGTAGACTATGAGGATACTTTCTCTCCAGTTTCCAGGCATTCTACTCTACGTATTATACTTTTCGTAGTTGTGATACGATATTGACCCATGTATTAGCTTGATGTGAAGAATTCCTTCCTCTATGGTGATCTACTGGAGGAGGTCTACATGCAGCAACCACCTGGATTTGCTGTTGAGGGGGAGTGTCAGAAGGTTTGTAGGCTACACAAAGTTATCTATGGCCTTAAGCAGAGTCCAAGAGCATGGTTCCAGAAGCTCTCGAACTTGATAGAGCAGCAGAGGTTTGTGAGATTGACTACCGATCACTCCTTGTTTGTGTAGAGACCCAGAGAGGTACTATTGTCATTCTTGTTTACGTTGACGATATTATTATTACAGGGGATGACGAGCAGGGCATTCATGGTGCCAAGGACTTCCTAGGTTAGCAGTTTCAAGGATCTTTGACATTTACGGTACTTCCTTGGATTGGAGTTTGCAAGGAACCAACGAGTTCTTGTGATGACCCAGAGGAAGTACGTTACAGATCTTTTTTCAGAGACATGCATGGCAGATTGCAGACCTTCCACTACTCCTATTGACCCGAGCATGAAGCTTTATGATGATGATGATACTGAGAAGGTCAACAAGAGGAGGTACAGAGAGCTTGTTGCCAAGCTATTATATGTGACTATTACCAGGCCTGACATATCCTTTGCCATAAGCAAAGTGAGTCAGTTTATGAAGCAACCCAGATGGGCACATATAGATGTAGTCCATATGATTCTGAGATACCTGAAGACATCACCTGGTATGAGACTTCTTTTTAAAATAGGTACATCTCTCTCAGTTATAACATGTGCAGATGCAGATTATGCTGGATGTCCAAAGGATAGAAAGTCTACATCATGTTTTGTTGTGTTCGTAGGGAATTCTCCTGTTTCATGGAAGAGTATGAAGCAGACTATGGTTTCCAGATCAAGTGTTGAGTTGGAATACAGGGCCATGGCGCAAGCTAGAACAGAGAAGATGTGGGTCAGATCGGTACTTACTGACCTAACTATAGAGGTGACTCTTCCCATGCACCTCTAATGTGATAATCAGGTTGCTCTTTTCATTGCCAACAACCCTGCTTTTCATGAGAGGATGAAGCACATAGAGGTGGAATGTCACTACACTCGTGACATGATACAGAAAGGTCTTATCGCCACTACACATGTCATCTCGGGAGATCAGACAACACATGTACTTACAAAGGCTCTAGTCAGATGACCTTATCAGAGATGTTGTTCTAAGTTGAGTCTAATTGATATCTACACTCCAACTTGAGGGGGGTGTTGAGATATTATTTATCTTTATTATTGTTTATTTTTATTTATTTTTTCTATTTCTTGAAATTTGCCCAATAGGTTCCTTTCCTATATAAGAGAACCCTATGGCCTCTCATAATGTATGAACTCTTTCTGTTTTTCCAACAGAATATCTTTCTGATTGTTGTTGATGTAGAATTCAAACCTCATGTCAAAGCTCTTCATCTCAAAGAGATGAGTTCACTTGCCGAATCTCTGGGTGAAACCAATGGCATTCTTGTTTATGCTCCCGTAAGTGATTCATATTTGTCATCTTGTAGTCCCTTGATGCTTTTTCATACCTCTACATAATTTTTCTTTGTTATTTGTGCATGAGCTTGTCATACCAAATATCTCATGTATGATTTTCTTTCTTCACCATGCATAAATTTACAATTTATGTGTATATCATCTTATTTTGTATCCTTCCAGTTATTTCCTTTTAGTTGCATGATCCACATATTTGTATTTGTTATTGGCACGACTAAAGTGTTCTTACAACTCAATCATTGTTTTGTACATGAAAGCTTCCTAGAAATGGACGAGATGTCCAGATCAATGTCCCGAGCAAGCAAAGGGAAAACATAAGAGCATTGATAGCTTTCTGAAGAATAGAGTCGCTCCACCTGATGAGAACGGATGACCATTGTGACTATTTTGAGATGATTACTCGGTGAGGAGGGAGAACGTTTTCATTGCAAGCTCTTATTTATATTTGCCTTGGTATACTGGAAGGAGCTCAACTGGTGCTCAAGACTGTGATCAACACCATTTCGAACACACAAAGAAATGATCATCTTTTACAACCGCACCCATTGTGGCCGGTCGACATTGAGAGAAGGTTAGAAGTTGAATCATCACTAAATCATAGAGATAATGAAATTTGTTGCTGATTTCCTTTCTATATTTCTGACAGAAATGTTAGTTTTTGTGAGTTTTTGTTAGTTTCCCCCTTTTACATCCTTTCTTTTATACTTCAAAGATGATTCCAACTAATAGTTGAATTAGATAAAGCATATCACATTATCTAAAGTATATATTGCTCATTCATGAATCTTGAATACTATGATGGCAAGTAGAATGTATAGATGTTATGTTCATGAGTGTCTATTGTTTTATGTTTATGTACAGTACCTTTTTACAAAAAAAACAGAGAGGTGACATAAAGATACACAACTATGCAAAAAGGAAAGTATCATGTCCATGAGCGCCTATTGCCTATAGGTATATATGATTGCAATATGTTTGATGAGGGGTTTATATGTACGGATATATAAATATGTGCATAAATATAAATAACATTTAATGTTGCCATCGTTTTCCATAAATCAAGAAAATTGTCAATGTTTAAAGTGATGAAGAGATTAGGTAGGTTCATCATACTAACTTTTATTTCCTTGCAATTAGTAATTTTCTAATTGTTGGTATTTCAAATAGTTATATTAACTTAGAGAATTATTTTATGAGCTTTCAATTGTCCTTCTTTTATAATACTTAAATTCCTCATTAAAATATTTAAAGACCAAATACAATGGTCTTGTGTTTTACCTTTGTAGTTAATTTGATTTGACTCAACTTTAATTTCTATTGTGCTAACGGTGGTGATTTAATTTGGAGGTTACGTGAATTAATTTTAATTTCAAATTCATCGAGCGTTAGGTTGTTAAAAGCCCGTTGTATGCAATTTGGATTGCATTTCAGAAAAGTTTCTACAGCGTTATTCATGTGACTATAATATATTGTATTTACATTATCCTAATATTTATTTGGTGGCTCTTCAAACGTTCACTATAGTGACGTTTAGTTTTTTTATAGCCGTTAACAAAAATTTTAATTCAGCATCTGTATTATGTTTTAAGAACGTGCATGCTTATGCATTAAAGATATGCATGCAATTCTTGTAACCTTCGTGTGACATTCCTATATATATGGGTATTCGTTTGTGAGAAAAGCACAACATTTTTTTATTCCCTCTTCTCCCCTTCTCTCATTAGTGTGAGTTCATTTCGAAAGATGGATCACTGTTGCTCAACCGATCTTGACGTTGGCGAGTGCACGCCCGTCGAGATCTCGTCGTTGTATCCTGGAGGATAGTCATACCGGTACCGGTTGCATCGTCGGAATTTCCATGGGAGGTACGATTCTATTCTTAAGGATAGTGCATCTTGCACGCCTCGGCTAGTTGGTTCGTCTCGTCGTATTAGATCCGGTATTATTTTTCTAACCCTCCTTTTATTTTAACGTACAATCTTAAGAATAGATATGGAGGGCGCTGTTATGCTTGCTTCAAAATCGCTTCTTCCCGATGTATCTAAAATTGAGCAGTTTTCCGGTTCCCACTATAAACGTTGGCAAGAAAAAGTTTTTACTTTGCTATAGCTAAATAATGTGGCTTATGTCCTTAGCATACCTAAACCAAAAAATGATTTTTCTGCATGGGAAAATGCTAATAAAGTTTGTAGACACACTATCTTGAGCATTCTTTCAAATGAACTTTTTGATGTCTATTATACATCTAAATTAGCATATGAGATTTGGGAAAGCCTACGGAAGAAATATATTTTAGAAGATGCAGGAAATCAGAAATTTGCAATAGGCAATTTCCTGAACTTCAAAATGACAGAAGACAAGGATATTACATCACAAATCCATCAGTTTCATGTTTTAGTTGATGACCTAAAAAGTGAAAAAATAAAATTGCCTGACTCTTTTCTAATCGGATGCCTAATTGAAAAATTACCTGAAACTTGGAAAGAATATAAAAATAATTTGAAACATAAAAGAAAGACCATAAGCCTCGATGATGTTATTATCCATATTAGGATTGAAGAACAAAGCAAGATTAGGGAAAAATCGGAAAAGGCTAAAGAAATGGTAGCTAAAGCTAATGTGGTGGAGAACAACTCAAACAAAACTTTCAAGCCCCGAATTAAGAATAGTAGAAATAATCAAAAGGGAGGTGGAAAGTTTGTCCAGAAAAAAAGGCACAATCCAACTTTTAAAAGAAAAATTGCAAATTGATTCGTTTGTGGGAAACCGGGTCATAAAGCTGCTCAATGTAGATACAGAAAATCGAGTGATCAACCAAAAGCAAATATCGTGACTGAAGCCAAAATTGTTGCTACGGTGGTGAGTGAAGCAAACTTGGTGGCACATGGAAAGGAATGGGTGGTTGACTCTGACGCCACTCGTCACATATGTGGTGATAGGAATGTATTTAGCTCCTATACACCAGTGAAAGAAGGAGAGGAGAAAGTATACTTTGGGAATTCTCAAACTTCTCCAGTTGTTGGAAGAGGAACAATTGAGCTAAAACTGACTTCCAATAAAATCCTTTCACTGCGAGATGTGCTTCATATATCTGATATCCGTGTGAATTTAATTTCAGTATCTCTCCTCATCAAGAACGGAGTAAAAGTTGCTTTTGAGTCTGACAAATTTGTCATGACTAAATCTGGGACCTTTGTTGGCAAAGGATACAACAATCAAGGTCTTTTTGTACTGAATGTTATTGACGTGATGAATAAGAAAACTTCTACTTCTTCTGCTTATATGCTTGACTCTTTTAATGTTTGGCATGGAAGATTAGGACACCTCAATTTTTCTTACATGAAAAAATGAACCAATTAGGATTGATTGAGAATTTACCCTTATCTTTTACAAATGAAAAGTGTGAAATTTGTGTAGACTCCAAATCCACTAAAAGGCATTGTGCTTCCATACAAAAAAGGGAATCTGAATTGTTAGAGCTCATTCATACTGATTTGGGTGATTTGAAAGGGAATATCACTAGAGGTGGGAAAAAGTTTTACATTACCTTTATTGATGATTTTTCTCGTTATATTATGGTTTATTTGTTAAGTTCAAAAGATGAGGCTTTTGAAATGTTCTTAAGATACAAATCTGAGGTTGAAAATCAACTCAAGAAGAAAATAAAAAGGCTAAGATCTGATAGGGGAGGAGAATATGATTTCAAAGCCTTTAATGATTTTTGTGTGCAGAATGGTATAATCCATGAATTCACACCTCCTTATTCTCCAGAATCAAATGGTGTGGCTGAAAGAAAAAATATGACCCTTAAAGAAATGACAAATGCTATGATAATAAGTTTAGGTGCTCCTTTGAGTTTGTGGGGAGAAACTATTCTTTCAGCATGCTTCATACAAAATAGAATACCTTATAAAAGGACCAATAAAGCACCATATGAACTATGGAAAGGATATACACCTAACTTGAAATACTTGAAAGTGTGGGGGTGCTTAGCCAAAGTTTTACTTCCTGAACCTAAGAAAAGAAAACTTGGTGCTAAAACTTTTGATTGTTTCTTCATTGATTATGCTCATAATAGTCCCGCTAGTCATTATAGTGCTGCATATCGATTTCTTGTTCTTAGAAGTGAAAACAATATAATGGAACCGAATACTATTGTTGAAAGTAAAAATGCTGAATTTTTTGAGCATATTTTTCCTTTGAAAACTCCTTTAGAAAAGCCTTCTAGAACTATACATATAAACAATGATATAGATGAAAATGAAGCTCAAGAATTAAGAAGGTCTAAGAGAGCTAGGAAAGAAACTGATTTTGGAGGCGATTTCTTTACATACCTTGTTGATAATGATCCTCAATCTTATAACGAAGCTATTTCTTCTCCTGATTCTATCTTCTGGAAAGAAGCTATCCACAATGAATTAGATTCTATAATTGCTAATCATACATGGGAATTGGTAGATTTACCACCAGGTGCTAAAACTATCGGGTGTAAGTGGATTTTTAAAAGGAAGCTGAAACCCGATGGATCTATAGAAAAATTCAAAGCGAGACTAGTGGCAAAAGGTTATTCTCAAAAGAAAGATGTTGATTATTTTGATACTTTTACTCCTGTAACTAGAATTTCTTCTATAAGGGTTTTAATTGCTTTAGCTTCCATTCACAAATTAGTGATTCATCAAATGGACGTTAGAACTACTTTTTTAAATGGTGATTTAGAAGAAGAAATTTACATGGATCAACCTGAGGTTGTATTGTTTCAGGGAATGAAAATAAAGTATGTAAGTTAGTTAAATCTTTGTATGGATTGAAACAAGCACCTAAACAATGGCATGAAAAATTTGATAAAGTGCTAGTTTCTAGTGGTTTTCAAATTAATGGTGCAGATAAATGTATTTATTCTAGAGTTGATGGTGCAAATTGTGTCATTATTTGTTTATATGTTGATGACATGCTTATTTTTGGAACTACTCTAGATATTGTTAATCATACAAAGAAATTTTTAGCTTCTCATTTTGATATGAAAGACATGGGAGAAGCAAATATAATTTTAGGTATACAACTTGTGATGAAATCTAATTTTATTTTGCTTTCTCAAGAGCACTACATTGAAAAAATCTTGAAAAAATTTTCTTCTTTTGACTGCAAGCCAGTATGTACTCCTTTTAATGCTAACTCACAGCTTAAGAAAAATAAAAGTGATAGTGTATTTCAGACAAAATATGCACAAATTATTGACAATCTTATGTACTTAATGAATTGTACTAGACCCGATATTACATATGTTGTGGGAAGATTAAGCAGGTATACTCAAAATCCCAATAGAGAACATTGGGATGCTCTTAATAGAGTACTTAAATACCTTAAAGGGACAATGGGATATTGCTTAAAATATTGTGGAGAACCTTCAGTACTTGAGGGATATTGTGATGCAAACTGGATCTCAGATTCAGATGAATTGAAATCTACTAGTGGATATATGTTTACCCTTGCAGGAGGAGTTGTTGCTTGGAAATCAATCAAGCAAACTTGTATTGCTCGGTCTACTATGGAATCCGAGTTCATTGCCTTAGAGAAGGCAGGTACTGAGGCTGAATGGTTGAGAAACCTTTTAGCAGATCTTCCCATTTGGATGAAGCAAACGCCATCTGTATTCATCCATTGTGATAGCCAAGCTGCTATAGCAAGAGCTAAAAATAAAATATACAATGGGAAAAGCAGATATATTCGTCTGAGGCACAATATTGTGAGGCAACTCATTGGTGATGGCATTATATCCATGGATTATGTGAAGTCAGAGTTAAATTTAGTTGATCCTCTGACTAAACCACTAAACAAAAAGTTGGTGGAGAGTATATCGAGGGGAATGGGATTATGCCCAAATCAAGAGTCGAAGTGATGGAAACCCAACCTTCATGAATGGAGATCCCAGGAAGAAGGTTCATATGGGATAAACAATTCACTAGACGACTTACAAGATACTATCAAATTTTCCCTATTCCTATGATGTACAATGTCATAGTATTAAAAGTGGTGAGGATGAACAAACATGTTCTTAATGGACATCATAGCCCAAATTGGGTGGTGTATAAAAGCAGTATACACTTGATGATGATCCACCTATATGGGTGTGGAGGTGAGGCCGCTTCCTATGAGATTTTTGGGCAAAATCTCTAGAGCACTCATGAAAATCCAGGTAGATGCATGGCCGAAACGTGTCAACCCGTATGAGCAACAAAGATCAGAAAATGTAGTGTGAGATATGAGTCAATGGTTTCAAAAATAAAGGATTCGTTCATAGGAATTTTAATTCCACCAACCTTTAGAAACTATATTCATATTCTCTATGTCTTGGTTAATAGTCGATAAGACACCAAGTCTTATGCATTACATTTTCGAGTTCCTTCAAGTGTCCTTTTCAATTTTCTTTACATTTTTTTTCTCTCAAACTGTGGGGGATGAAATTTGTTAGTTCAAAAAAATTGTATTTGAAATAGTGGGGGATTGTTGGTATTTCAAATACTTATATTAACTTAGAGAATTATTTTATGAGCTTTCAATTGTCCTTCTTTTATAATACTTAAATTCCTCATTAAAATATTTAAAGATCAAATACGTTGGTCTTGTGTTTTACCTTTGTGGTTAATTTGATTTGACTCAACTTTAATTTCTATTGTGCTAACGGTGGTGATTTAATTTGGAGGTTACGTGAATTAATATTAATTTCAAATTCATCGAGCGTTAGGTTGTTAAAAGCCCGTTGTATGCAATTTGGATTGCATTTCAGAAAAGTTTTTACAGCGTTATTCATGTGACTATAATATATTGTATTTACATTATCCTAATATTTATTTGGTGGCTCTTCAAACGTTCACTATAGTGACGTTTGGTTTTTTTATAGTAGTTAACAAAGGTTTTAATTCAGCATCTTTATTATGTTTTAAGAACGTGCATGCTTATGCATTAAAGATATGCATGCAATTCTTGTAACCTTCGTGTGACATTCCTATATATATATGGGTATTCGTTTGTGAGAAAAGCACAACATTTTTTTATTCCCTCTTTTCCCCTTCTCTCATTAGAGTGAGTTCATTTCGAAAGAAGGATCACTGTTGCTCAACCGATCTTGACGTTGGCGAGTGTACGTCCGTCGAGATCTTGCCGTTGTATCCTGGAGGATAGTCGTACCGGTACCGGTTGCACCGTCGGAATTTCCGTGGGAGGTACGAATCTATTCTTAAGGACAGTGCATCTTGCACGCCTCGGCTAGTTGGTTCGTCTCGTCGTATTACATCCGGTATTATTTCTCTAACCCTCCTTTTATTTTAACGTACACTAATATCATCTGAAATCTATGACGGGTGTAGTATGAACTCTGATAGATTTAACATGTGTGTAGATAATAAGAAGGGGGTGTGGGCCGGTCAGCCATCCGTCTCATATCCATTTCCGCCTTTCCATCATTTTCGTCATCTCAATATAAGGTTGACGAGTTATTTGGATTAGATGTATTTTTTTGTTGCGAATGCAAGTTGGTACTTAGTTGATTGATGCCATTTTCATTGTGAATGCTCTCACTGGAGTGTATATTTTTGATATATTCTTATTCTTATTCACCTTTGTATTTTATAATTAATAGTATATTCTTATACAATATTTACCTTTGTAGTTCATAATTGACATAACTGTCGGAAGACAAGTATGTGCCCGCATTTTCGTTACTTTATTGTGTTGTTGTTTAGTGGTAGATGTGATATTTTTTTGCATATGTACTTGAGTTTATATACATTTTTTATATAACTATATTTGTAAATTTTTTTAATAGCAAAATAAACTAGGTATGTCAGCTGTACATTCCAGATTTTCTACATTTTTGTGTGATGTGATTAATTTTTCTAAATTATAATCGGTTGTATATCATGACCAATACCTAAATTAAATTTGACAGGCATAAAACATGATTTCCAATGCAAAGCACGTCACTTTTAGATTTAAACTAGAGTTTTTTTAACAATATTTTTAAAATGTTAATTTCCCGTGCTTTAGCACGGGTGCCTACTAGTTGTATTGATGGCTGGTAATGAACATCATTGAATTTCTTTTGCAATTGTTGCCTTCAACTGCTATATTTGGATTAGAAGTGTTCACTTTTAAAGAGGGCTGGAGATAGGTGCGTATGCGTATGGCAAGTTGCACATGTGTGGGAGCTGCAGGTCGTGTTTGTGAGTGTGTGCGTTGCCGATCGTGTAGGAGTATTAGAACCGGATCTGTATGAGATCATCCGCGTTAGGTACCGGATCAGTTCGGGTTGATGGATCCGTGCGAGGTGCCGAATCCATACAAGGGATGAGCATTGAGCTGGGTCGGTCCGGTTCAGTCCGAAGTCCAGCCCAAAAATCTCAGCCCGGCCCGTCCCGACCCAATCTAAGAACCCAATCCAAAGAGAGTCCGAACCCTTTCCCACATCATACACGCATGAAAACTCCCACATATATCATGTGCACTCTCTTCCTGTATTGTAACACCTCCCAAAATAATGAATAGTCCCACACCGTGGAATACAAAATTCCCGGGTGGCATAAATAGTGAGGAGCTTGCTACTTGTCAACCCGGCTTAAGCATTTTGGGGGTGGTTAATCGGGTCCGTATGGGCCCGATCTCAAGAGGTTGTTAGGGCCAGTAATGCTCCGTTAACGGACCGGGGACATAAGCTCGGGACGTTACAAATGGTATCAGAGTCGAACGCCCTCTGATAGTGGAAAGGGCTACCCGAGAGGTGGAGCCGCCCCTACAAAGAGGTTGGAGGAAATGGCTACCCGGAGCGTGAAGCCGCCACAGTCACTGGGAAGAAGTGATGTGCCATGTCGCAACGAGGACGTTGCGAATATAAGTGGGGAAGATTGTAACACCTCCCAAAATAATGAATAGTCCCACACCGTGGAATACAAAATTCCCGGGTGGCATAAATAGTGAGGAGCTTACTACTTGTCAACCCGGCTTAAGCATTTTGGGGGTGGTTAATCGGGTCCGTATGGGCCCGATCTCAAGAGGTTGTTAGGGCCAGTAATGCTCCGTTAACGGACCGAGGACCTAAGCCCGGGACGTTACATGTATCATGTCTCCATACAATGTTTATAAATTAAGAAAGTCGGGCATGTGATATATGAGTTGATGATCATTGTATTTCAATTCAGAATCAAATTTTCTTATTAGTCTTTGATTTAGATTCTGTTGGTTATTATTGAATTTGTTAGTATTTATTTTTTCAATCATAATTTTTTTGTTATTGAACATTTACCCAATATGGACCTTATATCCATTTTTTAACATGTAGGATCTGGTGCACGTGTTGTTGTTAAATGAGTAAATTTGTTTCACTCATTCAATTTCTATACATGAGAGACATTCATGGTATGTAGCATTGAGTACACGTGTGTAAGATGAGAAATCCTCGGATTTGGTAGAATTGAAGTTTACTTGTTTCACGAGTATTATGGCACATGTTTTAAAATATTTTGGCTTGTGTAACTTGAGTTGAGATTAATTTGAAATAAAAGACTCAAAGTTAATAACCTCTAATGGGTGGAGATGGGCCGACCCGGCTCAAGCTCGACCCAATAGAATTGAGCCGGGCCTAGGCTAGGGCCGAACAAAAAAATTGCAGATCTAAGCCCAACCCAAGATCCAAGTATTTTACACGAGCCCGGTCCAGCTAGACCCATGCTCATCCATTGTGTCGGGTCCGTGAGTGATACGCATCCATTGTGGGATAGGCAGTCGTGCATGCGATTGGGTCATGCGGGTAGATCTGGATCCATTCAGGGAGTCAAATCCGTGAAAAATTTGCACCAGGAATGCAGTCTACATGTGTGATGTGTGCATGCATGTAATATTCAACCATCGAGAATATAAAGAGGGTAGAGAGAGATAAGCTTAGAGAGATGGCAAAGTGAGTGTGTGTGTGCGTGTGCTGTATGAGATGGACATACAAATTGGAAATGTGGTGCATATAAATAAATATGGGATTGGGTCCAAATGCCTTGTCATCTTAAGCTGTGATTTTGCGATTTTCACCTTTGACAACCTACTAGTTACGATAGAATCCCGAAATGCAAAATACGTAAGGTTAGTACAAATAGGAAATGGAACAATGATGGATAAAATATTCATGTATGAATCAAATATATAACTAACATAAATATTGGTATACTACCATATACTTATACGGCCCAATTTATACACTCCCACATAATTATTGGTTTATATTTCTTAAAGGTTGGATTATCGAGAAATCTAATTAGTGGATCAAGTAACCTATGTGGTTTACATTACCCTGAAATCTTCAAGGTGATTAAGAAAGTGAAATGATACGGATTATGAAGATTGTGTTATCTTTTTTGCACCGTGGATGCAGTCCCCCCACCGAAGCACGGAGGCTCGGTAGGACCGAGCTCCGCCTGAAGCACCTCGGGCCGCCACATGGCCTGAAGCACCTGCATCGGCCCAAGCCTCCGCGCGAGCCTAGCCCATGCGTATTCTATGCACATGCGGGATGGGTAATTTGCAGTCTACCCCCTCCCCCCCACACACACACAACTTCTTCGGCAATAAGGTCATCCGAGACACGCGTGCCTCACGTGCCATGCCTGGAAAAATTAAAAAGCTGCCCTAACGGATTTCACATATTACAAAAATGTCCCTTTAAAGGATCGGATGTCATATTTTATCTTTATATTTTCCATCTTATTATTGCCATTATTCCCTATGTACTCTTTTATTGATATCTTGAGTATCCGAACTCTAAATCAAGTTATTTCAGTTTCATTTTGATGCCTCTGAACTCTTTCAACTTGAGCATCTCTTGTTTATCATCACTATATCCCTTTATTATACTCCAAACATAAAAAAATCCTAAAATTCATAATTAATTCCCTGTGATTAACAATTGTCCCTCCTTTAATTAGTCGTCAATATTATCTAAAAATAGTATCCTTTATTTTCTTTATTATTTTATTTTATTATTATTAAAAACTTCAAAAATAGATTAAATATTGTACATATTTATTTTGATTTTTAAAAATTAAAAAAATAGAAAAAAATTATAAAAGAATTAAAATGAGTATTTTTATTTATTAAAAATACCTACCAAATTAACTTTATTTATTTAATTTATTTTAGCTTTTTGTTCAATAGGAAACTTGTAGATCTCCTCGAGATCTACAACTTTCATATTTTGATTTTTCCCCTAATTTTGCTTCCCTTGATTTATTTTTAAATTTCTCATTGTTTTCCCTTTTTGAATAAATCCATTGGGCAACATGACGCTCTCTGGAGCTGCCACGCAACCCATTATCCTGTCGACACCCATTCCCCTCTTAAGCGTCAGATCCGTTTTTGATCTAATGGCTCTCTCTCCTCCCTCACACACCTCCTCTGATGTGATCCCAGTCGCTCCCTTTCACCTTCCTCCTAATCATTGGATCGCACGATCCAACGGTCCAAAACCCATCTTCTTCCTCTAGTCAACCTCTCTCCCACGTAACGTCTCACCGTCCGCCTCTCCCTTTCCATTTTTAACACCTCATCGTGTTGTATCCCTATCACCGGCCATCTTCGTGCGACCATTACCTCGACGAGCTTATCCCTAGGCCAACTCACAACTGTAATATCCCGCAACCACTTCACCTACGATCAGCCTATGCCCTTAAATACGCCTGCTTCGTAGCCTTTCACCTTCATCCACCAATTAGAGGAGCTTCGCCCAGCCCTTCTTCCCCTCCACGTGACAGGAGGAGGTGGAATCAAAGGACCATCGTTGCCTCAAGTGTGGTCCTTGGCCGTCATAGCCAAGTCATGATGGCTTCACCGCCGTTCGAGATCTAAGGCTTGGATGCCCTCGGCGAGCGATGAACTGAGTGGCCATCTCCTCTCAACCCCAGCCTCTCCTCCATCCGTGATTTCTTCTCTGATCAGGTATCACCTCCTTCATTTTTTTCTTGTATTTTCTTATTTTTTTAAACACACACTTCGTTCCACTGTCGACTAATCGCACCGCCACCTTCAACGGACCTCCCTCTCGTTTATGAGAGGTCCAAACCATCTTCTCCTTCCTCTGTGATCCCCCTCCACTACATGCCTTCTCCTCCGCTGAATGAGGAGGAGGTCACACCACTAGCACCACCTTTCTTTGTCTCGATGCCTGCCATATCATTCCCCCTTACTTTGGATATTCACCCTCGCCAACCCTTTTGCATGTACTCTTCATTAGCCGGACCCCAGGAGGAGGTCCATTCTAAATCTCCACCACTTGTGATGGGTCATCATCGGCTATCTCCTCTCCTTTGTGCTCCAACCTTCACTGCCAGGAGCTCTGGATGCTTCACGGACCTTCAACACACACGGACGACGGCGATGGAGATCTGGAAACCTTATCAGAGCTCCAAATGTGTCGCCTCTAGATGACGGAGGAGAAGATCCCAAGGTGTAGAAGTGACATTGGATGGCGCCCCTTCGGTAGCCATCGAATGGTTATGATGAAGCCATGTATCCCCCGCAGAAGCACGGAGGCTCAATGGGATCGAGCCCTCACTCGAAGCATCTTGAGCCACCATGGGCCCGAGGCACCTGGAATGGTGCCTAGCCTCTGCTCGAGCCACCTACGTGTGTGCCATGCATGTGTGAACTAGGTAATTTGCAGTCCATCCCCGCAACTTCTTCAATTTGCAATTAGGTCAAGCGTGCGTGGCTTACATGGCATGCCTACAAAAATTACAAAGGGGCCCCGTCGAGTTTCGCATATTACAAAATTTTCCCTTGAAGGACTAGTTTGCATATTTTATCTTTATACTTTCCATATTTTTGTGTACTTATGCCCCTGGACTCTTTTGTTGATATTATGAGCATCCGAACTCTAAAACAAGTGATTTAAATTTCATTTTGTTGCTAATTTTATGTTATTCATCATGACATGTT
This sequence comes from Ottelia alismoides, assembly GCA_037367405.1. Lineage (NCBI taxonomy): Eukaryota > Viridiplantae > Streptophyta > Magnoliopsida > Alismatales > Hydrocharitaceae > Ottelia > Ottelia alismoides. The sequence goes on along the minus strand of JAZKJV010002204.1, from coordinate 800,342 downwards.
TTATTCATTTATTTGACACATAATGTAGTAAGCTAAATTTTATATTTTTAATGTATCAATTGTTTTTTACATAAAATTCATCAAGAGAACTATGCATCATTTTTATGCATCAAAATATTACTGAAATTGTATCTTTCTCTTTTGCTCACTTTTATAATTAATTTAGGAAATATTTGAGCTTGTAAATAATTGTTGCGATGCATAGCATCATGTGGTCATTTAAGCGTAAAACCAAATAAAAATACTTTCTCCCCATGCATCATATACATTGAATACCACTTTTTTGCATTATTTTGCGCATGCTACATTACACATTTGGCTTGTCTTGCATGATTCATTGAATTACTATCTAGCATTATTATTTTCTGCATCATTTTATGCATTATTGTGCATTATTTGACTTTGTGTTTCTCTGTGCATCATTGTCTATATCGTGTGCATTTATGCATCATTATATCTGCATGGAGATCTAGTTCAAGGAAAATAACTCGTTCAATTTAAAACATTACTCTCTGATTAATTGACGAGGAAGCTTGTATCCCTGTGTCCAACCTTGGTATGCTTACTAAGTAAAATGTATCGCTACATACTCAAAGTGTGGTCAATACTGCATAAATCTATTTTTGCCTCTTATGCTACAATAAAATGACGATATTAAAGAGGTGATTTTGTAATTTATTAACCACTCGAGTTGGTTTCTATAATTGGTTCTATGAGGGAAGTTCTGAGATGCGCTTAGCAAAGGAAGTGTTTACCGGTTTGCCTCGTAGCTAGAGAAAAATGGAAGGTAGTCGTAAGTCTTCTCGACTATCGTGAGTGAGTGAGTGATGAATCAGATCTTAAAATCTGATCTTATGCTCTACCTTGTGCCCTACCGTCATGAACTCTTACGGACGAGTAGTGGATCTTAGTTGATCATGGCTCAAATCAGACATCTTATAACATTTGTAATGGATGGAACTTAGTTAGGATATGAGTAAATAACATTAATAGCTCTTATTAAATTTATATGTCATGATCTAAATAACAGAGCTACCTTTAGAGTGTTCACTTCCCGTTCAGTACTTATTAGTAATCACTTTTGTTTTTGGTAGTTTTCTTCCTTATCGGCGTAGTTTCTTGTGCATGCAGACACTTTGCTCATAAATCTATTTGCATGAAATCAACAGGTTCCTAGAAGCAGCAAGCGTAGCAGTAGGCGACTTGTCGGTTGATTTTCCACAACTAAGACTAGTGGTGCAGTAGCTTATTGTTCTTTTGTTTCCTCGCACTTGTACATATATTTGAGAGACGTGATGTGTATGTACATGTTGCTACACATTTTGGTACATTGTACATCTTTTGTGGATATTAATGTAAATGGAAATTAAATAGAAATGTAATTGATTTTTCTTTCTTTATCATGCATTTATTATACAGCTTGACATTTCGAATGTAGAATCATATGTATGGATGTGTATTGCTGAGTATCTGGACCATGCATGTATGACAATAATTAAATAAGAGTTGAGAAAATTGAAGGAATTGTCTACCTTAGTTTGCAAAGAGAATTACGAATTTGAGATGGAAGCATCAAGATGAGTCCACAAGTACATTATTCGGTGCGAATCTAACTAACTTTAACGATGTCGCAATGCCCTAGCGAACTAAAAAGTTTAATCGAGTTTTTATTAGAACGATCAAATTATACGCCTATCTTTTAAGAATGAACTCGCATAATATCATCGAAATCTTTTAAATCTTCCAGTTTTTGCATCCCTTTTTATTGTTAGAAAGCTCTTATTGAAATGGTATAATTGACTATATAAGTCATGATCTGAAGGTTGAGTCAAAATATAACTTCCAAGCGAATCCAGATAGTTAGTTGAAGTCGATCGAATCTTCTTTTGACCATAATTGGCACAAACAAACTTTAATTGACGAAAAACCGATCTATCAGAATCACATATATTGCCAAGTCGGATCTATAAAGTATACCATGAGATGATCAAAATAATTTGAAGATTGGACCTTAGAACCTTCTATAAAGAATGGGTCCGATTCTCAACCTTAAGCCAACTTTAAATTAAGTTTATTCTAGAGCAATTCCATGGAATCCTTTCTTCTGTAATGCTAATCACCGTATAAAAAGCCATCGATATATCTATGCACGTATGGCAAATATGTTCACGAAACAAATGTGCTAATGTTAATTAAGTTCCAGCGTTAAATAATAGTATGACATTAAAGTATACCAAACATCGGAATCTAAGTCCCTGTAGAGGTCAAAAAGTTACCCCCGAGAATCTCAATCCCTGATCTGACGGCTATTATTAAGTATTAACCAACGACGCGGAGATGCAACTTTCATTCATGTGCCTTTTTCCAGAAGAAGGAAAAAGCAGGAAATAAAAAAGCGCGTTTAGAGGAATCCACAACAAGGTCAAAGAGGGGCTGCAGCGATCGGGCAGGTTTGAATAAAGCGCCATTAATGCGCTCGTACGAGGCCGCGCACATGCGCGTCCCGCTGGCACTGCTCGCTGCGTCGCCAGCTCTCGCACGAGCCCGTGTTTGGCAGCATGTGACGAATCCCCCTCCCGTCTCCTCCCCCTCCCATTCAATTCCGCGTCTCTCGCGCCGTGCTGTTCGCTCCTCGCCAATGCATTGCCGTCCATCCACCATCAATATTTAATCCCATTACAGCGATCGGGTGGCTCCTCTCCACAACTTTCGTCCAATCGTTGACCAGCAGTTGGGATGCAATGACGTGCAGATACGAAATCAAAGAGAAGCTGCTCTCCTCGCGTGTCGTTCACCGATTTGATATCTACGTTTGACCCAACTACTACCACATGTACATCTATCAAGAGAATCCATCCACGGTGTTATATTATATCATACCAAAGAAAAACGCAAATCAATCAATAAACAGTTGGGGATCAGATTAAGAAACAGTTAATATATATTCATACGAATATATAATCAAGAATGGAGTTGACTGATTCGATGATCATCTGGGGGAGGCCGAGTTGGAGCAGCAGTCGGGGATTACGAGACGCCGGTGGAAGCTGCGGTGGCATCCGCAGGCCGCGCAGGTGAGGGCGGCGACGGTCTCCTCGCCTCCGGAGGCCATGAATTCCCTGCAGCCGTCGACGACGTAACCGCCGGTGCTGGCGGCGTGGTTCTTCCTGCAATCGATGTATCTCACCACCTTGTCCATCCTAATCGGTGCGTGCCCGTTACAGGGGGGCTTCTCGTGAAGGCGGTGGTGGGTGGGGGATTGGTGGGGCCATGTGGATCGCGTGCGGCGGAGGATGCGGCGGGAGAAGAAAGCTCTGGAGGAGGAAGAGGAGGAAGTTGGCATGTTGTCGTGGCGTCCAGAAAGAGAGAGAGAAGTTGGAGATGAGTTGGATGTGGGTGTGTATATATATGATGAGAGGGTTATGGAGAAGGTATAGTGGTGGGGAAGAAGAGGTGGTGTGCCTTCCTTTCTTGGTGGGATGATGCAATAATGGGAACAGGAGGAGGGGGGTTGGGGTGCTTATCCGTCTCCCTTACGCTCTCTCCATTCCATTGCATTGCATCATCTCTTGTCAAAAGTAAAACTTGGATACAAATTCAACGAGGGATGTTTTGTGGCACATTACCGACGATCGGCAAACGTAAAGAGGACGTAGGGCCCTTCCTTTATTTATGGCCATTAAGGTCAAGGGAGAGTAGGGATTCATTATTCATAAAGAGGTAAAAGTAAAGCACATGCCCCATGGGGGCGCGGATCAACTCTGCTACAATGTGTGGATGAGCGCCACGTGTACCCAAATAACCCGACAGCTGGCCCCACCCCCCACCCCTCTGTCCACTCGAAGCCCTACCTCTCTGGCAACGAGAGCCTCAGGCGAGAGGGTGGCGACGAGCAGGCTTGGGGTCAGAGGAGAGCGCTCTGGCAGCGAGAGGGCTTGGGGCCGGGAAAGGAGATGTTTCTGTGCCGTTGGATAGGGTCGGGGAAGGAGATGTTTCTGTGCTATTGGATAGGGTCGGGGGAGAGGGTGGCAGCGAGAGGAACGCGGGCGACAACGACGATGGGGAAGGGCGCTCTAGTGGCGAGAGGGGTCGGGGCAGGAGAGAGGGGTAGGGCTTCGAGTGGACAGAAGAGTTGGGGGGGTGGGGGCAGCCGTCGGATTCTTTGGGGACACGTGGCACTCATCCACACATTGCAGCAAAGTTTGCTTCAATCTACTTACAACAGACGATCCGTGCCCGCCCCGTAGAGTGTGAAAACATACGAAGAGTGAGACAGTTGGAATTAAAAATGGTCAATAACTTAATATACTGATTTGAATCAATTTAATCTACATCCAGTACTAGTTGGACCAGGAATAATAAAGTAAGTAATGGAACGAAGAGAGTTGTACTGTTCTTCTTATTAATTTATCTTCGTCGGTATTTACTAGAGGTCATCGAACTTGATTAAATCACATGGCATCTTCTTCACATGACCGCACCCATTTTTCTTAATGATTACACACATCATAGTGAGATTTAATGACAATACATTCCTCGGAAGTCATGGAGAGACCTAGTGATGGTGGCCACCTAGAGGTGATAGACAAGAATCACTAGATGCTCGTGCTACTAGTTTTTAACAACAATATCATGCAAGGAGACGCGTTAGTAGCGAAGTTAGCTGATAGATCGGCTACACCTGAGCATAGATCGAACAATGACATTGAAATCATTCGAATTCGAATTCTATCAAAGGGATCTAAAGATGCAGCTATAGCACGTTTTAAACAAATTAAATAATCCTGATTAGAACGACCCATGTCTATTTTTTTTTCAGATCATGCAAAGCAACACACGTTTTACTATTTTAAGGCAATTAGTAGAGACCTATTGCTATTGGGAAGATGGGATATTTTCATTGAAAATGAAGACCATATTGGACATAGAATTGATGGTAAAGTTTACAGTGAAAGGCACATCATTCTCAAAGAGTGCTTAAATAAAAAAGGAGATAAATTAGGGCAACAGTAGATGCATAATATATCCATGCAAGAGAGATTATGAAAGCTCCCAATAAAACATGAAAGAAGCTATAATAGATGAAAGAGTAGACATAGAAGAAGATGAGAGATCTCATGAATATACCATATACATGAAAGACCTTATGAAAGAATTTTTTGGTGAATAATAACATATATGAAGTTATCAACTTCGTATATGAAGTTATAAGAACTTTTGTATGATTTGATGGAGTTCTAGAAGAATCTCAATCGATAATACAAAAGTTTAAATCTTTAAAGAAAATAATGAAAAAGAGGCTTTATGGTCCAAGAACGATCAGTGAAATGAAGTTGGAGGTACACTTAGACAAGTTAAAAAAATGGATGGATGTACTTTTAAGATGGATATCGAGAAATAAATCCTTTTTTTAAGGGGGGGAGACAAGGCATTAACTTTATTGAAATATCTTCAGTCTTCTTATGGTCATATTGTAATGCCACTTGTCAATAGTAATGAGATCATCACTTTGGACAAGATGAATTATTCATTACATATGTATGAATATTGGTGGATGTCGATATATGAGGTGATGGGTAATGAATGTTGATGGATGTCGATAGATTGAGGGAGATGAAGGTCAAGTTTATAAAAAAAAACTTGAGGAATTATACCAGTCTAAATTGTAGACAACCCTATTTTCTTTTTACTAAAGAACAAGTTTTTTTTTGGTCAAAGGATGACTAACAAGATGAAGCTGAGGAGCTTGGACAACTTCAACAATATTTTAACAGGTGTGCTTGTCCTTTAGAAATAAGACCGATAGTCTATTTTCATGGTGTAAGTTAAAGAAGAATCGAAAGAAAATGCTGACAAAAGGGCTTAAAGGGAAGAGTCTTGCTACGAACTGACAATAATAAAGACATGTATATGGCTCTACTCAAGAGAAAGTTAGGAAGTTCTTGAATAATATGAAGAACTTTAATTAAAAAGAAAGAAGTTTAAGATAATGATTTAATGACATGTTATGCATGAAAGAAAAAAATCGCTTGCAGAAAGATTGTCCACAACCCAAAGAGTAGAAGAAAGAAAGAAAGTGGAATTTGACTCAAAGAGGAGGTTTGAGAACTCAGATGAAAAGGGCTTTCCAAGCAACTTAAGATCACTTGATCAACTTAAACTCTGACATCGACTCTGGCCATTAATAACTCATGTATCTCAAACTCATGATCATTGAAGAGATAACTATTCCTTCTTATGTTAAGCTATTAGAAATATTTAATGAGTTCTCTGAATCATTCAAAAAATTAAGAATATAAGAAGGAATTAAAAACAAACCTTGTAAGACTAACCTTGGATAAGAATGTTCTTTCATTTGTGTTCAACTTCTTAACATTTAAAGTCATTTTTTCTTGCAAAAGAAGCTACATGTTAAAATCTTAATACTAAACAATTAGTTAGCAACCTTTCTAAATTTGCTAAAGTGAAGCACAGTCAGGTAAAATTACACTACAGGGAAGTATAGAACAGACGGCGATCGTCTTCCGTCCTCTCTGAGATGATGACCTGCTCCTTTGATTAACAGAGATCGTCTCATGATCATCTCTACAAGTCACGTCCCATTGGCCATGGGGGACGATATTTACCAACGTCCCCTACAATTTAATTTTGAGGATAGTCGTGATTGTCCCTTATACTACGGCCAGAGGGGACGGTCATGACTGTCGTCGATACTTCACTAGATTGTCCCATGTGATTCTCAATGACGGGGTATATGTGCCTTAGGGAACAATCGCAACAGTCCCCATTGATTCTCTGCTACCAAAAAAAGTTGGATACCCACCGTTATGACCTTCATTTTACCTTGCATCAGCTAATATTGAACATTCATTACATTCCTTCATGTAGCAATATAAACTCTTCATCATCATGAAAAAGGATCAAGAATGAAATACACATTCATTCAATATATCAAATTAAAAGAAATGTTTTGAAAGGAGTAATGCTGAGAAATTCAAATTAAATCACTCTACCTAAAATTATTCGAAGTAGTTAAACAACAAACTAAACTACATACTCTATGTTAAAACTACTATACAATAATTAAATTATTCATTCACTTCTTCCCTCGATGAAGGATGTTCTTCCCCTTTTTATTCCTTTTCGCTTTGCATCTCCTCTCTACTCTCTCTGCCTCGACATCTCTCTAGCGGATGACGACTTCGTGACGAGCCGACCGATATTTCGAGACCCTAGATTGCTCCACCTCTCCATTGTCATCATCGTCCTCCTCACTATGATCATCTTTCTTATATTTAACAACAATGGTTAAGATATTTTTGGGATCAGGTATCTCTACTATATGATTTTCCATCTTCTCGCATATGTTTTAGGAATAAATCATAATAAAGATCCTTACAGTCACCATCATCTTTGGATAATCCCCCACAGGGCCCCATCTTTGCATAAGTCTGAAGTTTGAAAATGCCATGTGAAAACATAATTAATAATAAAACCAACAGAACATTTTTTTAGACTAAAAATGAAAAAAACCATATATATTGCACCGTACACTCTACCATGGATTTCAACCCATTGCACCATACAATATCCACATCCTACCACACATGAGATCAAAGAAGATCTAAAAACTTAAAAGATTTAAAAAATAATATATACAAGATTGAGACTCATGATATATATCATAACTTCCAATTAACACTACTTGTATCTTAAAAGAGGGCAACTTAAAAGATTAAATTCATAATTATTTTAGAAAATCACTTACCTTCCAATGTAGTCATTTTATAGAAAGGTAGTCCGACTAAGTACTTTCTTGAGTATTACATAATACAAACAATCGACTAGGAGAACTCCTCATCAATTATCTCAAATATACCATAGCTATCTTTTTATCTCGCCGTTTACTTTTCTAAAAATACCACATACCCAACATATCACCGAAACAACAATTTATTTCAATATTCCCTTTGATCTCCATTTTCTGATAAATATCTCATCAAGGATGTTTTCTTCTTATGACTTTATAGTTAATGGTATTTTTTTCTTACATACCACAATCCATATCACAAATAGACATAGCATGATCCATGCTATAGTGTATAAACAACCTATATACCACAATCAATACATAAATACCAAAGTATTTAATATTAAAGTAAGGTAATATAGCTCTAAAAAATTGTACGTCAAAGGAGGTACCTCGAACAGGGATACGTGATACATTACAAAAGGAATATAACGTATAAGCGAGTTATATGCCACAATCCATAGCAGAATGTAATACATTACACAAGGAATGCAATTTATAACCAAGTTATATACCACAAGTAAATAATGAAATATTTATTTATTAAAACTCTAAAAATAAGTCGGCCAAAATAGATACCTCACAGAGCAAAACAGGTGAGGAAGGGGTTAAAGGAGTGTCATCAATCACCACTAGAATAAGAGGGAGGAGTCCGTAGATCACGGGAGGCTCGATGACGGTGAGGGGTGGCGAGGGCGAAACAAGGAGATTTGGGGAAGAATGAAAGTAAATGAGACACGCTAGGATTTTTTGACCTGATCATCGGTGACAGTCGTTACGACCGTCCTCTATGATGACATTAAGTGAAAATATCTCAGCTACGCCGTAGGGGATGGTTGCGATCAGCTCCTATAGTTATTGAGGTGACGGTCGCTTGTGACCGTCCCCTATATCATTATGGGACGGTCGTAACGAACCCTAGTCCCATTAGAGACACCGACGAAAGCCTATTGGGGATAGTGGGAAACATCCCCTTCGGTTTCCCAAGTGCCTAAAATTGTGCTAGTGAGAGAGCGAGGGCAGAGGGGACGGTCCCTTGCGAACGTTCCCTCAGGTCCATTATCTAGAATGCATATCGGAGACGGTCATTGGACGACCATCCCCTATAGTAAGTAAAGAAGATTGTCGTATCTTGACCGTCGTATGTTCTCTTCCTGAAAGGTCCCATTTCCTGTAATGTTACCTTAATTAAAAAGGAGGACTAATGATATGGATGGAGAAGGATACACATACATGCCTCATGAAGCTACTTTATCAGGTTAGTGTAGGAAATCCCAAGAAATAATTCAAGATGGTGTTTTATGGAATGGAACTCTTGTTGAAAAGATAACAAGAAGATTACCTTATTCTCCAAGACTTAATAGCCAACACCGGAAATATGATTATATGCAGCGATTACCGTTGCATATAACAACTATCACATATAAATAGCTCGACAAATGTTCCCATCGTTGAAATTGAATTATTTGCTTGGCCAATCATCAAGATGTGTACAAGGTATCATAAGGACCTAATACCTCAACACCAATTAATACTCGGGTCTATCACACTCCCTAATTTTGATAAAGAATGCATTCTTTGACCATGTTAGCTTCTACTAACCCCCACTACTCCTCGTTGCAGATTACTCTTATCAACCTGCTAGAACTAAAATTTGAAACAAATTCAAAATATTGGTACTATTTATCCATTTCTAATTTAGTGTGATCCAATGTGTACTGGCATCTATGAACTACTGAGGGCCTCAGATGCATCATTATACATAAATAAAAATCATATTCAATCAACACAACGAGCAAATTACACGTGAATGTCATCTAATCATATTCATTCTCCACATGTGAATGTGAACCTAAATTAGTCCATTCAGGTATTCAACCATATATTGAAATTTCATACTTCATTTCACAAAAGTTCTTCACCAAAAATCTCCATAAAAATTTCCACAACCTAAATTCTCTAAAAACACATGAATTCGGCACAAAAGAGGAATATCATTCAAACTTCATACTTCAATCTATATTTAAGACAAAAAAATAATATAATTCATCGTCTTTATAATCTAAATTAGTCCATTCAAGTATAATTAAACATATAAATTCTAAATCAAAGGAAACCAATATAAACAATGTAGTCCATATTGAAATAAATACCCAAAAAATGATAATGGTGCATATATCTTGAAGGGAGAAGGTGGTCGATACTTGCTGATTATGCTAGTGGTTTCTTATGGAGGTGTAGGCGAGTAGGAGTAGCCATCCAGGAGAGAGGGAGATGAAGGTGGTGGATCTTGGGGAAGATGGATATTGTGGTGAATCTTGTACGGAAGAATGGTGTGGTGATGGTGGTAGAGGAGAGAGGTTATGTGTATGGTGGTGATTTAGGAGGTAGGTTGCATGGGGGAGGAGATGGCGACCTTCTAGGGGATAGGAGAGATGGTGTTGTGATAGTGGCTGAGGAGAGAAGTCATGTGGGTAGGGGTCACAGAGTAGAGAGGTTGCCCTTGACCTTAGAGGGGAGACAATATAGTTGAAGTGGTGGAGGGAGGTTGATTGATGGCATCCTTGGAAAGCAACAATAGTAGGGGAACTCGTGGGTGGATAGGAGGGGAAACATAAGAAGGGATATGTCAGGGCCAGAAATATGTAAAATTATTTTTGACGGTTGCAGAAATATGCCACAATGTCCTTTAAATTATTATTGAATGTTCCTCAATAATAAAAAATTAGTACTGCTAATATGAAATGCTATCAATTTCAACATAAAAGGATTTACCCTCATAATTATTATACAATTATGATGACTAAATGTGACTGCCACAAAAGCTGCAATGTAAATAAGCAAATCTCCAATAGTAAACACATCTTTATATCTTAGAGAACACTAACTCCAAGCACAACGTTGGAGGTTCTAATCATGACAAGCATTTTTAGATCACTTAATCTCGTACTTTTCTTCTTAAGTTGTTGCATATTATTATATGTATTTTTTTATATCCCTATTTTTATTTATGCATGTTATGATGTTTTTATTTACTATGCAATCATGATGTTATTATTCACAATATAATAAATATTTTTATATCTCTCTTTAATGGTCGCTTTTAGTATTTCATAATGACTAAAATGGAAGGAGTTGTTTTAAATTCATATATGGAAGAATAACATGAAAAAGAATGATTAGTTCTTCTAAATCATTTATCATGCATAAAAAAAATAGATAAGAGGAAGTACTAAAAGTATTTCGCATCCTTTTCCCCCGTTTAGTAGTGCTTATAGTAAGTGGGAGTTTCAACTTTCAATTTCATCCTTTTCATTTAAAAACAAATATATGTTCTCATTATTCAAAAAAGGGGGTGATTGTTAGAAATATAGAATTCTGATAGTGGTAAAATAGAATGATAATATATAATTTCATTAATAATGTCTAACAATTTAGGGACAATACTGGAAGATCACTCCAAGGAAACTCAAATATTAAGCAAATTTGTTGGAGACGTCAAAAATAAAATCATGAAAATTTAACAAAATAATCAAAAGTTCAAGGTAACATATGCATTAATGTCAAAGTCAAAGGATCATAATAACTATATATATAGGCCTTAAAATGAAAATACTTATATTTCTATTTTATTTCCTTTGGATTCATATATATGAGCCCACATTTTTTGATAGTTAAAACAACTAACATCCTAGATAACTTTGATTTATCATTTTATTAGACAAGTAATATGTTTATGAGTCGATTAATATTGCTCGATCGACTATGAAATTGATCCCACTAGATCTTTAAACCATTTCATCATTCTTACACAACAGTTGGATTTTGGATTTTTTATCTGACTTGCATGCTCAATAAGTCATCTCAATGCCTCATCGGTCCGCTTGAAATTCAACCAAATGACTAAGTACGAAAGTCCAAACTTTAATTTCAACTAAAGTTGGTTAATGCATGCCATTTCTAAGTCAACTAATGTTTTCTCAAACAACTAATGTTATGCACTAATCATTACTGGTAAATTCAAAAGATTATTTTAACTAAACTTCAAAAACCAACTAATGAGTTCACCAATTGACTAATATTTTATCAATGTACTACTTCTATTGACCAGTCTAAAATTTACAAGTGTTCTCACGTAATAGATGTATGTGAGTAAATAAGTTAGTACAAAAGAGGTTGCAAAAGAAGTTCAGGATAGGTAGGTAGTTGGAATATTTGCACTTTGACTGGAAAATTAATAGACATAGCATATACGATGGAAAGAAGGAAGATTCACATACTATGTTCCAAGAGATAAAATGAGTTGGAGATAAAGTACGGGAGATTGAGAAGACATACTTCAAATTATGATATTTTGGTAAAGAGAGGGGTAGAAAATTATGTTGGAGTGGTTATCCATAAGGATTTGAAGGATAGTGTGGTTGAGGTGCAAAAAATTGGAGATCGGATTATTTTTGTTAGAATTGGCGCGGAAGAAGAAGTTATGAATATAATCTCAATTTATACATATCAAGTTGGTTTAGAAGAAATGAGTAAACAAGCTTTTTGAGAGGATTTGAACAAGATTATGCAAGGACTGTCACAAAGAGAGATGATTTGCCTATGTAGAGTGATGACCTGAAAATCCCTTGCGATCCGAGTGAAGGTATAAATCAGGGTCGTTGCGACCCGAATCACGAGGCTAGGTCAACAAGAGAAATCGAGAACCACCAGATAAAAGGAAAACAACAAATCAGGCCAAATAGCGGTCTCGCTATTTTATTTAACCTGGTATAGCTACTAGGGTCGAACTCAAGGAGCACGGACTGGACAAGTCCTACGAAGTAGTCAGAAATCAAAATAAAATAGAATAAAATATTTTTTTGGTGGATTTTTGAGTTTTTATTTTTTTGTGATTTTTAATTATAAAGAAAATATAGATAAAGGGGGAGAAGTCACAAACAACAAATTATTCAACACAAAAAATAAGTCAGAAACTTAGAATAAAATAATTTTTGGGTTTTATGATTTTTCAAGTGTTTTTGGTAATTTTATCATATTTTTATAATTTTAAATTAATTTTCTAAAAATGAAAGAAAGTCAAAAATGAAAGCTACTGTGCAGCCAGACATGAAAGGCTATTTAAACATATAAAAATAGCATATAAAAGTCTAGCAACAATTTTATAAAAAACTACATATAAAATCCTAACTAAAGAAAAAGAAATTACATTTTTTTGATTTTTTTTGAATTTTTAATATTTTTATGGTTTTTTTAGTGTTTTTAGATTTTTAGGGGTCTTATATATCCAAAATAACAAAAATGTCACTGATTCAAAAAGACAACAAAACAAACAAATCACATTTTTTTTTAGAATTTTTGTAGACTTTTTAATATTTTTAGTTGGTTTTAAATTTAGACAATAGCAAAAATAGGGGTTTTTGAATTTTTAAAAATAGAAAATCAAAATAAAAATGTCCCAAAAATTCAATGAAATTTTCACACAGTGGCAGGGGCCAGGTGTCCAAATTTTAAGAGATTTGAAGATGATTTGATATTTTATTCAAACAATCAAAGAGACACAGCACACAGGGACCTAAGTGTAAAGAAAATAAGTTCCAGGGGTCGAAGCGTAACACACATGAAAAGTCCAAGGGCTAAAGGTGCAAAAATCCCAAATCACACGAGGGTTGCACGTGATTCACACAAACATGGGTATAAATGCAATTCTTATTTATAAAAGTTCAAACAATAACATCAATAAAGCTCAGGAAAAGATCTGCAATTAACCCACAAATCACGTGCTAGACCACGTGCTCCACATACATAAGGACTAAAGCGCAGATAAAATAAATACGAGGTCCTAAGTGCAAAACGTCCAAACTCAAAATAACTTCTAAAAATATTTACAAGACTAATATGAAATGCAGAAAGTAAAGAGGGCCCAAGTGTAAATTACCCTTTTATTATAGATCCAACGGTCGGTTGGGGTTCACTTATGATCGAACGACTGGCATAGGGCGATACCCCATCGACGATGGACGCACCAGATTTGATCCTGAGATAGATCCAACGATTGATACTTCCCGGTGAATGGATGGCCGAGATTAGAACTGGAGATACGCCTGATCGGACGGTGGAGACCACTCCTGGAAGAACCGCGAAAAACTCACCGCCGGCGAGCTTCGCGCGATCAATACGAGCTGCTGGATGGTCCTCCGGCGCTACTAGGTTGGGGAAAGGATAGCTGGCGTCAGTCCGCAGCGATTGGTGAACTCCGATGAGGCCGGGAGGGATTGGTATCCTACGGCAACAAGATGAACCTGGAGATCCTGTGCTTCCGAGTTGGACCTCCAGATGAGGCTACTCTGGCGCTTTGACCTGCACAGGTAAACCACTGGGTCGAGGGCAAAATGCCTCAACCCGTTAGCGTGCAAGAGGGGTGAAGGATGAGGCACCGCGTGACTCTCCGGCAAGGCGACAACGTAGGAGAGTAGATACCTTGTTCCGGGACGAACCAGGGGGATGAAGGGGCAGAGAAGGTGGAGCGAGGTCTAATGGAGGTGATAGGGTGGTCAGAGCGATAAATGGGTGATCGGAGAATGCGGGATGGTCCGATGAGTCTCCAGTGGTTGGGATCTAGAAAGCGAAAATCTTTGCAAACTAAAGACTATCTACGCTACCTGATGGAGGAATCCGTCTGGGCTGGAGGTGCTGGACCTCCGGGGGTCCTCGCCTCTATGGTTCGACGCTTCCAGAGGCTCAGGCTCGCCGGTGGCGGAGCATAACGAAGACTCGCCAGATCTGAGGTTCCCAGCTGATCGCTACCTCACTTCGACTCTTTCTCGCATCAGTTGTCACTTAGATGAAGAGGAGGAGCTCATCGAAGACGAGGGGGAAGACCAAAGATCAAAGAAAAGTTGCGGCTCTGGCAAGCTTTATACTTAGCGAGGTCTGAGAAGATGGGAGTGAAATGCGCAGATCGAGGAGTGGATACCTACGGGAAGAATCGGGTGTGAATCACGGTTCGCTCCTCGACAATCGGAGCCTCGAATCAAGAGAAAAAGTTGGCAAATCGGTTTGGGGAAATTCAGAGAAGACGGGTCAAAAAACCAGATCCGTGGAGAAAGTGGTCCGGGGGGCAGTTGACCGGGGGTCAACATTCCCCTGTGGACCAATCAAATTATTCCAAATCAAAATTATTTAGAAATTAAAAATAAAATAGCAAATGATTTTATTTAGAAATAGTTACAAAATGAAAATTGTTTATTATTTTTCAAATTATTTTTTAGTGATTTTTTTTATTTTTTGAAAAATAAATTAATGTATATACATAATATAATATTATATCTATGTATAAAATACTTATTTATAATTTTATTTTTGTATAAATACTCTAATTTTATATTTTATTTATTTACAACATAAAATTTAGAGTATAAATTAATTTTTATTTTATTTTTATTAATTAATTATAAAGGTGAAATAAATGGGTATCTTATTCATATATACATGGTATGTACAATGTGAAGAGAGAGATCTTATTTTTGTTTTTATTTCCTTTTTTTATTTTTATTTTATTTTTAGAAATATATACAAATTAATAAAAACCCACTTTTTATTTTTGTTTTTTATGAAAATAAAATATATACATGAAGGAGGGAAATGAATATGGTTGAATGGCCCTATCTCTCTCTACTTGTTTTATTTTGCGGTCAGGCCAATGCTTGGCCCTCCCTTAGGTTCGGGTCACTCGATATTTATTCTAAATATCTCCTTCTTTTTCTCTCTTCTTTATTCTTTTATTTTAGCACCAAAAACATGCTAATTATTGAATAGTAACAAAAACATGCATTTTGGTAATTTATTATATTTACAATCATATACATGGTATTTTGCCAAGATATCTAGCTAAAATAAAAGAATAAAGAGTGATGAATGGGGATTCATCATGGATATCTTAATGGACATGTGGAAAAAGGTGCTTCATGGTATGCTAGTGTTCATAGGGGCCATGGTTTCCGAGATAGAAATGACGAGGGAAAATTCACTCTAGATTTTTGCAACGGCTTATGACCTTTTTATAGCAAACATTATATTCAAGAAGAGGGAGAAGCATTTTTACTTATAAGAGTGTTTTGACTCAAACACTTACTTTTCGATGAAGAGAAGAGATCGATTGTTTTGCAGAGACTACGATGTATTCGTAGAAGAGAGCTTGACATCTCAATGAAGCTTTGCTAGTCATGGATGTGCAAATAAACGGGTTGGCAAAAAAGAGGATGATCCTTAAGATCATGAGAACTAAATGGTGGAATCTTCAATTTAAGTAGTCAAGCTTCGAGAAGAAGGTTTTAAAAGACTTATTTTGGGATTGTAATAGAAATGTAAATGAGATGTGGGAGATAGTAGCATATGGAATCCGAAGGGTGGGCAAAGAGATGCTACGAGAATCTAAGGTAGGGGTTCATGCCGAAAGGAGGCTTGGTGGTAGAGTGAAGGGGTGCAAGAGAAGCTTAAAATTCAAAGAGGCTGCTTTAAATTTATGCATAGGAATAAAATAGATGAATCTATCACAAACCACAAAATATCAAAGAAGGAAGCAAGGAAGGTTGTAAGTGAAACTAAGTCGAAAGCTTATGAAGTTTTGTACAAAAAGTTTGACGTGAAGGAGGGCTAAAGGATATTTTCAAATTGGTTAAAGCGAGAAAAAGAAAGACTAGAGATCTTTCTCAAGAGAGATGCATCAAGGATGAGGAAGGACATGTGTTTTTTACTCAAAAAGAAATAGAGAGTAGATAGAAGAAATACTCCCACAAGCTTTTCATCGGGGAAGGGGAGATTATTTTGAGAGATATTGTTCATAGTGAATGTTACCTGAATCGTGCAAGCTATATGCGGATACGAAGAAAGGATGCAGAGGAGGCTTTAAAGGTTATGAAACTTGGAAAAGGGCTAGGACATGATGTCATTCATGTAGAAGTTTGGAGAGTTCTAGGTGAACTTGGTTTGACTTGGCCCTCAAATTTATTCAATGTTATTTAACGGAGCAAGAAAATGCATGAAGAATGGAAGAGAAGTATTATGGTGCTTCTTTATAAGAATAAAAAAACATTCAAAATTATTCAAATTATAGAGATATTAAACTTATGAGTCATACTATGAAAAATGGGAATACGTGATCGAAAGAAGGTTGAGGTAAGTTTTCAAAGGTAGCTGGAAACCAATTCAAGTTCATGTTAGGTGTTCAACTATTGAAGCTATCCACTTGAGGAGAACAATGGTGATATATAGATCTAAAAAGATGAACCTCCCGATGATTTTTATTGATTTGGAGAAGGCTTATGATTCAGTCCCAAGGGAGATAGTTTGAAGAGTTTTGGAGAAGAGACACATACATGTCCTATACATTAACCTTATAAAAGGATTTGTATGATGGGGGGTCATATTGTGTAAGGATCCAATTTATGAAGATTGACTATTTCAATGTCATCATCGGTATGCATCAAGGTCCAGCTTTGAGTTCATTTTGTTTACTTTGATTAAGGACGAGTTGACTAGTTCCTTTCATGATGATATATCTTGGTGTATGTTGTTCGCTGATGACATTGTTCTGATTGATGAGACAAGAGATGGAGTAAACGAGAAGTTAGAGGTTTGGAGACATACCTTAGAGTATAATTGATTTCGTTTAAGTAGAGGGCTAAGAGTGAATAAATTGAGTGAACATTCGATGGAAATAGTAGTGAAGGACTCAAGGTGAGGATTGGAGATGAGAACATTCAGAAGAAAGATTCTTTTAAATACGTGGGGTCTATTTTGTAACATGATTGGGAGATTGATGGAAATGTTACTCATAAAATAAATGTGGATTAGCTAAAGTGGAGAGGAGCCTCTATTGTTATTTGTGATAAAAAAATCCCATTAAAAGTCAAATGGAAGTATTAAAAAGTAGCAGTGAGACCTGCTATGCTTTTATGGATCCTGTGAACCATAAACATGTGCAGAGAATGATAATATCATAATAAAATTGCTAAGGTGGATGTGTGGTCATATACGAAAAGACCGGATTCAGAATGATGCGATCAGAAGTAAAGTTGGTGTAGCTCTGATAAAAAGGATAAGATGAGAGAAAAACACTTAAGATAGTTTGGCCATTTGCAAAGGAGGTCGGTCGATGCACCAATTAGAAGATACGAGTTTTGGGATATTGAGTCGATCAAGAAATGACGAGGAAGGTCCAAGAAGTGTTGGAATGAGACTATTTGAAGGGATCTTAGTTTTTTAGATTTAATCCTAAGAATGACCCAAAATAGATCTGAATGGAGGTAAAATTCATATAGCTGACCCTACTTAATTATGGGATAAGGCCTTGTGTTTGTTGTAGTACAATTTTTGATTTTTTTAACATTTGTTTCTTCAAGAGATGCATCCATTTACTATTTAACTGATTTTTTATGATCCATTTAAAGGACCTTTACTTGTTTGACTGATTACACCCATCTGCACAAAATATATAATCATTTCATAAGATAAAAAATATTCATTTGCATAAAGTGCTTCACATTCTCAAGATTCTTGAACTTAAATGCTTTCTACACTCTATGCTCAACACTCAAATTCAGAGAAGCTTCCCAATCTAAAGTTCAATTAAATAAATAATTAATAACAAAGGCTCTTTTGCCGTGATTGTATTTAAGCACATGGATTGCGGGTCCCTACCTTAAGACACGAGGAGAAACTCTTTCTTGGAGGTTGTCAAAGAAAGGGTTCACTTGTACATGAGGTTACGTTACCCTAAGTCGCAAGTATTGTGAACAGTGAAGAAAACCTTGAACTTGATTCTTTTTGAGGTATTTTACATGGGGGATTTTTACATAAAATATATAAGTATTTTGTAACTTAGTTTCATGAGGAGAAATTCTTTCTTGGAGATTTTCAAATAAAGGGTTCACTTGTACATGAGGTTACATTACCCTTAGTTGTAAGTATTGCGAACAGTGAAAAAAACCTAAAACGTATTCTTTTTTGGGTATGGGGGGGTTGGGTTACATCAAAATATGACTTTTATCAGTTGTGCTCCTCCGAGATATTGCAATATCAGTTATGCGCATCCCTTTTGCTCACGAGATCTGCATGCGTGGGGGAGGGAATTTTACGTCAAAGCCCTCACAGAAGCTTCGTATCACCAGAAGCCCCATCGCACGTGTCACTCTCGTGGGTGGGTTGGAGAATTTGCACGAAGACCCTGGGCGTTTCACCTTATTTCTAGCCACCCCCCGTCACTCAAGGGTCACATGCTATGCATGGAACCGCTTGGGAATTTTGCTCAGAAGACCCTCCTGATCTCGATAATCAATATTTAATCCTTCTCTATATTTTCTTTAAGTAATTTTATTTTGTTATATTGCGAACAAACCCCTGACTTTAGTTGTAATTTTGAACCTCTTGTTGACATCATTTTTATCATTTAAAAATAGCATGATATTATTTAATTAATTCTCATAATGACATTCTTGTGATAGTTTTATGTGCTATGGTTAATTAATAATTAATATTTGTGTGGAAAATTACATATTTTATCTAATATGTGATTAGAAATTCATTGATAATTACCATTGCTCGAAAAATTACCAAAAATTCACGGAGAGTATAATTAATTGTAATTCACATCGTGCCAGAAAAAAATGCATTTGCATGCATATTTTGCTCCATAAAAATCATTTTGTATATTTCAGTAATTAATTTTTAATAGGTATTAAATTCAACATTTATAAGGTTTATGATTTTTCTGAGACAGGTCATTTAGTGATATATCATAAATAATTTTATTTCCTGAAAAAAGTAGATTTAATATTTAGTAAAATTAATTATTGAAAATCTTAGTGTCTACATTCATTAATTCAATAAATATTCATCTTTCATTCACAAATTCCAAAAAAAATACAGTAGCTTAGTCTTGCATTCATACACATCTTGGTTAAGTTCATTGGGTTTGGGGTACATTTGATCGAAATTTGAAATTTAGCCCATGAACTTTATCATAATTGCATTTCATTTATTATTTGCATAAAAATATATAAAAAAACTACTCTCCTAAAAACCTAACCTCTAGACCGACCATAAAATAAACCTAAGGAGAAAGTTGCATCCCTGAGTTCGACCTTGAACTTCGCAAGTAAAAAAATACATTGATCACTTGCTTTAATTGGATAATTAATTAAGTGGTCATTTGATTAATACAAAATTGTCTGTCTGCAATGAAAATTTAATGTTAATTCCACATAAGTAGCGAGGTCTTTTTACGGTTCTTTAGTATATTACACAGGCCACCCTCTTTTTTTGTTATTATCTAATCTTGTAAAAATCATATTGCGTGTTATATTTTTAGTATAAATTATAAGTAGGACATGGAACTTCTATAATATTGCAATTAGGTCCTCTCGCCTTACGTGTAGCTACACGTGGTGCTTTATAGTATTTGCATCGATATCCCTAAAGCTCTTGGACCTCTTATTAAATGAAGCTTAAGTTTTGATAAATTGAAAATAGATCCCTCTGAACCGTAACATTTTATTTTGGGTATACTTTTCATTTCAAATATTTTTATTTCTATAAAAAGTATGGGAAAATCATAGAGATGCGTGATGACATGCTTGTTCACTTTTAAATTTTATTTGATATTTTAATTATTTTGCTATTTTTTAAAATTATCAAAATATCTAAATATAAAAAACTATAGAATATAAAAACTTATCAAAAATTATAAAAAATTATATTATCTATATCCTTATATATTAGATCACATATCCAAAAATCACTAAAAATATAAAATACAAAACATAAAAATCATAAACCATAAAAATATTATAAAATGTAGCAAAAAATATTTAAAAATCTAAAAATAGTTTTTTTTCTATTTATGATTATCTTTATTATATATTATATATTAAAATAGTTTTAGGTTTTTTAATTTATTTGTTGTTATTAGATATAAAATAATCTCATATATTTAAATTTGACACTGTTTTGAATATTTAATAACTTTCAAAATCCAAAAAATAAAAAAGTTCTAAAAATCACCAAGAAAAGAGCCAAATATAAAAATTACAAAAATATTTTATTTCTTATATTTTGAGTATATTTTGGGACATCTAAAAATAATACTCTATATTTACTAATACATACTATATATTACTTCTAGAACATGGAATAACATTATTATATATTATCATATATTTTATTTTTAAAATAAGAAAAAAAATTAAAAATTTGCAAAAAAATAAAAAATAGAAATTATTTTTAAAAAAATAAAATAACAAAAAATTCATAAAAAGTAAACATAAATAAAAATCTACATAAAATAAGAAAAATAGAAGAATACTGAATATTTACTCTTAATTAAATATAATTAAATAATAATTATTACCTACGCACTGTTTGCTTCATGTGTTCGAACTCTACATTACTTACATTTATACACATCTATTATAGAGTTATAATAAATCTCAACTCACATCGCATTTATTGATTTATTGTCTATTCATTCGTGGGTTATCTGTTGATTAATTACGGTTGTTGAGCGGTCAACACATCGACTTGTGTTCTATCCTTGTTAGAGCATTAGACCCTCTCAACTAGAGATTATAAACACATCAACTCTCATGCATCGACATCTTGCAAGACTTTACCGAGTTGAGCTTCATCAGAACACTGACACATGTGAACCTCCTCTTAGCAACAACACACAACTCGATTGCCGGGGGAGGAAGTTAGCTGGTGGGGAGGGGGCTAGAGGGGGGAGGCAGAGGAGGTGAGGGATGTGATTACCCCCAGGTATTATTTCTACTTACTCCAATGTCCAAAAGTTAACCTCAATTTGAGACGTAGGTGGACAACAAATGATATGAGGGGTACAAGTGATAAAATTGCAAGAAAGCATGTGCACAATTGATATTTCAAAAAAGAGATTATGTAATGGAAACTGCTTAAGTTAAGAGGGGCAGACTCAATAAAATCCCAAAAGAAAAATAAATATGGTGCTTATCATTTGTGCCCTTCTCAACTTGTGAAATAGTAGTCGTCTTTCCCTTATCTGCAATACCAATTTTGTTCTTGATTTCTTACAAAATTTACAGTTTTGTGCTTTACTTTGATGAAAAGATAGAATTATGAATTTTGCAAAAGAGAAAAAAGATATAACTATTATTGCATAAGACATGACCATCGATAAAAAAAATCTTAAAAAAACAAAAAAAAGGCAACGAAGAGACAAAGTTTGATTGTAATGCTCCCTCCTCCCTATGTTTACTTGAAATTGCGCAACTTGCAATGAACCCTCCACGAGGCCGCGACGTGTCTCTCTCAACTCGGAAACGGTAAAAGCTCCCTCCACAAGAGAGCTTCCGTGCCCGCTTCCACCGAGGCAGAGAGCACCGCCCGCGCCCTCCGCTTACGTCGAAAGATCCCTCGTGTTTCTCCCCACATCCGAAGAATCACCCATCAGCCAAGAAGGGAATCGCTCTTCGACGTGGGAAAGAAGATCCTTTCTTTTACCACCTCTGCAGCTCTCCCTCCGCCGTCTCTGCGAGATTCCAGCTGCTCTCTTCGTTCTTGAGATCGAATACGTCTTTCCCTTATCGCTTCTTGATACAAATCTCTGTGGATCGTCGTTTCTTGATTGTTCTTCTATCTAGTGCATGAGATGGGTACCTGATGTTGTTTGGAATGATAGGCATCTCTCACTTTTGAGGAGACGTATTTTTTTCACTTCCCAGATGATTATTGATGCCTTTTGTTGGGTACGAGAAAACTGCTTCCTTTTTGCACTGTGAAATTGATTTGGATATTCTGTGCCTTTGTAGAGGTGGAGACCTATTGATTCTTATAGGCTGAAATCCTTCATTTGTTAGATTCTTTTATCTAGCTGTGATTCACTAGACGAAAGTGTCCTGTAAATTAATCAACAGCACACTTTTCTCGTCATGCAATTAACTAGTAGGTAAATGGCAGAAAGGCACACACATCCCCATGGTCCTCCCAGCAGGAAGCTTATATTTTGTTTCTTCACACTGGTGTCATTGCTGTGCGTCTCCTCATGGTTCTATATCCTGAGTTCCACAGAAAGGCCTTACTTTGTTGATCACAACCTGCTTTCTACTTCAAAACCTTTCTCCGTGTCTGGCACCCGTGGTGCTCTTTATGATGGTTTCTTTCATTCATCCTCTGTGTTTCCCGACCACAATGGTCCCAGAGAAGACGAGCTTTCGCAGTGCGATCCAGACAATGCAATCTTGAAAGTGTTTATGTATGACATGCCGCCTGAATTCCATTTTGGTCTTTTGGATTGGAAACCTGAAGGTGCTAGCGTTTGGCCTGATTTACATTTAAAGATCCCTTCCTATCCCGGTGGCTTGAATCTTCAGCACAGCATCGAGTATTGGCTTACTCTGGACCTTTTATCTTCGAGGCTGCCTGGCCGGCCAGGGCCTTGCACTGCAGTGAGGGTCGAGAATTCTTTTGAAGCAGATGTCGTGTTTGTGCCCTTCTTTTCTTCATTGAGTTACAATCGTCACTCAAAACTGACACCTCCTGAGAAAATAAGCAGGAACCAACATCTGCAAAATAAGCTGGTGAAATTTTTAAGTGTTCAGGAGGAATGGAATAGAGCAGGTGGGCATGATCACATCATCTTGGCCCATCATCCGAATAGCATGTTTGATGCCAGGATGAAATTGGGGCCTTGTTTGTTCATATTGTCAGATTTTGGAAGATACCCTCCTAATGTAGCTAATGTAGATAAAGATGTTATTGCTCCTTATAAGCATGTTGTCAAGACATTTGTCAATGACTCATCCGCCTTCAGTGACAGGCCAACATTACTTTATTTCCAGGGCGCCATCTTCAGGAAAGACGTGAGTTCCTTTTTCCGCTCAAGTGTTTATGTTTTATCTTTTAAACACCTTTCAAATTTTCCACATTAAGTTTGTGCGGAGTGCAACAACTACAAATATGCAACGTCGACCACTGACCTAGAATACTATTAAATCTTGCGTATCAATCTGAAACCTCTCATATGTCCCATCAAAACATATATATTTTATCTTCTCCTTTTCTTATTATGTTAGATACCTTTGCAAGCTATGCAAACACATAATTGAAGATTTTTTCATGGATTTCCCATTAAAAATTTGCCTAGTCCCAATTCATTTTCACCATTTTATGGAGAACTTTGTTGTTCCCCAGAAAATAACTTTTTCCTCGTGGATTATTTTCAGTTTCTAGTTATTTTGGGTTAATGCGGGATGTTTTTATTCTTTCGGTATTCCGATAGTTAGAAGTAACTAGGTTAGAAATGCCTAGATTTTGAGTCTATTTTTGGGGTTTTATCACTTGTGCCCTTCTTAATTTCTACAATAGTTAAGCCCCTTCTTTTTTTTGTAATATCAGTTGTGCCCCGGACTTCTTACAAAATTCATAAGGTAAAGTGGGGGTAAAACTGATATTACAAAGGTCTAAGAAGTCAATGGCACAGCTGATATTACAAAAAGAGAGGGGCATGACTGATATTGCATAAGGGTACAAGTGATAAAAATCATATTTTCTAATTTCATGTGTTGAGTTGCTCCTAAGATATAAGTTAATGGGTCATGGACATGGGTTATGACCCGTCTAACTCTTCGGTAAAGTGGAGACAATTCTAGCTCCACGTGAAGATAGGATCTTCCATCTTGTGGCTCTCCCCTTCCACCGAGAAGGATTTTCTACGTAGATCACCATATTTTTAATTTTTCGTATTTCCTTTATGGGTATGTTGAATCAGAAATTAGTTTTCTTACGCATGCTCTCCACTTATTTGATATAGGTTGAAAGTATTCACATATTTTTGTTCTTGAACGGTCAAGTTTATGTAGTTTTTGAACACACTTGAAGATCAACCTCATGAGAGGAGGGGGATGGGTGAATGTATAATAGAGTTTGATGATGTTGTTGATAACTTGGACCAAGTGGTTTATTCTCTTTTAGGACATTGATTTACATAGTTGAATTCAACTTTGAGGGCATGGTTTGATGCTATTGAATCCACGACATTTTGCAGAGTTGGCAATTCCCACCATTCTTTGTTTTTGCCATGTTAAGATCTTTACTATGTTTTCGCCATGTTAAGATCTTTCTTGGATCGTAGCACTTTCTAGTAGGTAGAAGGAAATTTTTTTGAAGGAAAAAAGGGTTTACACTGTATATATGTAAACCCAAAAACTTCACCATTAATCTCCAGAAATTATTATAATCCTAATACAATTTAAAAGCCTTAGATTTACTTGCTCCAATTCCCACTCAAAGCCTCGACATGTGCCGTTATGTTCTCAGAATAGAAACGACCGTTGTTGAAAATCACCCCATTCTTGGATAGCCATAGTGCCAGATCACAGCTACATAATCTATTGTTTCCTTCTCTGTTTCGTTCCAATCTGCCTCAACAGAGCTCCAAAAATCAATCATGTTGCCGGTTCTCACTGCTCTATTGCCAAAGAGACCCATACCTCTATCAAAGTACCCCAAAGAAAAGATGGTCAATATCTTCCATTCCATCCTCGCATCTTGGGCACCTCAAATCAACCCCCAGAAAGAAACGAGTGAAACTGTGTTTTATCATCAATCTCCCTCTTCTGAACAACCAAAAGAAAACGTTGACTCTACTTGGAATTTTCCAATTCCAAATCCGTCTACAATTCTCCTCGCAACCCCTAGGGTCGAACACCGTTGGGCCCTCAAAGCCTTACAAGCCTTGCCAACCGAGAAATTATTGTTCCTCCATACCCAGTAGTCCCATCCATCTGTGGGTCCTGCTACGCCCTTCGGTTTCGTCAGCATAGAGAAGAGTTCCTCCACCCGTTGCTCAGAGAGCTCAGATTTGAACTTGGGAAAGAAGGTATGTCCATCCCATGTCTCCGCCATCATGCAATCTGGATTTTCCACCAATGCCTTTAGTCGTGGAATTCTGACGCCCAATGTCCCTATTTCACTCCACTCATCTATCCAGAAGTGAAATCCTCTACCATCACCAACCACAGGCCTCAGGAAAGGCTGCATCTTCAAAGTCACGCTGTAAATGCCCCTCCAGAAGAAAGAGGGTGCAACCCCACGCTCCCCAGCTCGTGGGAAGGAGAGTTAATATTCATAGATTGCACACCAGTCTCTGTCAATCACCTTAGATGCGAGATATCAATTTACCAAACAGAGCCTTGTTCATCTCCTCCAAGCTACGCACACCCAAGCCACCATCCTCTGTTGCACTTGTTACCATCCTCCAATCCACCAATGGGAGTCCATTGGACTGAGCCTTTGATGACAAGAAAAATGCCTCGTGATGTCCTCTATCCTCCTAATACCAACCAACACCTGCCAAGAAGGCATGAAAAAAATCGGGATCACCGACAAAATTGAATTTAGCAGCACTAGCCTAACTTCCCTGAACATGCAGTCTGATTTCCATCCCGCCAGCCTCTGCTCCAACTTCTCAATTGTCGGTAATCAGTCAACAATACATACCCTGCTAGCGACCAAAGGTACTCCAATGTATCGAACCAGAAAGTCTGTACGTGGTGATCTTAACCAGGAAGTGCACCTCCCAATCTTCAACTCCGACAAGCCAGAAGGGACGAACTCCGACTTACCATTGTTCATCTGTAGACTAGAAGCTGTTCTGAAGATGTCCATGACCACTGAAATTCCTCTGCAACTTTCTGCCCCACCTTCCGTGAATATAATTGTGTCATATGCATATTGGAGGATGGGAATAAATATCCCACCCCTAGAGTAACCACCTGAAAAGCCCCCCAACGACCGCTCGTTCCACCATAATTGTCAAGGCGTCTGAAACCATAACAAAAAGGAGCGAGGCTTAGGGGCATCCTTGATGAACACCCCTATGAGGCTGGAAATACCCCCCTTGGTTGTCTGTTCACAAGAATAGCACATGACGTTGTCGTAATGCATCTCATCATCCAAGCAATCCACTTGTCAGGGAAGCTCCTCCTATGAAGGGGGGCCCATAGGAAGCGTCGATCCATACAACTGTACGCCTCAAGAAGTCCACCTTCCATAAAATGCCCTTCACCTTCCTCTGTGTTAATTAGACATGATCTCAGAATCCAGAACCACATTATCCATGAGTTGTCTGCCAGGCAGGAAGGTACTCTGAACTGGGGATATAATCTTATTCACCACCCCCGTCAGGCGATTGGCCATCGGTTTAGCCATCACAAGCTAAATCCCATTGGACAAAGCAATTGGTCTGTAATCCTCAATTTTTGTAGCTACATTCTTTTTAGCAAGAAGATAAAAGATCGGTTTAGGCAGTCGAAACCCTGATTTCCGTCAACGAACTCTACCACTACATCCACCACCTCCCTCGTAATTAGATCCCAGAATTCCCTGTAGAAGAGGATTGAAAATCTATCAGAACCCGGGCATCCGTCCGTGTTCAACTCAAGGATCGCCCTCTGAATCTCCAACATCTCAAAGCCCCTTGTCAATGATGTAGCGTCCAGCTCCGGGACCTGACTCACCCCAGCCCCTAGCCAATGGGACCTACCCTGAGACTCCTTCCTACTCATTCCTCTGAAGTAAATTGGTAACTGCCCTCGCCACATCTCCCTCTCCTTGAAATTCCTCCCCTTCTACCTCAACGGAGTGCATCATGTTTCTCCTTCTCCTTTTTCTTTCATTCGCCACCGCCTGAAAGAATCTAGTATTAGCATCCCCTTCTAAGGAATGCTGATAGTGGAATACCCTAGTACAAAGCTCTTGTAATATGGAGGTAATTAGTTCATGGAAACATGATTGATACCATGATCTAATGTGCATGCTTGTTTCCCTTTTAGAAGTGAAATCGGGATATCGATATAAGCTTGTTGAATCTCTTGCTCTGCACTGCACATTTGTAGGCACAAAATTCTCACTTAAGTTTGTCAGAATTCTCATAGGAACATATCTTAGGGTCAAGTGAGGGTGTGTCAACAAGGGGTGTCTTCTTGGGATTGGTGAGAGGAATGCACCAACTTGAAACATTCCTTAAGGTTTATATCACCACTATACACATGAGGCATACAAAGGTATGGCACTTTTTAAACAACGTGAGCCATCACACGAGAGCCATATGTGGAAGTACAATATAGATCGAAGAATGTAACATCTACACTCACATGGAAACGATGATGGATGGTATCATCATAAATAAATGTAACTTTTTGGATTATGGAATATATCTCGAAGACACGCTTCATAACCCTAGGTGTAAGATCATTGTGATCAACTAAATGAAGATGAACAAAGGATGTGCACCCAAATACCTTGGGTTGGATATTAAACATATTCTTATTAGGGATGAGTAGTGGGTATGGAGTTTACTCTTCTAGTATGGTGGTGGGTGTGTAATTAATTAGGTGATTGCAATATGCATATCATCTCTCCACAAAGTATAGTACCACTCTATACAAGTAAGGTTCCAGGCACATCCAGGACATGACAATTTTTTGCTCAACTATGTCGTTCTATTGAGTGGTGTAGGGACAAGATGTTTGGTGAAGTTGGTATTATTACGATTTTTTCTTGATTGAAATGAAAAATATTTTGAATCTTCATGCCAAATATATCCATACTGATAATGCTCTTGATTTCTCCAAAACCTCCTTACCATCTTTTTTGATTGAGCATGGGATCATTCACCAAACTTCGTGTGCCTATACATCTCAATAAAATGACATAGCTGAGCGAAAGCACCACCATATTCTTGATGTTGCAAGAACTTTGCCGGTCCAGAGCGTTACCCTGCTTAGCTTACAAGGAGATGCTATGCTTACTGCCATCTACCTGATAAATCGCATGGCCTCCACCATTTTGGAAAAACGAACTCATATTCTTTTCTCTCCTCTGATAGAAACTTGTCTTGTGCCCAACCTAAGGTTTTTGTGTGTACTTCCTTTGCTCACATTCATTTAGCTGGTTGCAATAAGCTCGCTCCTTGTGATGTTAAGTGTGTTTTTGTTGGTTATTCTAGTACCCAAAAAACATATAGATGTTATGATCTTGTCCATCGTGGGTACTATGTGAGAGTTGGTCACTTTCTTTGAATTCATCCCTTGTTACTCTAACTCCGGCTCTTGCATGATTTCTTTGGGAGTCGATGAAATTGTACATGTTCCTATGTCGTCTCCTTCATGTGTTGATTCACCTCGCATTGAACCTTCAGGTTGGTCGGTTCTTATCAAACTGCACCACCTATTGTCGCACCAACACTTGACCCTAAGATATGGGTGAAAATAAGGCCATTGATTTATTTCTTGAGAACCATGTACTGATATGTATACAAGCGGTTGGGGATGATATCCATCATTTTGACAATTACTTTGACCCCTATGGCACTTCAGAAAGGGAAACAAAGATGCACATTATATCCTATTTCTAATTATATCTCCCTACGGAAGACATATATGATATGACTTTCAGCAGTTACAATACCTTATATCCCTTAGCATGCACTCTTGGTTCTTGAATGGAATACAACCATGCAGGAAGAGATGACCACTATCTATCCTGAGTCACGTAGACTCTGGTTGACCCTCCCAAGGATGCCACTATTGTTGGTAGTCGTGGGATTTTTACCACTAAGCATCCTCCAAGTGGTTCTGTGGAAATATATAAAGCTCGTCTTGTTGCTAATGGCTATACTCAGACATATGGAGTAGATTACCTCGAGACCTCTCCAGTTACTTGATTTTCGACAATGAGTATTATGATTTCCTTTGATATACAATTATAATGGCTACTTTACCAACTAGACATGAAGAACGCCTTTCATATATAGTGACCTGCATGAAGAAGCCGATATGTAACAACCTCTTGGGTTTGAGACGAAGGGGGAGTATCAGAAGGTGTATAGGCTCTAAAAAGCAATATATGATCTCATACAAAGTCTTGGAGATTGGTTCAAAAAGTTATTAGGTGTTGTATCCAATTGATTTTAGTCGATCCACAACATACCACTCTCTATTTGCCAAGAAAATAGAAAGGGGATAGTCGCAATGCTATATGTGTAGATGATATCATCATAACCGGTGGTGATACTCAAGGCATATCATATATAATAAGTATATTGTAGAGCACTTCATCGCAAAAGATTTAGGATAACTTTATTACTTTCTTAGCGTCGAAGTTGCTAGAATGTTCATGGCTTGATACTTTCATAAAGAATGTATGTTACGGATTTTTTGAAAGGAACTGAGATGCGAGGGGAAAAGCCGACATCTATCCCTAATAACCCCCAATGCGTAATTATATGAAGATTTATCCGGATATATTAATGCAAAGCGGTACATGTGTTGAGTAGGGAAGTTATTGTATAACACTTTTACTCATCTTGATATCTCCTTTGTTGTCAATCGGGCGAGCTAGTTCATGGTCGAACCATGCGAAGTGAAATTTAATGTTGTAATGATCTTGATATACTTGTAGTCTGCTCAAGGAAAAGGACTTCTGTTTACATGTTGCAAGTCTCTCTTGGTGTTATGCTTATTTAGATGCCAATTATGTAGCTTGTTGCACTAAGAAAAAAATCTACAACTGATTTTTGTACATGTATTGATGGCAATCTAGTTACATGGAGAAGAAAAAACAAGTTGCGGTCACTCGTTCAAGTGCAGAATTTGAATATAGGGCAATGACCCATGCCACCACTGAACTAATGTGGATTAAGTTTTTGCTTGAAGATCTCCATTTGTTCGAAAATAAACCGTGGTCGCTCGCTCAAATGCAGAATTTGAATATAGGGTAATGGCTCATGCTACCGCTGAACTAATGTGGATCAAGTCTGTGCTTAAGGATCTCCACCTATCATACCCTAACTCCATTATCGTGAGATTCAATAACTTTCCTTCCATAAATGTATTAAACATGTAGAAGTAGATTGTCATTATACTGGGACATTATTCAATATGGGAAATCCATCGTATCAGACGCTGATGTGTTCGCAAAACCAATAAGTTGTTCTCTCTTCACCTTATACATCTCCAAGTTGAGCATGATACACATCTATGCTCCAAGATTGAGGGGGCGTATTAAAGTATGCATTCAAGTATGTATTATTGTTATCTTTGTGATTGTTCTTATGTTCCAAACCTTACGTTCTCATATGTAATTTTGGTAACCTTTTCCTCCTATATGAGGAAGGGGTACCCCATATAGACTTACAAAATTCCAAAGCACTTTTCATTTCCACTACAGTGTTCTTCGTAACATTACCAACTTCAACTTCAGATTTCAAAAGAAAAACTCAATATAATCAGATGAAATCTTTAAAACCAACAAGATAGCACTGATGCTTAGAGTGATCAACAACATGGTTGGGACCCCATATATCAAAATCTTAAATCCCTACGATCAAAGATAGACTCAAGACATACGACCGAGACAACTTGGAAAGGAAGTCCTATGGTTTTTCCAAGTTGATGTGCTTCACATTGAAAGGATGCAACAATGGAAATTTTTGGTAGAACTTCTAATTTTTGGTAATGGTAGATGACCAAGATGAAGTTGCCACACTAGGTGAGTGACTCCTAACTCATCGTAAAGAACAATCGATCTTCGGTTGCCCAGGAAATCTAAAATGAAAAAAGACTGATGTACCACGATAAGCTGTAGCCATATGCTCCTCTTTTCCGCAACAGTAATACTCAAACCCGACCACCGGGTTGCGAGGAAGAACTGTGTCTAGAATGACACTATAGCTTTAGTTGTTGTCACCTACCATCAACAACCCGTGCCTCCGTGACAACCTCGAACTCCGCTACCTCCATCACAATATCCTCTCCCTTCGGCAGCCGCCTCCGGTTCCACTCATCAACGAAGCCGTCATCATCCCAATCACCCTTGTAAATGGTGGCCCTCTCTCACCACCCCTTTCTCTCTCCACTCTCGCCAATTCTGATAGTTTCTCTCTCCTTGAAAGGCAAAAGATGGGAGAGGGTGTGGTTATTGGAGCTTGAATTTGTCAAGCAGTTGGGGGTTCATTTGACGAGTGTTTTTGTCGTAGGCTTGACAAGTACAACTCTCGTTACAAGGTTGAGGTCCTTGCATCTTTTCCCTTTTAGAGCACCATCAACATTAGAAAATGTGGGTGAATGGATATGGGAGACATTTGGAGGTGCTTGGGAAGTAGATCGGCTAGATAGAGGCAAACTTGAGGGGTTGTCAGCTCGGGTGTAGGAAAGGAGATGTATGGTCAATGTGGTTAATAAGGAGGTTGGAGATGGAGATAATTTGAATGAAAAGTTGGGATAAGTTTAGATTAGAGTGAGAGTTTTATTCTTTGCATGATGGCGTCAGAAAGAGTGGGTTAACATGGTTGAGAGATTAGTGCACGACATGAAGGTTATAGTGCTTGACGGTGAGATGGCATTGGTCGACCTATTTAAGATTGTTATTGGCAGGGACCATAAGACTGAAAGACAAGTAGCAGTCATACTGATCTGATAAGCAAAGCTTATGATTTTTTTGGGAAGTATGAAGTACGAGGGTGCACCTCGTTTGGACGGTTTTCATGTGTTTTTATTCAAGGAATTATAGGAGGTGATGAGAAGAGATATACTTGATATGTTGACAGAATTCCTAAGGGGGAATTATGGATTTGGAGAAATAAATAGATTTTTCTTATTTGGTAGAAAGGGAATCAGAGGATTGTGCAGACGATTTTAGACCAATTTCTTTGTCCAACTTCATCTACTAAGTTCTCGCAGAGGTTTAGCATCATGCCTTAGGACCTAGTCAACCCGATAGAGCCAACTTTTGTAGCAATATTTTTGGAGGAAAGTTTTGTGATTGTTTCATAGAAAACGGCTTATTAATAAAGGACAAACGGCACCGATTATTCCATTGAAGGTGGACTTAGCTCAAGCATATGAGACTCTGGCTTTGGCTTGGCCTTTTCTATGGGATACGTTGAAAAAAAGAGGTTTCAAGGAATTTTAAGTGGCCTGGAGAAGAGTTGTGGCAATGATTTCCTTCTCAATGTTGGTTATTGGAAGGTTTGAGGGTAGACCAAGATTCGCCCGTTGACTTCCATGCTATTTGTGCTTATGATCAAAGTATTGTCAACATGAGCTTCCCAGGATTGTAAATGTTGAATTATTTCAGTTTTCTTAACGGAGGGGTTGAGAATTACACAGATTCCTTTCCTGCAATGTATAGATGACATTGTGCTTTTCACTAAAGGTATAGCTTTTCAAGCATACCGGGCCAGAGCCCTAGTGGATATTTGGTTTGTGGGGAGGGGGAGGGGTGCACTTGAGGTCTTAATATGAAGGAGCATACGTAGTTTTAATACCTTTGGACATGTATGGGGATGTTGGGAGACATGAAGCAACCTTAATCATAGTACGTACAATGCTTATTCTGCAGTATGTTCGATTGATGCTTATGAGCCCATTCAATAGAGCAGCGGGGTAGGCACTAGTGTTAGAGAGGGTGGAAAAGAAAGTCTGTCTTACTGAAAACCATGTTTTCTTCGTTGCCTTGTTCGTTCTCAGTATGTTAGATTTCAAAATACTGAAAAAGGTTTAGAGACATTGATAATATCAAAAGGAAGTTCTGTGTAGAGGAGTTTTTTTTGAAAGAGCGTTTTGGATAGTCTCCCAAGTTGCGAGATACCACCTCAAAAATTTCATTAAGGAGAAAAAGTTACATTATCGAGATGCCCAGAACCTGTAATGGGAATTACAATGTGAAAGTATATTTTCCGAGTAGAATCTCTGTTTCCTGAAAATAAGTTCATTTCGCCCCAACCATATAGCCCACAGAGCTGCCCAAACAGGAGACACGTCATCGGTGGAGCTTCCCCCACCCTTCGGATCGAAAGCCAAAATGCCACCGCATCATCAGTTCCGATCCAAGACATGCCCAACCCTCTCCAAACCTCGACCGAAAATGGGCATTTGAAGAAGATATGGTCCGCATCCTCCTCGTGTCCCTGACATCTATTGCACATCATGTCCTACACCCCAAAAAGACAGGCCCGCCTAACATTGTCGCACAATCAGCCTCTCCTCAAGCACCACAGGAAGATCATTACCCTGCAAGGTATCTTGGTCGCCCAAATCAGTCGAAGGTCCTGCACAAAATCCGCATCCTGCACCTTCATCAGCTGCCTCAGCTCCTCGTACGCCCTCTTCGTGGAGAAACTACCCCCCTCCCACTCGAAGTGATCAACATGTTCGGCATTGGTCGTCGATATGATATCACCCGGCTGCGGCAACTCAGACTGCATCCTGAGAAAGTCCTTCATCCTCCGGTCAGGAAGATCGTGCACGAAATTCGGAGCCCAAGTACCGGAGCCCATGACCTGGCAAAGCAGAATATTCCGCGAGGTCGCAAGAGCGAACAACCTCGGGAACCTGGCGCTAAACTTCCCCTCTCCAGTCCAGTTGTCCCCCCAGAAGCAAAACAAACGACCATCCCCGACCTTAGGATGCAACTTGTGCACCAGCGCAGGGAGAACCTCCCGAACACCAGCCCAAAGTGGCGACTCCCACTGCACCTTCCTCGCCAGATCGCCCCCCATCCCGTAGACCTTGCGGATTAGTCTGAGCACAAGAGACAAAGACGGTCCCCATATTTGAGACACTCACTTCGCCAAGAACGCCTTGTTCATGCACTCCACATCACGGATGCCAAGACCGCCCTCCCTTTTTCCCTGTGTCACCTCCTTCCAGCCCTCGAGTTGCAACCCCGACTTCTGTTGCCTGTCATCCGACTAGAGGAACGTCTTCATTAGTTTCTCTATCTTCCTACGAACACCGGTCAGTAAGATGCGTGTGGAGTAGAAAAACAGTGGGATCATGGACAGAACTTGTTTTAACTATACAAGCTTGCCCCCTGGAGAGGGAGACCGCCTTCCAGCCCGCTAGTCTTTGTTCCATCTTATGAAGAACTACATCTCGATCCTTCTTCTTCAACTTTCCGTCCACCAACGACAACCCCAAGTAATTAACATGCATCATCCTCAGGGGGCAACCGGTTAGCCCCGCGATCCTTTCACGCTCATCGTCAAGCATCCCAAAGGTGATGACCTCCGACTTGCTATGATTAGCCACCAAACCGGAAAGCTCGCCAAAGATATCGACCATCATAGCCGTGTTCTCCGTTTGCTCCTCCGAGCCGCCCAACAGTAGTAGAGTGTCATCGGTATATTGCAAAATAGGTATGGAAATATCGTCCAAGCGAAAGCCCTCGCATAGACCCACGTCCACCGCCTGATCAAAGAGGACCGCTAAGGCATCGACAACGAGAACAAAAAGCATCAGGGCCAAAGGGCACCCCGGTCTCACCCCACTCTGCGGTTGGAAGAAACCGCCCTCCAGGCTCCCATTCACAAGGACCGAATAAGAAGAGGTCGTAACGCATCTTTTCATCCAGCCAATCCATTCCTCCGGGAAGCCCCTCTGGGACAACGACGTCCACAGAAAGGACCAATCTACACAGTTGTAAGCCTTGGAGAAGTCAAGCTTCCATAGGGCCCCTTTCGTCTTCGAACGCTTCCACTGGAGAGAAATTTCCGTTGCCATCACCAGACCATCCGCCATTTGGCGCCCCTGAATGAAAGCAGTTTATCCCTGTAAGATCACCGAGTCGAGGACCAGCTTGAGGCGATTCGCCAGGGTTTTTGCGACAATAAGGTAGATCACATTAGATAACGCCATCGACAGGAAGTCCTCAATTCTAACCGGATTTTCCTTCTTTGACAGCATGAATAAAAAGGCCCTGTTAACTCTTTCAAAGCCCCTGTTACCCTCCGCGAACTCAGCCATGACGTCGAGGACCTCGCCACTCAACATCTCCCAGAACTTCCTGTAGAAGAAATCGGAAAGCCGTCAGGGCGAGGAGTACCCTCCGCATTCAGTCCCCAAACCGCCTCCTTCACCTTTGCCTCCGAGAATGGCGCCCGCAATGCCGCCATCTGTGAATCAGACAATCTCCTGACACCTCTTCCAAGCCATCCCCATCCGCCGCGTCTCTGCCTCCTTGAGGCCGCCACGAAATGGCCGCGGATCGCGGAACCCAGGCAGGCCTCCCCCGTAACCTGCTGCCCCCCTATGGTGAGCTCATGAATAAAGTTTCTCTGCCGCCTTCCTGACGCTATGCTGTAGAAGAAACACGTGTTGGCATCACCATCACGGAGCCACATTTGTCTGGATTTTTGCCTCCACTCAACTTCCTTACGATCTGCCATCGACAACTCCTCAAGTAGGTTCTGCCTCTCTCACAGCTCCACCGGATCAAGGCCTCTTTCATCATCCAACTCATCCAAGCGTGCCACGCCCGCTTGCGCCTCCATTCTCTTGAGCTTTCTCTGTCGCTTAGTCTCCCTGCCGAACTGAACAAGATGCGCCTTAAGGACCGCCAATTTCTTAGCAAGACGGGTGACCGTCGTCCCCGCCAGAGCCCACTCTCTCCAGCGGTCCTCCACGTTCTCGCTAAAACCTTCCTCAAGCAGCCAACACCTCTCAAACCGAAAGGTAAATCTACTCCTCGACTCCTCCTCAGATGAGCACAGAATCGGCATATGGTCGGAGTGCGCTCGTGGCAATGCCCACGCCCTCGACAGAGGGAAGGCCTCCACAGACTCTATAGACAAAAGAAATCTGTCAAGTCGCGAACGAGACCTCGTATTGCGCCAAGTATAAGAGCAACCAGCGGCATCAACAATCGAGAGTCCCAACGCGTCCAGCGACTGCAACAAATCGGACCCCAGGTCTCTACCCCGCCCTGCTGTGGACGATCCCCTGGCAGGAGCTAACGTTCATGTCACCCTCGACCAGCCAGATGACCTCCTGACGTGCCACTCCCAAAGCCTCGAGCTCTGCAGCCACATGCCCCCGCTTCTGGCCTGTGGGACTGTAAATGTTAGAGACTAGGAAAGAGAGCCCGTCCATACGTCTCCGCAACATCACAGATAAAGACGACTCCGAACTAAAGACTGAGATCAACTCAAAGCAAGTATCTTTCCAGCCCGTAATCAGACCATCAGAGGCGCTCGTAGCCTCTAGGTCCGCTACCCTGAACCGCCCACTCCTGCCGAAATCCCTCAGCACTTCCTCCTTCCCCCGAGAAGCCTTCGTTTCTTGAAATAGGAAAATATATGCCTTCGCCTCTTCCACCAGGTTCATTATTGCCAAGCGCTTTTCGGGGCGGCCCACACCCCGCATGTTCCAAGAGATGATTTTCATTTGGATAACCCGTTTGCCATCACCTTCGGGGGCACCACCCCAGACGTTCTGCCACGGTTCTATCCAACAAACTGAACCTATTCGACAACGCCGTCCGCAAATGAACCCTCGTTGTTTCGTCGAATGTGTCACGCTCGGTAGATGCCAGAGCCCTCACTGTCGCCCGCCTCAGCATCCTTCTCTCGGGCCTCATGAGAATCTGTCTAAAGTAACAAGTCCCAAACCTAGGATCTTCAGATGCTTTGACACCAACTCCTCCCCTATCCCATGCAACCGCGTCGCTCCCATCTTGCCTCTACGGAGCGCAGCCCGTGCTCGCAGCAGCATCGGCCGAGCTTTCCCCTCTATACCCCCCCCCCCCCCCGAGGCCTCCAGACCACCCCCTCCGCGTCCGTGTCGCCACCCATAGCCGCAAGGGTCGATCTTTCGCCTTGAGGATGGGCTTCGGGTAAGGAGAAGGGATTGGGACTCTCATGGTTGCGCAAATCATCCACCATGGACTTCGAAGGAAGAGCCGGATCCGTATGCGGACCAGGCAACTGTAACCAGTTCACAGGTCTGACAAAGAGATCAGGCAACGCCCCACGTGACTCCAATATCAAAGGCGGTTCCACCCCTTTTACCGAAAAGTCCTCCCCCGGGAAGCGAACAGTCGCTAACCACAATTTGAATGGTTCTTGAAATGCTCCGAATTGAATGTTATGCGGAAGTTGAAGGGACTCCACCTGAACCGTCGTCAACTCCCCCCGAGGGCTCTTCATCTTCCGACCATCTCAGCCGCCAGCAAGGCAGCAACTTTCGGACTCTCCCCGAGCTAAACGTCCACAGGCCCTGGTTGCTCGTGACGGTGATGATTGTCCAGGCGCACCGTCATATCCGACGACGAAAATTCCAAGAATAACGTCCTCCCCTGTGAAGGAACCCTCGTCCAACCAAGCTTCGACGGGTTTAGACGTCACACCCTCAGAATGGGATCCAACGGATCCCCGGGCACGCAACCATTGCATTCGAGCCCCACTATCTCCGCAACACCCGAATGTCATCGACATTTCGCAACGAGTAAGGGAGCCCCTTGATTCGAATACGTTCAAGAGAGCTATAGCCCAAGGCGCCATCCCAGGTGCATAGCCTGCGCCAACTGAGCCCCGACTCGCCTGTAGCAAACCAATAGAGGAGACCCTCCTCCGCCGTTTTCGACAGACCTCTCGCAACCACCCGCCAAGGGCTGACCTCGATCACATCACCCTGAAAATGACCACTCGAGACCGCTCCCACATCCGAAGATGTGAGGAAGAGGGCCTCCGGTCCGCCTCCCTCTCCAATCAGCAAGCCGGAGCGGGCAGATTGAACCAACCGCTTTGAACAGACCTGGCCTCTGTGCCCAGAACCGTGACACACAAAACATCTGATTGGCTCCCTACAATATCTCATCCAGTGGCGAAATGAGCCACAACGGAAGCACTCCTGCCCGAAGGGTTATGACGATGCTCTGGTTGTCGCGATGTGCCCCTCGAGTGAGAGCCACTCGAATGGTTACGGTGATTTCATCGGCCGACCACCGTAACCCAACACTCTGCCGAACCTTTCATTTTCCCTCCCCTAGAACCGCAACACCCCATATCAGTAATTAAATGGCCATCCCTCGTCTTCGAGCATCACCTTCCTCTAGATCACAACATAGACATAAGCAATCGCATTATGACTCGTGATCATTGTGCTAAATTATTTGAGCAGATTTCAGATAGATGTCATTTGTGTGATAACAACATCGAGATGGTGGAGAACCTTTTTCTCCTTTGCCAGGGTACCTCGCCTATCTGGGGTGAGGTGGGACTGGGTTGTTTTAGAGATGATGGGAAGGGTGTGTGCCTCGTTGGGAGGAGGTTGGTAAACTGATACAGGAGTGAGGCCTTAGTCTGAGACTAGAGATTTTTAATTAAGCTTTTTGACCAGGTGGGTCTTAAAGTAGGTGGGAGGGCAATGATTTGTTCACGGTGCTTGGGGGATGTTGCGAAAGATGTGTATACATGATGGGATACATCCATTTTTTGGAAGGGCTTGAAGTAGTTGCTTGCTCCAAGCAAAGGTCTATCTTGGGTGGAGCCTTGTAAACATTAGGGATTTTAGGTTTTGTTTGGAGGAGGGCATTTTGAGGGACCATTTTCATGGACTTTTAACCTTGGCTTCCGACAACTGTGTGTTGGTGGGACATTTTCGGAGTGGAGAATCTGAGGGTCGGGAGGGTTAGTTATCTAACTTTGCACCTCACCCTCTGAACAGAGGGTACTAGAATTTCTAAGATTTTTATACCTGTTAGAGGAGGTTTATCCTAGACCTAGTGGGACATACTTGGGAATGGGAAAGACATGTTCACAGCGAAGGGGCTTATATCATCTTGAGGGACCACTTGGATATAGTGAATCAAGATTTATTTTTCAATTTTCGTATAATTTGGAGGATATGCCGACCATTGAAGGTGCACATGCATGCTTCGTTGGTGTGGAGGAAGCGGTTGATGACCAAAGTTTACAAAGGTAGGCAGTGTGGGGGTTACTTTTACATGTATGATAGATGATTGCTTCAAAAAAATCTATGATAGATGGGAAAGATTGATGATTGAGACGTAATCAGTCACTACATATGACACTCTTGTAGTTGCAAATATGAGGCAATACTCAAAACAGAGAAGTGTTAAGTGGAGAATATAGTCCATTGTGCTAAAAAAGATTCACTCGTCTTGGTTAATTACTTATAGTGGGCCATTTCAGGATGTTGAGTTGGCAAGTGCCCGAGCATGGACGTTGTCTTAGACATGAAGTGTTCAGGGTGTCCCAGGATCAACTGAGTGGGTTGATCTACATTTTCTCAACCTCTAAGGTCAGGGATATTGTTTTTCACCTGAATACGAATGGCTATCTACGACTTGATGGCTTCCCTGTTTTCTCCTCTCGAGAATTCTAGGATTTGGTTGTTGATGTCATGGAGCTGATTGATGAGTTCCGATGGGGAATCATGGTTGTAGTCAAGTGAATGGCACACGTCTTCCTTCTACCTAAGAAGGATATTGCGACTAGGATCAGAGGATATGTTTCCCTGAATGTTGCAAAACTATTGGCCAACTCTTGGAGGGAAATGGTGAATGATATTCTCTCTCCTTTTTAACGGCCTTTCATTCATGGTAGGCTTCTGATGGATGGGGTTGTCATGACTACAGAGGTGATTGGCGATCATGGCCTTAAATTTCAGCGAAATTCGGTCGAATTTCTGTCGAATATCGATATCCAGTTGAAATCGAAATTCGACCGAAATGACCGAAATATGGGGGTCCTAGTACAAAAAATGACCGAAATGACCGAAACTCTGGTCGAAATTCCACCGAAATTCTGTTTTGGTCGTAATCGATATGGTGACCGAAACCGACATTTAGGGCCTTGTTGGCGATTGGGAGGGGAGAAAAGTGAAGGGCCTCTTGTGGAAGGTGGACTTCTCAAAGGCCTATGACTGGATGTTTATTTTGGATGAAAATATTTATTGCGGCATCTTCATTTTCAGTGCTGGTTAATGGGTATCCAGAGGCGGGCTTCTTCATGGTGAACCACATGATACACGAGAATTACTTTGTTGGATTCTGCTAGGAGGTCTCTATCCTTTAATGTGGTATATTGATAATACAATTTTCTTTTTCAATGGGGGAGGCTCAAGAGGCAAGGGCAGTGCCTATAGTTCTGGAACCTTTTTGTGACATCAAGCTTTCGTGTGAATCGATTTTAGTTGGTGTTTGTCCCACTTACTTGTTGGCAAAGATGGTTGAGTATGGGACGCTGTTGTCCATTTTGAGAGCGGTTATGCCTATCATGTACTTGGGGTTGTTCATTGAGAAGCTTGGGGGAAATTGGCTAGTTGGAACTTGGAAGGCAGTTTGTCTCTTGAAGGGTCTGAGGCTTGTACTTGTATGGGTGGTTATCTCTAGTCCCGATCTTCTTCCTTTCTTCGAGACTATTACTGGCAAGCTATCATAAGGAAGTTTGTTTTGCCCATCTCAGGGAAAGGTGGGTGTTCCTTTGGTCGATGGAAATATAGTGACTTAACCTACTATTGGGGGGTTGGGGTTGGGTAGGGTTGAGCATTTGGCCGGGCCCCTTCGAGTAGGAAGTGACCCAACCCAAGACCCATTTAATTAATGAGATGTGGATTGGGTTTCAACCTGAGCTTTTTTATTACAATCGACCCGCAATCCGACTGGATTAACATTCGGCTTGGGTTTGGATCAGGCTGACCTATTTAGTATTTTTTCCATTGGGAGTCCGAGAATGACTCAAAATAGATCTGAATGGAGGCATAAAATCCATGTAGCTGGCCCTACTTAGTTGCGGGAAAAGTCTGTTGTTGTGGGAGCATGAAGTAGGAACACATGTAATTTAAGTTATATTACAAGGATCATGGTTATAGAAGCAATGATTCGTAATAATGATTCATAGATAAAAAAGTGTGTATTGTGTGAGAAACATATAGGAGGAATACAAAGAGGGTGATACTCTTCATATAGTAAGAAAAATGATGTAGCAACGTTATGTGTAAATATTTAGTAAAGATTGGTTGGATATCCGAGTATTTATGTAGTAGAGATTATTTCCATGTTAAAGAACCAGACCACAATTGCATGGGATCCGAGGTTGTTGTTCTTGGTATCTTATTGGGCCCTCGTTTGGGTAGGGATGGTAGGCTCATGTGATTGGGCCAAGATGGGGCTCACCTAACCCATTTATTTGATGGACTAAAATTTTGGCCCTAGCTGGACTTAATATAAATCTATCATGGATTAAAGTTGAGCTCGTAGGCATTGTCGAGCCGGCCCAACCCAATGCTCATCTATATGATTGAGGTTGCTATGTTTGAAGGATATGAATAAGGTTGTTCTTGCCAATCAAAATTCGTTAGAGAAGTGATGAACTCATGTGCCTGATGCTACAGAAGATATGTCGGGTTTCCATGGACCTGAATGAATCAGTCGGTGTTTGGACAATGTCTACTTTCTAGTGGCATTAGAGTTCTATTCTTCTAGATATCGAGCAACATTTTCCTCTGGATCCTGCATCGTCAACGTGTTGACGAATGCTTTTAGGGAGGATTTCTTTTAGGGTGTTGATGATGCTTGCCCTCGATGCATCAATGGTCGACGAGATATCTAGCATCTCTTCTTCGACTGTGAAGGCTTGTGGTCTATCTAGAGCGAGACATATGTTCTTGGGCTTAACATGACTGGTGTTGGGAAAAAGAATGAAAGTTGTTTATTCCTGGGAATCCTATGCTCTCTTATATAGAGGAGAGACCTATGAGTAAATTACATAAGACGGACATAAGGAAATAGTACAGAAAGATCAGTATATCTCTACACTCCCCCTCAAGATGGAGCATATAGATGTCAATCACGCTCAGCTTGGAAGAACACTTCTGAAATGGTTCTCTGAGCAAAGCCTTGGTAAAGGTATCTACCGTTTGATCTCCTGAATTGACATGGGAGATAGAAATCTAGCCCTTATAAATCACGTCTTTTGTGTAATGGCAGTCTACTTCAATGTGCTTTATTCTTTCATGAAATACATGATTGTTTGCAATAAATAAGGCAGCTTGATTATCACATTGTAACTGCATAGAAAGAGGTACATCTAAATGCAAGTCTGTTAGCACTGCTTGAACCCCACATCATCTCTGTGCTTGCTTGTGCCATAGCCCTATATTCAGATTCAACATTTGACCTAGCAACAACAATTTGTTTCCTTCTTTTCCAAGAAATAAGAGAACTGTCAACGAACACCAGGAAGCCTAAAGTAGACTTTCTATCCTTAAGACACCCTGCATAGTCGGCATCAACATATGCAGAAACAGAAAGAGTTGCTCCTTTCCTGAGTAGCAGTCCTGCACCAG
The DNA here is from genome assembly GCA_037367405.1 of Ottelia alismoides. Lineage (NCBI taxonomy): Eukaryota > Viridiplantae > Streptophyta > Magnoliopsida > Alismatales > Hydrocharitaceae > Ottelia > Ottelia alismoides. The sequence goes on along the minus strand of JAZKJV010002204.1, from coordinate 757,349 downwards.
GAGAAGATTTTAGGTACATCAATATCATATATAGCATCCATGTGTACCTGTCGGGGCTGCTCCATGAACTACTCACACGACTCACTGCAAAAGAGATATCATGTCTAGTGATAATATAGAGAAGTTTTCCCACCAACTCTCGATACCTCCTCCTGTCAACCTCATCGATGTAATCATCATATAACCTCATCTTGGGATCCATAGTAGTAGAGGGTCGACACCCAATCATGCCTGTCTCAACAAGCATGTCTGTAACATACCTCCTTTGGGTCATCGCAAGACCCTGCATATTCCTAGCAAACTCTAACCCTAAGAAATACTTCAGGGTATCAAGATCCTTAGTAACAAACTGATGACCCAGAAATTCCTTTGCCTTCTTTGTCCCCTACACATCATCTCTTGTAACAAGTATATCATCAACATACACCATGATAACAACAATACCTTTGGGTGTTCTCTGCACGAACAACAAATGATCTTCATTTGACCTCTTCAACCCATGCTTTCCAATCAGATCTGAGAGCTTCTGAAACCATACCCTTGGACTCTGCTTAAGGCCTTGCCTTGTGAAGTATACAAACTTGCTGACGCTCCTCATCAGCAGCAAATCCTGGAAGCTATTGTGTGTAAACTTCCTCCTGAAGAACACCATATAAAAATGCATTTCTAACATCTAACTGATATAAAGGCTAATCACGTACCACAACAACTGAAAGAAAGACATGTAGAGTGGAGTGATTGGTAACAAGAGAGAAAGTGTGCAGATAATCCACTCCATAAGTTTGTGCAAATCCTCGAGCCACCAAACTGTCCTTGTAGCGATAAAGGCTCCCATTTGCATGGTGTTTAACAATAAACACCTATTTGCAGCTGACAACAGAAGCTCCATTACGAGCTGGTTCCAAGCTCTAGGTACCACATGACTGTAGAGCAACCATCTCCTCTTTCATAGCTAGACGCCAACGACTGTCCATCAAGGCCTCCTGATAATTCCGTGGGATTTCCACGGTAGATAGGGCAACATCAAATCTCAGGAATTCCCTGTACGCTTTTGCTTTCGAATTGCAATAGGAGACCTGGGAAGCAAGAGCATATGAGGTACATTTATGCTTTTGCTTTCGAATTGCAATAGGTATATTCAAGTCATTGAGAAAATCCTCAAACGGTGTTCTAGCCTCCTGCAAAGGCTCCTGTGCAGAGACATCTCCAGAGCCATCGTTAGAAATATTGTATTCAGAACAAACCTGAGGTGTGTTGGATGACAGACGGTGACCATGAGCAAAAGCAATTTGACAAATATAGTATCTTGGCAATGGTGGAACGATGGGCTCATGTGGTTGTATAGGAGTGGATGATGGAGATGGAGAAGGTGGTGGTGTTGGAGCAGTATGCACAGTTGGAGGTGGTGATGGGCTCGTAAGAGGTGGTGACATGTAGACCTCATCATCAGAATCTGATGAAGTCAACATGTCACCTGTAGGAGAAAAATACATCACATACTCAAAAAATGTGACATCAGCGCTAATATATTATATCTTACGCAATGGATCATAGCATCGATATCCTTTATGTGTTCTGGAGTACCCAACAAACACACATTTGATAGCTCTAGGAGAGAGCTTTTCCAGACTAACAACCGGTAGACGGATGCGACGGAGCCAAAAATACGAGGAGTAAGTGAGAACAATTCCGTCTCTGGGAATGTCATGGAGAAAGAAATTTTCTCACCCAGAACAGATGAGGACATGCGATTCACAAGATAACATGTCGTAAGAACTACATCACCCCAAAACGAATGTGGGGCTCGACTCTGAATGAGAAGAGTCCGAGTGACATCAAGTAAATGGAGAAGCTTTTTCTCTGCAACACCATTTTGCTGAGAAGTGTAAGCACATATTGTTTGATGAATAATACCACGGGATGGAAATAATTGTAAGAGAGCATGCGTACAAAATTTTAAAGCATTGTCAATTCTCACAAATTTTATCGAAGATGAAAAAACATTCCACATTTCATTGATAAAAGTTTTGATCACATCCCCAGCTTCAGATTTATCCTTCAATAAAAAGACCCATGACAGGCGAGAAAAATCGTCAACATCAACTAGGTAAAGCATGTGTCTCTGGTGATTAGGAACAGATCCTAAATATCAATATGAAATAACTCAAATGGAGAGCTACTGCTTCGAATCTGATGACTAGGAAAAGCAGAACGATGATGCTTTCCCAACTGACATGCCCCGCATTGGAATGAAGAGCGAGGTGAGATCTGCGGCAAAACATGATGCATCTTCTGGAGTGGAAGGTGACCAAAATGCAGGTGTCAATTGAAGGGAGAGACTTGTCCTATTGAATGAGAGGATATGCGTGCATATGGAGTTCGGACCAGGTGGTAGAGGTCACCTGCTCACAACCACAACAAATCACCCTGCTTGTAAGAATGTCCTAAAAATAAGAGATGATGGGTCAAAAATAGCCCGACATTGCAAATCCTTCGTAATCTGACTAATAAATAACAAATTCATAGAAATCAGGTGTATATAACACATTTTGCAGACGCATCGATGTTAAACTGATCTCCCCATGTCCTGTGATCGGGGAATGAGTCTCATCAATTACGATGGTTCTACATGGAGGAACCTATCTATAAGATGCAAGTTGATCTCTGTCTCCACATATGTGATGTGTTGCTCCGGAGTCCATAATCCACTATGTAATCTCAGATCCATGACAAGAAGTAAAAACATAGACACTACCTGAGGTGCTGACAGTGGCAAAGGCAGTGGCATAGGCGAAAGCATCAACATCTGAGTGGCCTCCTGGAGTTGGTGAATAAGCAGGAGGCATAATATCCCTAAATCTAGATATGAGGTCATCGAACCTATGATCTGAAGAGAAAGCAACAGAGGGTTATGCTTGCTCTGCTACACGAACCGATGCGGGAAAACCATGCTTGGAGTAGCATGTGTCCTATATATGCTTTGGTTGATGACAATAGGTGCACGTGCACGGCTGACGAATACGACCTCCTCTACCACGAGGTCCATTACCACAAAACTGAGAAGAGCCTCCCCTACCACGGGAGGCTGCCATCGCAGAAGATGCCTGATTAGAAGTATAAGATGAGACAGTGATCCTACTTAGTCTGTGGAATGCTTCCTCCATGGGAGGAATAGTAGCATCTGCCAGTATCTGTGAACTGACCGCTACGTACTCTGGGACAAGTGCTGTTAGGAATACACCAATCATGGTGACATTCCTGTATATATTATGCTGCTCAAGAGTAGACACGAGAGGCATGAAACTGTGGAGCTTCTCAAATATCCCACACAAGGATGTATATAAAGAATGAAGGAGCCGTCCGTTCTGCTTGATGGTAAAGATATCATGCGATAGCTGCAAGCTCGCTTCGGAATAAGTGGCTGCGAGGGCATCCCACATCGTCTTTATGGTGGGATGATGTAACACATCATTGGCGATCTCTATCGTCAATGTACCAGAAAGCCAAACATTGGCATATGCATTGTCTGCCTCCCACGAGGCATTGGCCCCAGTTTTCTCAACCGGCTCTTTCTTGATAAGAGTATGTTTCTTACCCGTAGACTTCATGAGTCTCATGAACTGCGTGACCCAGAGCTCGTAGTTCATCCCGTCCATCTTGACAATCGATACCGGACCTTTGAAAACACATGTGACGGGGGATATCGACTTTGCTCTCTGATATATTGTTGGATGAAAAAAACCAGGGCTTTGTAGACCATTATAACTTTGTCTGCACATACATATAGGGATTTGATTGCATGTGTAAACTTATGCAATTTAATCCATCAACCTTGGAGAGGGCCGCTGCCGACAACGTAGAGGGCCGGTGTCAGCGGCAACGGAAGAGGTGACTGACGGCGAAGAGGGCCACCGATAGTCGTGACGCTCGGTGAGAACAGTAGGGATGGCGCCGCCTGGGGGGGATAGCGGTGCCCGGCAGGGGCGACAACGCACGAGAGTGAGAGAGAGCTTGGAGGGTGGCGTTAGGGTTAGGGTTTTATCGGGTAAGAGAGCTCCGGTCCATGACCGTCGCTTTGATACCATGTCAAGAAGAAGAATGAAAGTTGTTTATTCTTGGGAACCCTAGGCTCTCTTATACAGAGAGATCTATGAGTAAATTACATAAGATGGACATAAGGAAATAGTAGTATTATATTTCTACAGTTAGCACTAGTGCTATCTTTTTTCTTACATTGAGGGGCTCAATAGAGATTGTGGGTTAGTTAATGCAACGGTTTGGGGTTCCTATGGGTGACTCGGAATGGATTGTGTTTGATGAAGAGAGGTTCTTTGTGGAAAATGTAAGGAGTATGCCAAGGCTCTTATTGAATGACAATTGTAATTATTACTTCATGATTTATAAATGAATATGGATGGGTTCACATCACTTTGGATACCCACCGTTTTTCCTAAAAAAATACTTTTAGTGGGCAGGGTTAACTTGTATGTACAACACGTATTGCAAGTGTCTCTTCTCTTAAATGCCTGCGGATGACTACCCATGGCGGATCATCATCCGTTGGCTTCTAAATGTACTAAGTCTTCTCCGACTATAAGTAGGGTCGGCTACATGGATTCTTGCTCAAATCCATGTTGAAAGATTCGACTATTTTTTACGATGGCCGTTGACTACCTAACGCAACCCCTTCAAGAGTGGGATTTGAACCTTGTTCTTTTGTGTGGTAGACGCACTCTACTACCACTAGACCATTAAGTGGGTACTCCGTTGGCTTCACAAAAAATCACGAGATATCCTTTTTTTAAAAGCTAATGGGCTAAAACTAGATGCCCACTTAGGGAGAAGACTAATGATTATTTCGTGTAGCTTACTGCTTTGGAGAAGCTGTTTGATTTCCGGTTTTCAGAGGTTGGCTTTGCTTTCTTGTTTTCGTATGAAGTTCAATAGTTATCATTAATCATATTCCAAGTGAATCAAATCTTAAATTTTTTAAAGTAATTTGATGTGTTGACCAGCGCTTTATATGTGATCCCCTCTGTTTGCCCTTATCACCAAAACGATTGCATCAGAAATCTGAACTGTGCTAGGTCTTTTTCCCTCCGCATCAAAAATCTGAACTGTGCTAGGTCTTTCTCCTACCTACGAAATTATATGCTCTACATCAAGCTTGTGCATTTATAGCACTTTGTTGGGTTAAAATCCAGACTCTGATTTCTAAAGATATCATTCGGGAATTTTTTAACGGGGTCACAACCGAAAACACCAAATAGGACTGATATCCAGTTAACAACCTTCAGATGCACTTCATTATCAAGACAGTAACTCAAGTAAACTTCAAACTGGTACCAAATTGGTATCCTTGTAGATGACGAATGCAGATTTACACACCAGCTTCAGATAATTCTTCCTACATTTCTACTACTGAGTATTTTTTTTAGCAAAATCATTAGGAAGTGATTTATGCATTCAGATGGCATAAAACATTTCAACTAAGTATTGTAATCGTGGAGCTTTTCAGAAAAATACTTGTGGAAATTTTCTCTCCACCCATATGTACTGGGAAGCTGGGATGTTTAAAATAGGAAAAATATTTACATCGAAACACGAGACAAGTGGACAACAAGATGCGCTGCTAGTCCTTTTTGAATTGCAAAACCAATCCTTCCAAACAGCACATCCATAAACCTCGGACCCATCACATTATTGCTCATTACTTTTTGGATCTTCTTCAATAGCTCAACAACTTCTGTTACTAGGAAACCAAACGTATCAAAACCAAAAGGGATGAAGGTATGTTGATTCTTCGTACATGCTTTCTCGTGCTTCACCACTTTTGTTGAAGCAACTTTAAGGGTAGCATGCCCTGCTGTGAAGGTCTCACTCTTCAACCTCGCCAGCGAAGAAACTCCTGTCAGATCTACACAATCATGTTTCCCTCCAACCCATCCAAAAATCAAAATATCAACAAATCTAAGTCCACACCATACCAATCATTATCTTCATCTTTGCAATTATTTGGCCTTGTTTCTCATATTTTTATTTTTATTGATTTACAATTATTTTCATGCATTTGGTTGCCAACTCAAGGTGCAGATTAGCTCAATATAAGTTATCTAACCAAGCCGTGATTGTCATAGGGTGGTCATATACGCCAGGAGCTGTATAATCTTCTGAAAGATGAGAGGGATGTGCACTTCGCCTTCGGAAGTGTCCAAGACAATGGCATCAAGAAGGCCACTCAAGGGATGCGCTTGTCCAAGTTTTGTCTCAACATTGCTGGTGACACACCATCCTCAAATCGACTGTTTGATGCTATAGCCAGCCACTGTGTCCCCGTCATAATCAGCGATGATATTGAGCTCCCATTTGAGGATGTTCTTGACTATTCTCAATTCTGCATCTTCGTCCGCACTTCCGATGCGTTAAAGAAAGGCTTTTTAATAAAGTTGGTAAGGAAGATTACCCCAAAAGAATGGACGCGAATGTGGAAAAGGATGAAGGAAGTGGAAGGATATTTTAAGTTCCAGTACCCGTCTCAGAAAGACGACGCAATTCAGATGATCTGGCAGGCTATAGCAAGGAAGGTACCTGCTATCAAACTTCGAGTAAACCGGTCAAGACGCTTTGTACAACACAGCAGGAAGGGATAGAGTAGTAGTCATGTCCCGACCTAGGATTCACTTTGCATCTAATAAGGATGAGGTTGCTAAAGCTAAATTAAACTAGAGGTTGTGAAGGATTATGTGTCAAATTCTTCATTTTCTTTCATGTTGTATTATATACTCAGAGTGCATAGGGATCTCATTGTATGAGTCTTGGTTCTGCAATCCAGTAAAGTGGCACCAGTTTTTGAGTTTTATGACATGTATATTGAAAGGGAGTTTAGATTTTGTTTGTAGAAAGATGGGTGGGCTGCGCAGTATAATACTCGGTTCTTGATGTATTGCTATCAGCAGTAGTGCAGCCCAGCTTCCGTCTTTCTGTAATACAACCAAGAGGATCTCTTCTGCAGTTCTCTGTCATTTGCATGTAATTTGCTCAGTTATTTATATCTGTAGGCTCGTTGGTATGTTCTTGATAAATAGTTGATTTGAAGTTTTGAAGAACATGCATGATTTTTCTTGTCGAATGGATACATAGATGGGAGATTCCCGAGGCGATTCAGAGCAAAGAAGTTAGTGGATTGGGTAAGGTGTGTCCAAGAGAGCCAATATCATATTGGCAGTTGTATCAGTAGCCCTTTTGGGAGAGAGAGAAAAAATAAAAGGGATAAGGGGGGTTGATCCTTCATTCTTGATAGATTGGATTGAAGGATAGTGAAGGGATTAACAGGGAAGTGAGTGCTCTGCATTGATTTTTTTCTTTTACCCCGAACCATCTTATTGTTTGCGCTTCTCCCAAACTCGGCTAACTTGTTGAATCTTCGTGCCAACTCTATATTTAATCAAGATTTTTCATTAGCAAAAGTGCTTCGCCCCTCCCGTCAAAGGACAAAAGAAAGCACCCTGCCCAAGGTTGTGTTTCAACCTTGATTGTGCGGCGGGTGTGTACTTACAGACACTACAAGTTGCAAGTGCATGGTAGACATAAATATAATGAACGATGTGATCACGATGTGGCTATGTATTAGGGTGGTTTATCCCAGTGACAGACCCAGGATTATAGACTAAGTAGGGCACATATAAAAAAGAAATAACAAATAATATTAAAACCCTTCAAAAAAACTATCTCAATACGGCACCGCTCTGTAACTGATTCTCCCACTTTATTTTTAATAACATGATGACCATAATTGGTTCGGGTGGAGAATTTTGATCGACTAATGGAACTTGAAATGAGGGAGTGGGTGACTTTTTTTATAAGAAATTCATCCATATACATGTAATAGGCAACATCTAAGTTAATGACATTGTAGAAAATAGATATATGTAATATTATACAAGTACCTACATTTGAAAAAAATGGAATGAATTATTTCAATTTTATATATTTATTAATAAACAATATAGTGATGGATTTAAAAAATATTATAACCTTCTTTTATTGTAGTGATTCCTGTGTCAAATAGATTGCAAACTTAGAGCAATTACCATAATCATAGTCAAATTACACTTTTCGATCATTACTTCATAGCATATAACTTCAATGGGCCATGCACGCAATCAAGTTAAGTTTTCGTCGTTCTTGTTATAGGGGTTGTTGATGAGATTGCTAACCAAATTGTGACATTATTTAACAAGTCGCTAACTTCATCACTATATCCCAAGCATTGAGTGGTCATTTTTCAATGCATTATTTATATTAAGAAGTCAATTAGAAATTGATATTAGGATAAAGTTAAATGATGCAAATTAGTTAAAGGAATTACTTTTTGTATTTTCTTTGTCATCTACTGTCTATCCAATTATATGGTAAGGAAATAAGATATAAAAAGTATAATTACTTAATGCTAAAGCATTGATAATTTTATAATTTTATATGAACATATATTTGAAAGTGAGAGATAAAATTACTTGCATTTAGAATGTGCAATCAATATGTGGAATACGAGACTAGGTACGTCCGAGAGGGAGATGGGGTTGTAGTTGTAGTGGGTCCGCAAGGAAATCAAGGAGGCATTGGTGCAAGTGTAACATGTCCATGAAGGATCTAGGAGCTTGATGTTTCCGAGAGATAAGCGAGGAATTAGCCACAATGAGTTCGTGAGGAATCCGAGGTCGTGATACGTCCGAGAGGAGGCAAGAAACAATCGTAGCTGGCTTGAGAGAGGCCAAGGAATGTGATGCATCCAAGAGGGGGGTATAGTGATGGAAATTGGGAACTCAACCGTAAGGTGCAATGGGTTCGCGAGGGAGCCAGATACTTCGCATGGAAGGTGTAGTATCACACCGGCTCCATGAGTCGTCGCTCTGAGACAACTAGCATGCACGGAGGAAGGAAAATTGGATCCTTAGAGGGTTGAGGAAATACCTAAGGCATGGATGGATTCGGATGGTGCATGTTCGACGGGAGAAGGGGCACACATGGATATGATATTACTTTGAAGTGCAAAGGAAAGATGATCTTAATTGACCCAAACATTTGGGGGGGGGGGGTGCACGTGCCCCACCTCTCAACTATGTAGGTCCGCCCATGGTTTATCCAATATAAAATCTCGTCATATAAGATAATTGATCTATTTCTTATCCAAGTGACTTTGGAGAAAAATAAGGAGATAGAAATATCAGTTCTAACTGTGGTATTTGAGAAAGGGGAAAGCAATGTGGTATTTGAGAAAGGAGAAAGCAACTACAATTCCGACAAAGGCCTAATAGGATATTCATAAGTTAGATAAACTACATCTCAGATCTTTTAAAAAGACTTGAGATGGGGAACACAGAAGAAAAAACAATGGCTATGAGAGCGCAATTGTGGCATGTTGATAAGAATTGCAATGATATTGGTCTAACTCATTACCGGTGTATGTTATGTCTTATAGATGGTAAATCAGATATGATTTTCGGTACTTGTCTTTATGGTAAGTTTGATCAACCTCTAAAGAAAGTCGCATAGAAGTTGAAAAGATATTATTAAAATAATAATAAAATGCTTGTGGTTTATATTGTCCTAGAGCTAAAAGCATATAATCATGGAGATTATGCTGGTAGTAGAATTGAGAGAAAGTATCAACGAGACTCCCTGAACTATGCTGGGTTCTCGGCTTTCTAAGGCCGTGTTCGGTAGGAGGTTAAGGGGAATGGAATAAGGGGAATAAGCCCCCATTTTCCTCCCAACACGGTTCCCCCGTGGTACGACTATTCTCCATTATTTCATCTTATTTCACTCTTATTCCTATCTTTATCCTACCTTACCTACCATTATTTCACCTTATTCTCCTTATTCTTATCCTCCAGCCGAACGGAGAATAGACCCTTATTCCCCTTATTCCCCATCCTTATTCCTGCTTATTCTCCTACCGAACGGGAAGTAATAAAATTGTGTAGCTTTGTTAACAATAAAAAGTTCAACATACATACACACATGCATATATGAGAAAGTTTAAATGAGGTACGCCATTTTTGTGAATTGAGGAAGTCACTCTCATCCTTTTAATTTTGACCAACCTGATGTGATAAAATCTTTATTAATGATATTTTTTATTAAACAATTTGATCATTTAGATGCATTTGAAATATAAAATGTAATAACCATAACCCTACTTAATATCCTAAATTCAAAAGTTCTCTCTATCACAACAATCTCTGTCTTTCATGTCAAATTTGAATCAACGGTGGTGTGGAGTGGAGGGCAGTGGCGAATGCGACGATGAATCTCGAGATTCATCATGATCATGGTGACGTTGCATGGAGTGCGATGGAGGATGCGACGATGCAGAGTGCAACATGTAGAGGTGGCGACTGGCCTCAGAGTCCATCACGATCAACATAGTGATGAATGGAGCATGACAAGTGGGCAAATCATAATTGGTTGATGCTTGCAAAATGGCAACCTGGAGAGCAAGAGCATGAGGAAGATTACTTCTACATTGTTTCCATACAATTGATGGTTATCGGTTCACATGTGATGCTTCGCTGCACATTTTCGTTCTCCCCTTCTCCTTGTGAATACATAATTGATAAAGTTTTTGCATAGTGATATTCACTTTTACATAGTTGATTAGTATATTACATAGTTAATTACTTATTTTACTAATTAGTATTTTTATTTTACATATTACATTCTTGAAAAATATACAATACTAATCAATTTTTATTTTTTGCAAAGGCTCCATATGAAATTACAAAGAAACACACATTTTATAAAGACATGCACTATATTTTGCCAAGTGATGTTGCCTAAGAACATAAAACTATACAACATATTAGAAAGTGGTATGGTAATTTATAAAGTACTAACAAAATTATAAATAAATAATTAATTTTACAAAGAAGTTGATCATGTTTCTGCAAAGCTAAATATCGTTCCAACACTGAATATTACAAAGCAACTCTTCATAGAAAGGTTCCTCCACACACACATGCTTCTATTGCATGTTCGAAAGTATTGTGTATGAAACGAACACTACATATCTTTGATTTAAAACTGAAAAAGATTTAACTATTTTGTGATAATACAAGTGTTATTAACCTTTCTAAAAAATATATTATAAAAATAAATACATTTATATCAGATATTACATCTAAGAGATTGCATGCTAAATAGATAAAAATAATAGATTCTATAAATAATAATGATCATCTTGTTAACATATTTACTGAAGTATTAAATGTTTAAAGATTTCCTTATCAAAGAACACACTTCAATTCATTTAAAATCAGTGATATTGCTTAACATTATTGCTTAAAATTCTTTTTTTTTGAACTTTTGGCATCATTAAAAATAATCTTTTAATCAAGTAACCAATAAAATATGTTCGGTATTATCAGAAAAGAAGAAGTACTTAGCAAGGGATTTAAATTTCATCAAAGAGGAAGTAAAGGAGAACGAAATAAACTTCTTAAATTTTCTCTGATAGAAAAAAAGGCTATCCGATGATGCTTAAGCATGGATCATGCAACCATTACTATCACTTGGAATAAGTGATATGTCATGTTGCAACAAGGACATTACAAATGTAAATAGATGAGGTTATGACACCCCAGACATAGTCTCACATTTGAAAACTTATGAAGTTTGAGAGTTTTATAATATGGACGGATTGCTAATTGGCAACTTGGATTTAAGAATTTCAGGTTTGTCAACGGGTTGAATTAGAGATGACCCAATAAGCTGTCGATGCAATTTTCGTCGTTAATGGTCCATGAACCCAAGCTTGTGACATTAATACTGATATTAACGCCAATTTCCCTTTGATAGTGGAAATGGCTACCTAAGAAGTGGAACTGCCCCTACAAAGAGATATCAGGAAAAGACATTCCAGAGCATGTTGTTGCAACTACTACTGCAAATAAATGATGGATCATTTCGTAAGGAGGACATTGCCGATATATGTGAGGGAGGCTGTAACATGTAAAGCCTTGAAAATCAACCTCTTCGGATCTTATAATATATATATATATATATATATATATATATATATCATATCCAATCTGATGAGATTAATCCAACAGAACTTGTTTCGTCTGAATCGGAGGCCATTTCGAATTATTATGAATTTTGGAAGAAAACGAGATTGATGTCGATTAAACTGTCATTCGCTCTTAATCACCAATATCAGTAGTAACAAATCTTAATTAAGGATACAAATGGTCGATTGGTTTACTGATCATAATTAAGAAATGTTAATCATAGTCAGTAAATGTTAACCACCGTTAAGAATAATTAATTATGATCAACAGTAATTAATCATGATTAGACGCTAATGAAACGTCATTAGGGAAATCATGGCCTTTGTGACAAGTTTTGGTAAAATCATGAACAAAAATCATGGACTACAATACCATGGTTAGATTTTGGGTAAAAACCATGGATTAGAATCCATGGTTGGGAGCTTATAAATATCCCTTACTCCTCCATTCTCTACAACTTTTATCATGTCTGCCACTACTGCCTTTAGTGCTAGGGTTGAGAGGTTGATACAAGGGGAGGGAGGAATGGAAGAAGCGCTAGCAAAGAGCTACCGAGAAGAAGAGGAGAAAGAGAACGATACGCTCCTTTCCTCGATGGTTTCATTTAGAAGGTAAATAAATCTATCTTGATCTAGGATTTCAAGTTATTTTGAGTTCTTTTCCATTCCAATGTTAGTATTACCTATAAAGGTGATATATGATCAAAGCCGTATTTGGGTGTAGGAGTCTTTGTCGTCGGTTAACATGCTTCACTCACCCATGTCATGGGACTAGCCGATCCTTCGTTATATGCTAATAATATTGTCATATGATGCAGAAACCTTAGTGACACCTCCTTAGGTGCAGACGATTGTGCCGTCGGTGAAAGTACATGTCACATATCCATGATGTGAGGTGTACCGATAATGTATCATTTCTTCTTTTGATTTGTACTTTCAAGTCTCGTTTTCGTTCAAATATCGTTTTATAAAGGAGACTTTATCGAAAATTTCCTTGGAATATCATCCCATATAAGGGGAGATGTCGAAATTTTCCTTGGGGAAACTCTGTCGAAAATTTGAGAGAATTCATGTTCTTCAACCTCGTTAGCTCTTCGTGTTTTTCATTTGTTCTTCATGTGGTCTTTGTATTCTTGACTCATAAATGAAATTTAATTATTTCAGGAGCTAATAAGCCCTTAGTTGATCACGAATCAAGGTACTCTACTGAGAAGTTAACATAATCAGGTAACAAAATCACGTTTCTGGTTGTTGGCTTTTCAAGTTAAACCGGATAAAGTTACTGTTTATTGTGTTCTTTATTATGAAGAACGTTCACATGTTTGCTTCATGATTATTCTAAAATAATTGATAAAATAGAGTTGATGCAATGAATCATCTTTGTACCTAGTATGATTGATGTGGATTCTATAATGATATTATAAGAAAACTGATATGGCATAAGTGGAATCTAGTTACAATTTTTGTACTATTTTTTTACGATAAGGATGACTTGGAGTAGGTACTACAGGTCGAGCATGCAACATGTAGATTTGGAAGAAGAGCATCCATATTGTAGGCCATACCTAGGTTGTACACGATTTTTTCATATATGTTGAACGTGCATAATAAATTATTTGCAAACCATGGTACTCGATTGCCATTAGGTGGATTGACTGACTAAAGATGTGGGCATTTCACGTGGAGGAAAGTGCAATTTAATAATGATTAGGTCATCATAACATGTATTTAAAACACTAATATATGTGATTAAAGGCTAGCACATGGTTTTAAGCTACCAGGTCCTCGAGGACAGTGTGCTTCCTTTTTTGTCAGGTTGAGTGTTTGGAACCCTGGATAATAAAATAAAAAGAAAACTATTAGTATATATTTGGAGGATTGATTGAGGTGAAGTGTGATGACATAAGCTCACCAGATCAACGTAATCTCAAATTCCGCAGTGTCCATAGCTTCGAAGTCCATGAAAGGTGAGGTAAATCAACTTGGACTAATCCCAAACATGGAATTGAAGGAATATGACTTAATATTTTAAGAAGAATTGAAACTTTCCGGTATAATAATTTTTACTAAAATACACTACTTGTTTACTTTTCTCTTCTTCGTTACTTAGCACTCGCTAATCTTTATCCTACAATTTCTGAAAATCCAATAGGTGTCGTTGAGCCATCACAAGCACCATAGTGAGCCAACCATCCAACAACAGTAGCTTATTATATAAGGCACTTTGTAATTTTTTTGAGTTCTTTTCTTTTAGCTTGATGTACATGTAAAAGAATATGATGGAATAAGTTTCTATGTAAGCCTTATTTTTTGAATGAAAAAATGTGTGATGCTCTCTATGTAACAATTTTTATTATAGTTTTGTTTCTGAATGTTAGCTGTTATTATTATATAAATCCATTGCGATTGATCCTGTAAATGGAAGGATATGATGGCCCATAACTACGGTCATGATGCAAAACCCTAAATATAGTCCCACATCTAAAAACTTACAAAGTTCGAGAGTAGTTATAAGAAGGATGGATCACTACTTGATAACTTGAGCTTAAATATTTGGATGATTGTCAATGGCTCCACTATGATTTTTTAGCACAATAAGTTGTTAGCACAAGTTTTCCTCGATAATACTCTGGAGATCTAAGCTCCAGATGTTATAAATAGTATTAGAGTGATTATCATTGGGATAAGTGATATGTCATGTTGCAACGAGGAAGTTGTGAATATAAGTTCAGGAGGATGTAACACCTCAAACATGGTCCCACATCTAAAAACTTGCAAAGTTTGAGATGGAGTTATTAGAGGAATATATTACTACTTAGACAACTTGGGCTTAAGTATTTTGAATGTTGTCAATGGATACAATGAAGCTCATTGGATTCACAAAGTTTGGATTCACATCTCAATTAAAATCCCAACACATGTGTTCAAAATGAATCAGGCAGATTAGTTATCAGACTTATCAAAAGAAAGCCATAAAAAAGTATCGCGTCGAATTGAATCTCTTAAGATAGAGTCGGGGCCGAAGTCCTAATGAAGCGGAGCAAACCACATTCACACGTGTATGGCCCTCCAGTTTACTTTTTGTTTTTGCTACAAAAGGTTAGAGAGCAATTCATCTATAAGTCCACCAAAAGTTAGGTACATGTTAAAGATAGATTAGGCACTCATTTTATTTTATTGATTTGTCAATAATGATTTTTTGCATATTAATGATAACCTTCATTTAATTCAAGTGGTCATTTACTTATTTGTTTGTTTGAAAGAAATATCTTCACGTATACACTTTTTTAATAAAAGTCAAGTTGCCGGTAATAATGATTAACAAATTTAATTCTATTTATATATTCAATCAATACGTTTTCTGCATCCTCATCATTTTTTGACCATGAATGTTAGAGGAGTAGATAATATTTTGGGTTTTTCCCCACTATGACACACATTCTCACATGTAAATTTACAAAATTTCAAACCAGCAGTTAATTAGTTCTAGATAATGTTACTTCAAATAAAAAAAGAAAATATAATACTTACGCTCTAATTTATAATGCCAATTCATATATCTTTAAAATTAATACAATTTTAAATAACCACACACCACAAATGTCTTTCTTGAATGTGAAATGAGTTGGTAGTTGGTAAAATAACTCACATATTTTAGAAAAATAAGATTTGAATCTCGCTAATGCATATTCGAAGGAGAATTTCTTTTTAAAATTACATGTACACTTACATTGAGCTCATTATGCAATCAAACTAATGACTGACTTTAGTTGGTATGAGGAGTGTTCACGTTGATGCAAGAAATGCTAGTTAGGTTGCGTTTGTGCTTATATGTGGATTTTATTACATACATTGTAGTTGTTTTTTGTTTCATATCGTTGAATGAGTTATGCATCTCTACTTATATGTGAGTTACTTCGGGAACCAATTTTTAAAAATCTCATGAATATCTTCCATGTATTTCAAAAGTAAATTTAATAATTATATAACAAAAAATCAAATCATCTTGCCATACATCAAGGACGAGTAAGTTAAATTACTAAAGTGAGTTTTAAAAATTTTTGGAAGGAAAATTGTGTTACATATGCAAGTATTTGACCACTTTCATTGCAAGAAAGGTTGATCTCCTTTTTGAAATAGATTTTGCCCAAAAGTAATGAACTGTTGCTACGCGGCGCGGGCCATCTGCGACCTCCTTCCTTCCTCCACCCCCGAGAAGAACCCAACCCGATCCTCGGCATGCCTCAACTGCTCCTCGCAGAGATCGATCCCGCCAATCGGCCCACCTCTCGCCATTAGGGTCCCTCCGATACCGTCCCCTCTATAATGCCCTGGACTCCCTCCACCATAGTGTCGCGCCTCCGTTCTTGGCTCCGTGACTACGACAGGATCCAATCCCTCGCCGTCCTCCTCCTCTACGTCCAGGCACGAAACCCTAATCCATATTTTTTGTATTTTGCATTTGATTGCTGTTCCTGAGCAGATTGAGATGCCTTGTGTTTAGATTGCTTGTGCGCTGATCGGATCTCTCGGGGCGTCGCACAATGGGGTGCTTCTGGCGGACCTGGTGGTGTCGCTGTTCGCGCTAGTCGCGATCGAAAGCGGCAACCAGACGCTGGGACGGACCTACGCAGCGCTCCTGGTCTGTGCTATCTTGCTTGACATCGTCTGGTTCATCTTCTTTTTTCGTGCCATATGGTGGGTGGATCGTTTCTCTGGTAGCTCCTCTTGGTTTCTATTTATGTCGATTTGTGATGAGTAATTGTTCCTGATCCATTAAGCGGATGGGCACTGATAGAACGGGGGTTGACGAGAAAGTATTTCTGAATAGATAAATGAATGCTGTTTTTTTAACTAAGAGAAGTGGGAAAATAATGGCCCAATGGAATCGGTGTGCGCAACTGAATATTCACAAACAAGATTAAAAAACACTCTTAATCTATACAATGGTGGGTGTCTTCTTTTTCCTCGAAAAGGAAAAAAATATTATCATCTAAAAAAATAGGCCACTGGATCAAACGACAATCAACAAAATGGTATTTCAAAATGGCGTTAGGGTATGTTCTTTTGGTTACTGCATATCTGTTGATGCAATGCTGGAGGAGTTAAACGTGTTATTTTTTTCCAATTTGTTCTGCTTCTTGGTTTTCTATTATCTAGATAATGGAGGAAGTTAATTAATTAGTTTTATCAAACTACGTTTTAAACATATCCTAATTTACCTTTTTTAGAGCAGACTCTATTCAGGCACCGTCTTTAATTACATTTCTTTTTCTCCCCAGTTGTTTGCAATAGGTTTTTTCTTTTCAGCTAACCTCTTTACTGTAGTTGCCTTATTTTTGGTATGCCTTGATTAGGACTCAAACTCTTATTTCATGTTATTATTTAAAAGGTGAAAGGCTGACAAGTGACAACTCCAGGTCAACATCCATTTAAGTGCATCAAATATTTGAGTTTACCAAGGCTTAGAACCTGGCATGGTTGCGAAAGTGCATTGAAATACATGGAGTTCTTATTCAGTTCATAAACAAAAAATACTGTAGCCTCAATGACGACTTGTTTGAAGCGAAATTAAAAATTGCAATTCATCCTGTTTACAATTTAGAATCTAAGACTACTACGTCTTACTATTCCCATCTAGTGGCAGTGCCCATAAGGACGGCAACTGGATGTGTCTCTCCTAGGCTGCACACCATCTTTTTGTACACCATCAAATCTCCATTAAATATAGTAAGTCCATTATCTCCCCTTTTATTGGGAAATTGGCTCTGAAGGTCAAGTAATTGCAAAATATGTCATCAATGTCATGCCTAGTGCCTCATCATTTAATGCATAGGGAAAAAATTATGATAAGCTATTTAGTTAAAATTTCCTACCTCCATCACTCTGTTCAAGTTAGTTATATTCTTCTTTGCTTGCACTTTATACTAAAGACCAGCGTAGTTTATTCATTTTGTATGCCTCTGTGAATGTTTCATGATGTGGATTCGCCACATAGTTCTTTATTATTATTATGCTGATGATGTTCAGTGACAACATCAGTGGTGGTAAATGGTAATGATGTAGGCTTCCCCACGAAACGGGTTGGTTTTTGTTTCATTAAATTCCTGTCTCTCAGCACCACCGACTATTATATACTATCGTTACGAGTCATCAAGAACTAGGAACTTAATTTGCAATGAGTGCATCACAACTTAGTTTTACTATCAACAATGTTATTTTTCAAATTTGTTATAGCCATTCTAATAATATAAGACCGTATTATTTTCTCAAAAGTATTTTTGATCAAATATGTCCCATAATTTCTCATCTTTTTTGTTATATTCTTTTCCGTAATATATGGTTCCTGGTTTTTATGCCATTTGTCTTTTTTCCTATTATGTACTTTACCCTTATTCAGCTCATCGAACTCGTGATTCAGGAATAAATCTTCCAAGGATGGACCCTTTGTCATCTTCTCCCTCAGACTTGCTCTATGGATGCAAATAATTGGCTTTTCGGTGAGATCACTGTCATCATTATTATGGATTCAGGTGTATAGGTTGGGAGTTTCAGCTGTAGACAGTGGAGCATATGCTGAAGCAGATTATGATTTGAGAAATAGTTTTATTAATCCCCCTGGCCACCATCCAGTCGGAAAGAACTCCATTTCCGATGAAGTTGTAGGTGGTTCCATCTATGATCCAGTCTATTACTCTTCACTCCATGAAGATGTTGAAAACCCGCATGCACATCCATGAGGTATTAAATTCCATGCACTGTTCCACCAATCACTCTTTAAAGATGCTTTAGAAAGGAAAGCCATTTATGTTTCCAAAATTTTAAAGGATGATCCCTTTTTTTAGAGCACATATTCCCAGTTATCCATTAAAGATGGTTTTTCTCACCTATTTGGTGTTCGGTACATAGTTAAAGAGACTAGTAGATGAAACTATTATCCATTTTATATTCTCATAGATGTTATCTTCGTTTAGCATTTTCCTTTTATGGCGGACTTTTGCATTTCCCTAATACAGCGGTCTTTTTAATAGGTTGACCTTTTTTGTGGTCCGTGTTCATTGTCAACTCCTTGTGCTAAATTGAGTATACCATTTTGTGAATCCTCATACTATGGTTGAGATAATGCAGCGAAACAAAAAATTGACATGAGATTCTTTTCTAGGATAACAAGAAACAGCCTAATGGTGAATCCTCATCGAGGGATGCAGAGCCTCAACTTAAAGCATGTGTCAGCAAGTCTTTTCAGATAATTGATGTAAGTTCTTTACATATTTAAATGTTAAAACTAATATTATGCAAGTTTAGAACTTATTAGTTGTATAGGAATTGACTTTTTTTTGGTTCATATTAATATATTTGGGACATTTACCCATGTAAACCAGATAATTTATGAAAAAAATACAGGTTTAAACATTCCCAACTAATGTTTACACCATGTCTATGCTGAATTGCCTTTTACTATGTAGAAGCATAGCCATTCCATCATTTAACATAAAATAATACATGACCAGCCACGTATTTAGCTTCGAGGTTGCGGTTTGAGGTTCCTTCTACCTCGGTACATAATGTCCTTGAGGAACGACATGATAGACGTCGAATGTAGATGCTACAGAATAGAAGATTGAAACCTTGAACATGGCTAGGGATTTGAGGGAGCTCTAGCCATGAGTTTGTGGAGAGGATGTGTGGATGTGGTCAGGGTGGAGGATAGGTAGATGTTTATGTCGTATGTGGTTATTTAGGGAGGGTGACGTCTATACTCGCTTGTTTTACATAGTGGCTTAGGATGGTGCTGTCGGTGGATTGAAGGGACGTTGACTGGGTTCTGCATAAGTGTTTCACTTGAAAGAACTCAAGGGAATTTGGGAGCCTAGAGGTAGATGATCTGTTCAAGCACTTTGCTTAGACACCTTCCATATACATGAATTTACCAGATGAGCTTCTAGATCCATGTTAGGTATACACACTCGCTATGTTCAATACGTTGAGTTTGATTAGTTAATGGATTCTAGTGCTCCACGTCATGTTTGTGGAGATAGCTTGGGCCTTGACAATGTCAATTATCAGTCGATTCCCCCATTGGAGGGTTGTTCATGTGGGAGATGGTCATCTATCCCTTTTTTTGTGTACTGGGTAAAATTATTGTTACCTACACCCTCGACTTACAATTGTGCTATTGTTTAAAATTACATATTAGCTTATTGTTTATTAGTTAGATATATGACTAAGGGGTGCGCATGGGGCGGGTACCCGCCCCGTTCAACCATTAACCGCCCTGACCCGTCATCACCAGGTCAACAGGTTGACTCGACCCATTCCAGCGGTACCCGTTCCAATGGATACCCGAATTAGTTGAATGGGCAATAGGTACCCGCAGTTACCCGCAGATCACTACCATAATTTTGATACATTTTTCAGATCAAGCAATCTCCACTGTCAAAATTGAGACCGCACGTCTTTGATTTTTAACACCTGGAGACACCTCATGTTCTTCCCTCCTTTTCAATTCAAGGAGAAATCACACAACTGGAACTCTTTCATTCCCGAAATAACCGTAAATTTCAATTTCATCCTCTGGTACGCATTCAACTAAACAACTATTGAACTTTAATATCCTGGACAGAAATTACACCACTTCTGCAACTATACAAAATTAGAGTTTAACAAGAAAACAAAGAAAGTTATATATCTGATCAAACTTTAGGCCAAGGCTTTTCAATTCAAGGAGAAATCACACAACTGGAACTCTTTCATTCCCGAAATGACCGTAAATTTCAATTTCATCCTCTGGTACGCATTCAACTAAACAACTATTGAACTTTAATATCCTGGATTGAAATTACGCCACTTCTGCAACTATACAAAATTAAAGTTTAACAAGAAAACAAAGAAAGTTATATATCTGATCAAACTTTAGGCCAAAGAAGGACGTATCGATATCGATATCATTTTGGTCCGCCCGGAAGAGGATATATCAGGATATATCACCGATATCGATGGAAATGTTGAAAATGACTCAAAAAGCTATTTTTTGCCATTTTTCAGAAAATAAGATCATCCAAGATATTAAAACAACAAATAACCTACAAATACACACTTATGTCACACATATCGGCCATTTATAGACCATATCGCACATGTTCATTTCAAACATATCGATGTTAATGTTGATTCCTGATTTATAGATATTGGAAATGGAGTTCGTCCAAGTTTTTAAAACACTAAATAACTTACTAATATACTCTTAGATCACACATATTGATCATATATGACCCTTATATCACACATATCGGTCATATCGAACATATCGCGGTACTATTAATTGTTGACCTATATATATTGGAAATGGAGTTCGTCCAAGTTCTTAGAACACAAAATAACTTACAAATATACTCTTAGATCACATATATCGATCATCTATGACCCTTGTATCACACATATCGGTCATATCGAACATATCGCTGGTACTGTTAATTGTTGATCTATAGATGTTGGGAATGGAGTTCGCTCAAGTTCTTAGAACACTAAATAACTAACAAATATACTCTTAGATCACACATATCGATCATCTATGACCCTTATATCTCATATATTGTTCATATCGTTGTTACTGTTTATTGCTAGCTTGTGGATATTCGAAATGTAGTCCATCCAAGTTCTTATAACACTGAAAAACTTACAAATATACACTTATATCACACATATCGATCATCTATGACACTTATATTGCACATATCTATCATATTGAGCATATCATTTGTTAATGTTGATTGTTGACTTATATATATTGAAAATGGAGTTCATCCAAGACTTATGTATCACATATTATGTATAAACAATATGTTTGAGCTATTTTTGGAACCAAACAAATAAAGAACATAATAGCATTTGTCTAAAAGAGACATAATTTATAATAATATTTTCGAAGGGGAAGAAGATGAATAAAAATCGATTGGACACCTTCAAGTTGAAGAACCATTGTATGCATCCCCCTGTTGCACCATACCCTACCGGACGGGGGTCTCGTTGAATCCACTCATTTTTTATCGATATGGGTCGATATGACGATATATCGGTCATATATCGCTGATATCCCAGTAAATGGATATACACCCTGATATCGATTTCTCCTTCTTCTCGATATCGATATATCGCCATATATCATCGATATATCACGATATGACGTTCTATGCTTTAGACTCAACCACTTTGATGTTTAAACGATCTCTCAATCCTCAGTCACAATAATATTTTTTGAATGTAAAATAGGAGAGTCCAGTGATTCAATCATGATCAAATATATGCATACAACTGCAGTAGATCAAGACTCCAATTGCAGATTCGTAAGTTTCAACTTCATGAAAATGATTAAATTCAAAAATTATATCCTTATTATCAATTTTTGAGTTACATCTCTCACCATCCATACCAATTTTGTCAATGGATTCAGCAACGAGAAAAACTATTATCTCTTACAAATAGGATCAAATCTCGAGTTACATATTTCACCATTAGAAGCAACTAGAAGCAAAACGAAAAATTTGCAGAGAAGATTAATCGAATTGGAATCGATAGCTTCTGATAGATGTGGACGAGTGGACTGCAACAACAAGAAAGATCGAACGAGTGGACTGTGATGGCAAGAAAGATTGAACAATTTGAAAAATATTGATCGCTGGATTTTGTGTATGTTCTTGGCTTTGACGTGGAGGCGGAGTCCCGGAGGCTATTCGCGACTGCTACACTAAGGGGATGGAGGAGCGAGGGTGGCGGCAACAAGAGTTTCAGTGGTAGTAGTGGCGGTGAGCAGGAGGTGGCTAGGGCTTTGATGGGTGGAGAGGCAATGGCGAGGGTTTCGATAGTAGTGGAGGTAGCAAGGGGATGGAGGAGAGGTAGAGATGACAACGATCGACAAGGGCAGGGAGGCATCAACTAGAGCTTTGACGGGTAGAGAGGCGATGGTGAGGTTTTCAGTGGTAACCGAATATGGATGTGAGTTTGACAAACTCTAGGCATTCACGTGTCATGCACAGGTCGCCCCATGGATATCCGATGTCGATCGGGTTGCTGCCTCGAATTTGATGGGTCATGCTTTAGCGGATACTCGACCTGTAATGACACATTGGATGTTAATGGTTTTAGGGTCAATTCATATGGATCGGGGTGGGTACCCGCTCAACCCATAAACCACACACACTCCTAATGACTATGCACTATGTAGCTATTTTTGACGTTATGTTTTTTTATTTTACATGATATTATGATAGGAAAAAACGATTGACTGTGATGTGAAGAGAGGAGTCTCTCTTCAGTCCCCATTTGCTGCTGCTTCTACTATCCTTTAGTCATCTATAATTTCAGCTCTATTATAGCATCACTGTCTAGGTCATCTGTTTGCCAGCAAACTGCGTCATTTGCTCCTACACATACCTCCCAGTCTCTAACTACTACTCTTGGTGTGAGGCATGCCAGCTGGAAAACCATTACCAGAGTTCTTTTCCAGCATCTAATCACTTGCATTCCTTCTATGTTTTTGATATTGTTAGTATGGGTTTTGGGACTGAATCATATTTCAAATTGCCTTGGTCATCGTTACTACGTAGTCATTATGAATAAGTTTTATCGACCTATTTTGGGATATTTTTTTATCGAACAAGTCATTTATTTTCTCAAAGATTATTCAATGTGTTAACGAAATACATGCATAGTTTGTACCATAGTTGGAGTTTGGGGATTATCCATTAAGCCTCATGTCACTTTGCCTCACAATCTAACGGAAGTGCGATATTCCTTGATTCTTATCTTATTAATCACATTGCAATGTCGATGAAAAACTTCCTACTAAGGTTTTATACACATGGTATCAGAACAACTGTCCTAGATCGAAGCCCTAAACCGAAACCCTAACCCTACCATCTAGCCCCCCTTTCGCGTGCCGTCCCTCTCCACGCAGAAGCAACTCTGCACCGCCTAGCGGCCCTGCGCACCATCCAATGGCCTCACGTGTCGCCAAGACCCCCTCCCCCAGCAGCACTGCGACCGCCACCAGCAAGGCGGCCCCTTGCATCACCTGTGGCCCCAGCAACCCCTCACGCATGGTCGTGCTATCACGTAGATCCTAATGAAGCCATGATTTTGTGATTTTTGGTCTGATTTCAAATATTTAAGGTATGATTTACCCTATTTTTATCAAAAATCAGACAATGATTTGTCTAAAGATGGTTGTGGTATGAATGTAAGATCACAACCATCTCTTTCCATGTTTGTTTAGACACTGTACATATGGTCTAAGGTCCCAGTGATTGTTCTTAATGTCAGAAAGAAGAGTTGATGCACCATCTACGGATGCCTTCAAATGTCCTGCACCTATTGTCAAGATGGACGGTACAAACTACGAATTGCGAGAAATGCAGTTCATGAATCTGCTGCAAAGCCATGGTAAGAAGCATATTCTGATGCAGGATGAGCCGGTGGACAAGATTGGGATAACCGCCTCATGGGAGGTCGATGATGTATATGCCATGGTATGGCTATCTGGTACTGTCGCTGTTGAGATAGACAACGATATCCTGAGTCAACCCACAACAAAGGTGATGTGGGATATTCTCATCGTAACATACTCCCAAACGAAGAATGAGTCGAAGATATTGTAGCTCCACATGATATCTTCATGACCAAACATGGTGATCGTCCTCTTCATGCAATGTATACATCTTTAAGGGGTATGTTTGAGCGGCTACACAACTACATGTCCCTGATGGCCTCACCAGAGCAGTATACGACCTATAGGAACCCTGTTATAACTGGTGTGTTTCTGGCTGTCCTCAATCCGGAATATGATTTGGCTCGCTCTCAGCTTCTCACCGATGCTACCATACCTCCTACGGAGGAAGCATACCATTGTTGTAAAAGTCGACCGACTAGTTGATCCGACTAAAGTCGAGTGGGAGGGGGTAGCTGACTCGACTAGACCTAATCAGCCTACTACTCGGTCGACTTTTACATAGAGATTTTTTTATTTTTGCTTTTTTTAGAAGCTAATTTATTCTAATATGCTTAATGTTATATTTAAAGTGAATTACTTTATTTGTTTCATTATGATAGTGTAGAAAATGTATAAATCTATGAAAATATATAAAAATATATGTATAAAAATGATATATATATATTTAAAATAAATAAAAAATTCAAAATTAACTAATGGCCGACTAAAATCGATTAGTCGCCCGACTACTGATTAATCCATAGTCGGTGACCTCGCCAACCGAATACCGACCTCTGATTTATGCAATCTTGAAGCATACCATAGGCACAACCGTTTGAGTATCTCCTCTACCACACCCTGTCGTACTCTCCTCTACCACACCCTGTCGGACATTTTCGGCTATGGCTGCATCACGTGGTATAGGTGGATCTACTCCCTTTCGAGGACGAGGCACACACGACAAACGCAACCCACACCCACTTTAGCTATATTCATACATCCATCGATCAGGTCTTTCAAAGGACACATGCTACTCCAAGCACAGATTTCCTCCATCAGCTTGTGCTGCATAGCATTGTCAGACTGCTCCTGCTCTTACTGATCATCGCTACGATGACTTTGTCGCTCGCTTGAGAGAGATCATGTCTCCGATTGTTGGATCTTCTAGCACCGATCCGTTAGACATTGCAGCCTCTGCCTCCACTAATAGTTCAGGTATTACTCATGCATTTACTGTCGTTCTCGACCAGTCTCGTAAGAATGAATAATGGATTCTGGAGTATCACACCATTTCTACGGAAATCGATTGCAGTTTGGTACATATAGTCCATCGTAACCAGGTAGATCAACGGTGATTGCTGATAGAACTCCTTTCTAAATTGCATATAGATTCCTCGCCCTCGTCAGCTACTAAAAAAGACTTCGCACTGTCGTCTTGCCTCATACTCTTACACACTTGCTTAACTCTCACGTAGCTAAGCGCCTCCACACTGTAGAGTTGTCGATTCTATACTCCGCTCCTTCAACCGTACTATGATGATGAGGTCTTTTTAGATTCACTCTCTCACTTCCCTCCTCTGGAAGCAGGAAGCAGTAATACTCAGACCCATGAGGCTTTTCCCTGACTTCCCCTCCGGGGACCAACTCTTCCCTCTTCTAGTCCCTATAAGCCATGCTTTTCTTCGCCTTGGGCTATCTATAATAGGGTCTATAATCTTAGTTGGAAAGCAAGCACGTCGGACCTCATGTCAGTCCTCGCTTCTGTTTTGCTTACCGAGAAATGTCAAATGCCTTTGCATAGAGCGTTCACTACACCTTCTAGTATTTCTGAGCATCCTACCTTTGGTCAATGCCTCACTCCTCCCAAGTATTGATTTTCAATCATCTCATGTCTCATCCTGTTGAACCATAGATGGTTTTCATCCCTCACCCCTCTGTTTCAATGAAATAGTATGAGATTTCACTGATTCCTTTCATATTGCGCATCTAAGACTCGGAATGATCGACGACTTTGTAGATAGTAGATGATTTCCCTCGCTGCTTTGTATTTCCAAACCCCTCCCCTTCCTCTTCTCGCTTTCCCCTCTTCTATTCTCGTTGGGAAGAAAGAAAGTAGAGGGCTGGGTGCAAGAAAGGGAGTAGCAATGATGCGAGATAAAGGCAATTCCCTTAAAGTGAGAGATGTTAATATTGATTTTTTGACTAGCTGGATATTACTGAAGAGACTAGGGGAGAGCTTAGAATAGAGTAGTCGAGGTGCGTCATTATAAGGGGAAGACCAAGCCCTCGTACTACTCCTGCCCGCACACACCCTTTTCTCAATTCCAGTATTAAAGTCCACCCTGTAGGCTATTATCTTATTTGATTTTCGAAGTTTGACCCTTCATCAATGGACTCCTGATGTATATGAAGGAGTGCAGTTCGTTCGAGAAATTCCTCCACCTTTATATCTATTTCTTAGAGGTGATAAGCGGGAAAGGGGAGGGGAATTGTTTTCCTAGAGAAAAGAAGAAAGGTTCAACAACGTTGCTACACTGCTCATGGCTAAGAGAAAGAAAAGGCTGTCTACTTTATGCTTCGGTCGAGTCAAGCACCGCATAGAGAGTCCGGTCTGAGTGGGATGAGGGAAAGGGAAGAGAGCAAAGGCAAGAGGTGGCGAGAAGATAGAAGAGAAAGCTGCCGTTGTGCTTCCTTCGCTGACAACAATGTTTGAGTCTTGCCTAGCCCAATGCATACTAACCTTCCACTTGCCTTTCCCTAGATGAAATAGTCCTTGTTGTCTTTTACGAACTTTTTACTTCCTGCATTTCCTATAGTACTACTTCATAGGACTTCTTTGAGGAGTGGAGAGATTATCACCAAAATCAAGATTTTCTTTCTCACATAATTTTCTCAATTCAGTTCCGATCCTTACGTGTCGGAACCTCCGTAGACTATTCCACTACGCCGACGATGCCCATTAGCTCTTGTGGAATGAACTGCGAAAATCTATCCATTCTGACACTATGGGTGTGTTCGGTTGGGGGTTACCCCCTACTTTGGGTGGGTAACCCCCCAAAACCCACACTTTTAACCCACTACTGGGGCCCACTCCCTTCCCATAAAAAAAATATATATTATACCATCATATCATCTAAAAATCATAAAATACTCAACTTCTATTCACTATTCCAAACTTCAATACAATCACATCACAACAACTACCCACTTTTTCAAATTTCAATACAATCATACCATAATAACTACCAACTTTTTAAAATTTCAATACAATCACATCACACAAACTCTCCCAACCCTTAACCCACCAACCAAACACACTAATAACAAAACAGGTTATCCACCCCTGGATAACCCACCAGCCGAACGCCACCTATGAGTCTATGATGCTGTCTGTTTGCCTTGGCCGATTAGGTCTGGGAATCTCCTAGAACTTCTTGCCTTGGGCCCCCTTTGTCTAGTCAAAAAACTGACTCATTCCTCGATTACTGGACATGGGGGAGGTTCACGTGACGCCTTCCATACATTTGCAGAATGTCCTTCATGCACCTTCCTTCTCCATGAACTTATTGTCTATTAGTCAGATTACAAAAGATTTACATCATCGTGCTATATTTGAACTTAGTTCCATTGTTTTTTAGGATATATTCACGGGCAGGGTAATTGGATGTAGCCGTGAACATGGAGGAGGGCTATACAGGTTGACTCAGTCTCTGTATGTTGGTGCTACTTCTCTTTCTGCTGAGTCAATTTCTCCCTAGACATGGCATTTCAGATTCGGTCACTTACCGCTGTAGAAAATTTGTCATCTCACACGTGATGTCTCTATTAAGTCCAGTTTTAGTAAAGTCATGTGAACTTGAAAAGCATCATAGGCCTAGCTTTTCAAGTCATCAAGATTGTAGTAGTCAGAGTCCGTTTGAGTTATTTCACCTAAATATGTGGGGTGTAAGTCGTGTACCTGATCATCAGGGACACATGTATGGAAAACTAGAATGCGGAAGCGTAATATCAAAGAAATAGAATAAACATGAAGAACACTGGATTTTACATGGTTTAGGTGGAGATGATGAAGACCGAGGAGCATCACAAGGCGTATGGGAAGGAGAAGATGTAGTTGGAGGAACCACAACCTCCTCTCTAGAACCAACAGTAGTAGATGGAGGTGGAGGAACCACAACCTCCTCTCTAGAACCAACAATAGTCAACCTGTCACCTGTAGGAGAGAAATACATAATAGACTTAAAAAATATAATGTCAGCACACACATAGTATTTTCTTCCAACATGATCAAATCATCTATACCCCTTTTGGGCAGGCGAATAACCAACAAAGACACATTTGACAGCTCTAGGAGAGTGCTTGTCACGACCAGGAGTGAAGTCATGAATAAATGCAACTGATCCAAAGACTCTGGGAGTAAGAGAGAAGAGTTCTTTCTCGGTAAACACAATCAAGAAGGGAATCTTCTCGCCAAAAATAGTGGAAGATATGCGATTCACCAAGTGACAAGTGGTGAGAACCGCATCTCCCCAGAAAGAATCTGAAGTATGACTGTGAATCAACAAAGTTCTTGTGACATCAATAAAGTGCTGATGTTTACGTTCAGCCACACCGTTTCGCTGTGATGTATAATTGCAAGAAGTCTGATGTACTATACCTAGAGATGAGAAATTTTGCTAAGCGTAATGTAGAAAATTCCAAAGCATTATCAGTACGAATGAATTTGACATCAACAGAGAAGATATTGTTAACTTCAATCAGAAAAGTCTTAATCATAGCACCTGTTTCAGACTTATGTTTTAACAAGAATACCCAAGAAAGTCTAGAATAATCATCCACAACAACCATGTAAAAACGATGCCCCTGGTGAACAGGAACACACTCGGACCTCAAATGTCAAAATGAAACAACTCGAAAGAATGATTACTATTACGACTCGGATGACTCGGAAAAGAGGAGCGATGATGTTTCCCAAATTGACAAGCTTCACAGTCCGAGGCAGTACGAGTAGATATTTGCGGAAGAACACGTATCATCTTTTGAAGAGGCAGATGACCAAAGCGAAGATGCCACATGAAAGGAGACACAAGTCCAGAGGGAATAGAGGCTACCCCAGCACATGATGGGATGACAAGCTTATACAATCCTCTCTGCTCACGGCCATGAATAATCATCCTGCCAGTTAGTATGTCCTGAAACACAAGAGAAGAGGGGTCAAAGACGACAATGTAAATCTTTTGTAATTTGACTGATAGGCAAAAGATTCATTTGAAAATCTGGAGCATGTAAGACGTTCTGAAGACGCATAGAAGGGGCTAAAACAATCTCCCCCTAACCAAAAATGGGTAGCCGAACTCCATTGGCAATGATCACGGATCGCCCAGGAGGAATAAACCTGTAAGAGGAAAACTGCGTCCGGTCTCCACACATATGATGAGACGTTCCATAATCCATAATCCAATCTGTTACATCGGAATTGCTACTGCTGGTAAGCACATAGGTAATACCTGAGGAACTGGACAATGCTCTGGCAGTGGCCGCTGCATCTGATGGGCCTGCAGTCTGGTTCGTAGGGGTGGTTACCATCTCTCGAAGTCTCGAGACAAGCTCATCAAAATGTGCATCTGAAATAGGTGCATGCGAAGAGTCAGTCTACTCTGCAACACGTGCAGTTGCCGGATATTCATGCTTCTGAAAGCATGTCTCCTCCGAGGGACCGGGACGATGACAATAGGAACATGGGCCTTTCTGACGTCCTCCACCCCGTCCACGAGGGCCACGTCCACAAAACTGTGATGAACCTCCGCAGCATCGAGAAGTGGCCATAGCCGAGGACGTCGTCTGTGGCGTAGTAGTAGGCGTGGTATTAATCCTACTCAGCCGTTTGTAGACCTCCTTCATTGGTGGTATGTTCTCACTAGTTAGAAGTTGAGTACGAGCATCATCGTACTCTCAGTCAAGAGATGACAAGAAAACTCCAGTCATAGTGGCATTCCGATATGCCCATTGTTGTTCCATGTTCGTAGTAATAGGCATGAAACTGTGTAGCCGTTCAAACATGCCTCTCAGATGTGAGAAGTGGGCGTGGAGAGGTCGACTATTCTGCTTGGTCAAGAAAATGTCAAACTGCAGTTGGAGGCTCTTGCTTTCATTCTTCGTCTGTCCATAGGTAGCAACCAATATATCCCACATGGACTTTGCAGTAGGATGATTGACAATATCATTAGCAATCTCTGTGCTAAGCGTCACAGAGAGCCAAATACGAGCATATGCATCATCTTGCTTCCATGATGCATTTGCCCCAGTCTTGTCCGCTGGCTCCGAGTCAGCCAGAATATGCTCCTTGTTGTGGCATTGCATTAGGGTACGAAACTGCATGGACCATAACTTGTAGTTGGTCCCATCCATCTTCACAATAGGTGCTGGGCCCTCGAAGACACCGAAAGAGAACACGTCACCCTTATTTTCTGACATTCTTCAATAGGTCAAGACACAGAACAAGTGGGGAAAAGACAAGGATAAACTTGTCTACAACACCATAGGAGGGATGAGATGTATCTGTAGACTTATACACTCATCCCTAATTCTTCGTGAGGTCTAGGGCAGCAAATCAAGGGACAAATCAGACTATATCACCTTTCTCGAACCAGTCCAGACCTCGATTCGGTACAAAAATCGCCTAGGAGCAGCCCCCCAATGGTAACCGGAATGGGTCTACGATGGAGACAGGGCAGGGAGGCACCAATGGTGGCGGGACAACACTGGAAGGCGGCTGGAGAGGGCCGCCGGGCACACTCGTGGACCTGGGGGCCTCAGGTGGTGCACTGGAGCCCCTTTGGAGAGGGCGACAACATGGGCAGGGTCGGGGCGGCGATCTGGAGGGGCCGCCGGCACTGGAAGGCGGCACGAGAGGACCTGCTGGAGGAATGACGGGACGGGGAGGCCCCGCTGAGGGGGCGGGGCGGCACGAGAGAGTCCGCTGGAGGTGCAGCGACGCGTTGGGAGGAGGGGGGGGGTGGCAGATGTAGGATTAGGGTTAGGGTACGAGAACCCCAGTCTAGGACCGTTGCCCTGATACCATGTTGGGATAAAAATGAGACATACTATTGAAGAGATCCCAGGACTCTCTTATATAGGAGAAAAGCCATGGGTTAATTACATGAGTGGTGCACAAAGAAAACATAAAATATAAATCAGATACTAGGAGATACAATTATCTCAACAGAACCCTACTTCGTGAGGAATGGGTGAAACTACGGGAGAACACCTTAAAGGGTTGACATTTTCATAACTTTTCTCTTCTGATACAATGGGTCTGGGGTTTCTTATATAGCCCCCATTGAGTCTTCAAGTCCCACAACTAGTAGATGTGGGACTAAACCATTGGCTGTGGTAATTGGACCTTAGAGGGATCCAATTACCCATCTACACGTGACACATAATACTCTTACACCCCCTCAAGATGGAGCATACAATGCTCAGTTTGGACAAATAGACCGAAATCTCCACCCACAAATACAAAGCACTACCGACACAATCAAATCAACACATACTCTGCTGCCAATTGTTGTCAAGGACGTTTCTTCTCATACCATGCCAATGAGGAGGAGCTAAAGGGTTGGAATGTGAGTTGAATTGAGTCTCCTCGTCGGAGAACATGTGCTCTTTACTGCATATATCAGAGTCACCGAAACTGGAATGAGTATCCATGTTGGAGTACTCTGGCCCATTGCATGTAGAAGATCGTGCATCATGCGAACAAGTGCTCTATTTCTGAAGGGTTGAACTGAAAAAATCGTGGAAACATCCTCGTTGGAGTCCACGATCTTTGGAGAATGGAGTCTGAAAGTCCCCTCGTCGAAGAACTAGGTCTCTCCATACTTACTCATACAATGGGATCTATACTTTGTTGTTCTTATGAAATGACATGAAAAACCTAGCCCACAACGGCATAGAAAATGTGATCTCTACTCTGGAGTCCCTATGGATCACATGAAAACTCTGAGATAAAAAACACAAATGAGAACCACACAAATAATGATCGCATACATGTGTGCATCAAACTATAGACTCAGAACCAATCTGAACGTCGAGCCTGAATCTGAAAATCTGTAAAGTCTGACAATTGACCTGGCATATGGATTGGAGAATCTGAATATGAGGCATAGAAATGGGGGAGAACAAAAAACAAATAAGCCATCGATCAAGTTGAGAGAAGGCAAGAAATGGGGGAGAACAAAAACCAATAAGCCATCACAATTTTTCCGGCCATTCTTCTTTTTATTTCAATTCTTTTTTTTTTCCGTATGGATTCTTTTTGTACGATCCTTTTTTGGCTATTTCCTATTTTTTATAGCCGTCTTCCTTTTTTCCCTACGCATGATTTTTTTTCTTTTATACAAACTTTTTTTTTAATTTTTTTGGAAACATGGCCCAAAATAGGGACCCAGAACTGCACCCCCTTGTTTTTCTTTTTTTAAGCAGCATTCCACTGATCATGCTCTCTCCTTTTTTTTCTTTCCAAAATCATGCCTTTTTTGTCCTTTTTTTCGTTCTGACCTTTCTCTCTCTCTCCTCTTTTTAAATACAGTTGGGCTCGTTGGGCCTAAATAAAAAAACACCCAATCTTAAAAAATGCCCAACCTTAAAAAAACTTTCCAGCACTGGGCCCCTTCCAAATTATTGATTTGGGGTTCCCTTTGTGGGAACCTAATTCCCACAGTTCCCAATGTGACTTTCTTGGAGATCTACTTCGTCGTCAGGATGGAGTGTCGATGCTTCTTATTCCTCGAAGGATGGGTCCAAGAAGTACCACAAAGACTTTCTTCTTCAGGTGTGATGGCATGGAGATTACAAGGAGTTGTCTCCACCGCCATCATCGGGGTTCACAAAAGGAGGGAGCTGCAAGAATTCTCTGCCACCTTTTGATATTACCAACACCGTCACGTGCTGGAGGAGGAAGCGTCGTGCGAGGAAGCATTGATTGCATATCGCTAGTGCGAGGGCTTCGATGTCGCGACCGTGGATGGTTGTGAGGATGTCGAGAAAGGGTGTCAGGGACTGCGCTTCTTCTTACTTTGTTCTTCTTTGGGTTCTCAGATCAGAGCCCATCGATCCTCGAGATGGCATTGAAGATTGTGCATAGTAGATGCTTACGCACAGATCTAGGGTTTCACACGGAAATCTAACATACCTACACTGTTGTTGCATTGTTTTTTCAGCATCTGCGGATTGCCTGGAACATGAAGTTTGCTAAAAGAACATGAATGAGGTTGCAGATTTAGTGTTTTCATAAGGAACCCTAGATTTGATGTCGTATCCTATCTCAAAATCTTTGAACACGATGTTTGATACCATTGAATCTCAAAATTGAACCTAATTTATTGACATCGACGCAAAATTAAGGTTTCAGAAGAAACCCTAGAATAAAATCGAATTGTTGAATGGTGTTATCGATGACGTCTAATAATGAGGGTTTCAAGAAACACTAAAAACTGAATCTGGAACTTGATCACGATTGCATAATAAATAACCTTCAAGAACAAGCAAGAATTGGATCTTGTATATCAATCGAATCTCGAATAAATCAATAGCATAAAATCTTCGAGAATTAAATCTGCTTTGTGATACCATGTGGAAAACTAGAATGCGGAAGCGTAACATCAAAGAAATAGATTAAACATGAAGACCATCGGGATTTTACGTGGAACCCCTACTCCATGAGGAATGTGATGAAACCATGGGAGAACACCTTAAAGTGCTGATATTTTCATTAACTTTTCTTATCTGATGCAATCGGTATGGGGCTTCTTATATAGCCCCCACTGAGTCTCCAAGTCCCACAACTAGTAGATGTGGGATCAAACCATCAGATGTGGTAATTGGACCATGGAGGGATCCAATTACCCATCTACACATGACACCTATACTCCAACAACATGTATTATCTTGTTTGTGTTGATTTTTCCAGAATGTCTTGGTTCTTTCTTTTAAAGCATACGTTGAGGCTAGCGCATTGATTCAAAATTTTGAGGTTGAAATAAAGAATATTTTCTTTGCCTCAATAAAATATATTCGTTCGGATAATGCACTGTACCACGCAACCATCTCATTTTTTCAGCTCTTGTGGCATTATTTATCGAACTTCTTGTGCTTATGCCTCTCACCAGAATGGTGTTGCTGAACGCAAACACAACCATCTTCTTTATATCATCGGGACTCTCATACATAGTCGGGCTCCATATTCCTTGTAAGGTGATGCTGTGATGACAACATGTTATCTTATAAATCGGATATCCTCTATGATTTTGGTTGAAAAGACATCTTCTCTCATGCTTTTCCGGATAAGGACCTCCTCTCTCTTACTCCACGACTATTTGGGTGTGTGACTTTTGTTCATATTCTGCATCCTGGTCATGATAAGCTCGCTCCTCGAGCTGTCAAATATATGTTTGTTGGGTACTCTTGTACCTAAAAGGATTATCCGTGTTTTGATCCTTCAAAAGGACAATATTATGAAAGTGATGACATCACCTTCTTCGAGTTCATCTTGTACTGCTCTCCTACATGTAATAGGTTAAGTCCCTCTGAATCTGAGGATGCTGTTGTTCTTCTGTACCACCTACACATATACCTCAACATGTCCTCCATGGCCTTAAGCAGAGTATGAGAGCATGGTTTCAGAAGCTCTTAGATGTGATAGAACAGAAGAGGTTCGTGAGATCAACTGCCGATCATTCCTTGTTTGTTCAGAAGTCCCAGAAGGGCATTGTTGTTATACTGATGTATGTCGAAGATATCATCATTACTGAGGATAGTGTACATGGGATTCAAGCTACTAAGGCTTTCCTAGGTAAACAGTTTGTGACCAAGGGCCTTGATAGTCTACGCTACTTCCTTGGACTGGAGTTTGCTAGGAACCAATGACGCCTTGTGATCAGGGTTTTAAATATCGCAAAATTTCGGCGAAATATTGTTGAAATTTTGGTTTCGATTGGGTCAACATATCAAAAGATTGACTTAAAAAAACATATCGAAAGCTGTATATATATGTCAATTTCCAAGATTTCGCCTGAAATCTCACGAGATATCGGCGAGATTTCGAGTCATCTCGAGATCTCGCCCAAAATAGCTAATCTTGAATTAAAAATCCCCACTTTGGCGAGATAGGCCGAAGTGTCGGTCGAAATTCGCCAATTTCGACCCATATTCTGCTGCTTTGCTTCTCCAAGCTTTTTCGAGCTCATATTTCGCCATTTTCTTCAAGATAAGCCAAAATTGGTCAATCTTCAATTTCTTTAGGGGTTTTGTTCCTAAGATGTTGATCTCGCTTGGTGTGGTGCTTTTTTAGAGATTTTGAATATTGATTTTTAGAGACCAAAATCATGGGTTTTGTATTTTGTACAATAATGATGTAACATGTAGTAAAGCATACTTTGGAAACAATATGTGAGATCTATGGAAGAGAAAATTGGAGCTTTTGTGTTTTAATGTGGAATCATGATGAGTTCTTAAAGGATAAACTCACATCTTATTTTTGGACATAGAAAAACGATTCGATTTTTTTGGTAAATGAAATTTAAAATTGAGTAATTTCGAAAATCAATCTCGAAAATAGTCCCCTAATTGCTAGATCTAAGACCATAATGTATAGATTTAGGTGTTTTTTTTCTAAAAATTAGAATATTAAGAGTATACTTTCAATTTCAAACACGAAGTATTTACAAGCTTTTGCATATTAGGTGTAAGGAAAGTTAAGAATATATTAATTCCAAATATTAAAACATAAAATAATTAGCAAATTTTTAATTGTTCGCATTGTATGACTCATGAATGATTGTTCTTCAATTTCCTCGCAGATTTCGGTGATCATCATCATGACAAATTCCGGATCAGGATCTGATAATTCTGATGATTAGAGGGGGATTTCAGTGGAGACATTGGTTGGAGGTATGCCTCCGTTCCTGATGGCAACAAAGCCAAAGGACAATGCTATTTCTGTGAGAAGAAGTTGGGAGGAGGGGGGAGAAGTTGGGAGGAGGGGGGATCACGAGGATGAAGCAACTTCTTCTTGGCAATAACAAGAATGTTGCCAAGTGTACGTGATGTCTCAAAAATGTGAGGGACAAGGTGAAGGGTAGCTTGGGCGGGAAGAAGGATAGGGATAAAGAGAAGGTAAGGAATAATGGACAATTCAAAGAGTCCACGTTTGAGAAAGAATTCAACATCTTCTCAGATTCAGAGGACGTTGACTTTGTCTACCCCGCTGACATTCATACTATAATGGAGAGGAGGGCATACAAGAGGGCAACAAAATAATCGATGAGGAGCGAGTTTTAGAGGAGAGAATTCGGTGGTGCACGAGGCGACTTCTATGGTGCAGTTGGCAATGAGAATGGTTCTGGAGTTGCACCAGTACCACCACCCATCAAAAAACACAAGGGGAATGGAATTGACCCTTCTTGACAAGGAGTGGATACATGCAATACAAGCCAAGCACGGATTTGAGGCAGGAGATGGTGAAGGGCATGTTTACTAATGCACCGGAGAGGGTGGGAAAGGTCATCATCAAACTCATTACCAGGTAATATATTTTAATCGTTCATTGCATTAATCATTAATGTGCATATTCTTATTTAGTCTACGTGATTATATGTCTTTTCACTTGTTGTAAGACTGTTAGTTTGTTATTAAGTATATACAATGATATGTTTGATATGGTGTGTGATACACTGTCATAGTCATAGATGATTGATATGTGTACTGTAAGCCTATAAATGTATATCTAGTTTCATTGTTTGAAGTACTCAGATTAATTCCATTTGCAATATCTAACATAATATGACCGATATATACGATATAAAGGGTATATATGAGCAATATGTGTGACATATTGTGTATTTGTAAGTTATTTATTGTTCTAATCACTTGGAATATCTTAATTTACAAAAAAGATGGAAAAATTTGTCTTTTTGAGCTATTTCCGACATTCAATGAAATTTCGGTACACAGGGTCATCGAAACGAAATCTAAATCGAGATTTCGAACCTTGCTTGTGATGACCCAGAGGAAGTATGTTACAGATCTCCTCTCAGACACAGATATGACAGATTGCAATCCAACCACTACTCTTATGGACCCGAGCATGAAGTTGTATGATGACACTATTGAAGTCGAGTTAGTTGGGAAGCTGTTATATGTAACCATCACCAGACCAAACATATCGTTTTTGTCGAAAGAATTATATCATCTATGTACCGTTTGCACTTTCTATTCTTCTATGTTCTGTCTTATGTAATTTATCCATGGGTCTTCTCTATACAAGAGACCATAGGGTTCTCTGGAATAAACACAACTATTATTCTCCCAACATGGTATCAGAACCTAAACCCTAGGCTTCTCTCCCACCCACCCACCCGCCCGCCGCCCCCCTCCTCTCTTTCTCTTCTCGCCTCGCCGCCGGACTCTCTCGGCCCTCCCGCCTCCAGCGCCGGGACCCCTCCCGTCTCTCGGCCCTCCCGCCTCTAGCGCCGAGACCCCCTCCCGTCTCCAGCCCTCCCGCCGTCAGGCTCCCGCCTCCGCCTTCCCACGCAGGCCGTGCCCTAGCCGGCCCGGCCCCGCTAGCCCCCAACTCCGCCACCCAGCCGATTCCGCCTGCCCATGCAGGCCGTGCCCTAGTCTGCCGGCTTGATCGTAACCGTCTTCTTCACCATACTTATGGATTTGGGTGCGTAACGTCTACATACGCACTCGAGTCCTATGCAGTTTATGTAGACACATGTCACTCTGTCTACAAACCCTAGTTCTTCTGCGGCGATATGTCAGAATCCAAGGTTGATATGCCCTCCATAGGCGTGTTCAAAGGTCCCGCGCCAATAGTAAAGATGGACGGGTCGAACTAAGTGCTCTGGGCGACGCAATTCATGAGTCTCATGAAGTCAAACGATAAGAAGCACATTCTTGCCGAGGATGAGCCAACAAAGAAGACATGGATTTATGCCTCTTGGGTGGCTGATGACTCATGTGCCAAAGTCTGGCTGTCAGGCACGTTGTCGATGGAGATTGCCAATGATGTTCTCCATCAGCCCACTGCTAAAGCAATGTGGGACATTCTTGCGGCAACTTATTCCCAGGTCCGGAATGAAACAAAGATGCTACAATTGCAGCACGACATATTCACCATGAAGCAGAATGGGAGACCGCTTCAATCCTTGTATACATCCTTGAGGGGGATGTTCGAGAAATTCTACAACACTATACCTTTGACGGCCACACCAGAACAACAGAAGACATTTCGTAATGCTACCATGGTAGGAGTTCTTCTTGCGGCTCTTGATCCTGAATATGATGCGGCCAGATCACAGATTCTCGCAGATGTTACCATTCCTCCTATGGAGGAAGTCTACTGGAGGCTTAGCCGCATCTCTGTTCCATCCAGCACATCTACACCACCCCTCTCCGCGATGGCTGCATCTAGAGGGAGGATTCCTCTTCTTCATTCCGTGGCCGTGGTCGTGGATCTGGAGGCCGTGGTGGTCGATCCCGTCCACCTTGCAGTTTTTGTCACCGTCCAAGTCATTCGGAGGACATATACTATTCGAAGCATGGCTTTCCAACATCAATGCGGGTGGCAGAACATGTTGCATCTCCATCATCTGCTACTTCAGATCAGAGGTTTGAAGAACTCGTCGCTCGGTTACGGGATATTATGCCTCTTGCTTCTACAGACTCTTCTGGAGCCCCTTCTGATGTAGCTGCGTCTGCTTCTGCCACGGCTAGTACCTCAGGTAGTGCCACATGTAGTCCAGACATCTTCGATTGGATCATGGACTCTGGTGCCACGCACCATCTATGTCGAGACAGAGACAGACTTATCTCATACAGAGAGATTCCTCCAGGGAGGTCGATGATCATTGCCAATGGGACTCATTCCCCCATTGTTGGACAAGGGGAGATCTTGTTATCC
This sequence comes from Ottelia alismoides, assembly GCA_037367405.1. NCBI lineage: Eukaryota > Viridiplantae > Streptophyta > Magnoliopsida > Alismatales > Hydrocharitaceae > Ottelia > Ottelia alismoides. Next base: position 717,833 of record JAZKJV010002204.1, on the reverse strand, counting down.
CCTTCCATGCGTCTCAAGAATGGCTTACATGCCCCGGAATTTTCGATGAAATTACTATCTATTAGTCAGATTACAAAAGATTTGCATTGTCGCGCTATATTTGACCCATCTTCTCTTATATTTCAGGACATTCTAACGGGCAGGGTGATTGGCTGTGGTTCTGAACAGGATGGTCTTTATCGTCTCAACAGGAGTTCATATGCTGGAGTCTCTTCTCATGCTGTTGGATCTGTCTCTCCATATACATGGCTTCTACGCTTTGGTCACCTTCCTCTACAGAAGATGCGCCACCTCTTGCCTCAGATACCTCCAAGTTCGTCCTTTCGGTGTGAAGCTTGTCAGTTAGGGAAGCATCATAGAGCTAGCTTCTCGAGTCGTCATAGTCGGAGCAGTGGCTCCCCTTTTGAAGTTATTAAATCTGAAACTGGTGATGTTATTAAAAATCTTATCAATGAAGTGAACAATGCCTTTTCATCCAATGTGAAATATGTTCGTACTGATAACGCGTTGGAATTTTGTACTCGGTCTCTCTCACAATTTCTTTTGTCAATAGGCATTATACACCAAACTACATGTGCCTACACCTCCCAACAGAACGGAGTTGCTGAGAGAAAGCATCATCACCTTCTTGACATTACTCGAACTCTACTTATCCAGAGTTCTGCCCCTATTTCTTTTTGGGGAGATGCCGTTCTTACAACCTGCTACTTGGTAAATCGTATGCCGTCCACGATCCTTAGTGAGAAATTCCTCTTTCTGTTGTTTTTCCAGATAAGGAATTATTCTCACTCACCCCTCGTGTTTTTGGAGTTGTTGCAATTGTTCATCAGCTATCCCCAGGTCTTGACAAGCTCTTACCTAGAGCTGTCAAATGTGTCTTCGTGGGCTATTCTCGGACGCAGAAGGGATATCGTTGCTATGATCCGATTAACAGGAAATTCTTTGTCAGTGCTGATGTCACTTTCTTCGAGTCTGTTATGTATTTTTCACCTGCAGGTGACAGATTGGTCTCTAACAGATCTACTGTTGAGGTCTATGTCCCTCCTACTGTGAGTCCTCCATTGTTCAATCCAGTTCCTAACATTCCGTTAGCTCCTCCACCACCACCACCTCCACCAAAACCGCTTATATCGCCACTACCAAAATTTTGTACCCGTCGGTCTGGTCCTGATCATGCTCCACGCCATTCATCCAGCACGCCCCAGGTATGTTCAGATGTTACTCCTAATGATGTGTCAAATAGTGTGCCTATGCAGGGTGGATCATTGAAGGGCGAATCGGCTCCGGCGAGTTCAGTGGTTTATGATCTGGATGTTCCTATTGCGATGAGAAAGCAAAAATGCAGTTGTGCTTCGTATCCGCTTGCCTCACAGGTCTCCTTTCATCGCCTCACAGGGGACTTTCAACGATTTGCAGTGGCTTTATCTTCAGTGGAGATCCCAAAGACCTATTAGGATGCATTGAAATCTGATTGCTGGCGGACTGCAATGGAGGAGGAGATGGCTGCCCTACAGTCGCGGGGCACGTGGAGCTTGGTTCCCGCTCCTTCAGGAGCATCTGTTGTTAGCTGCAAATGGGTATTCACTGTCAAGTATCATGCAGTTGGTATTCTTGATCGGTACAAGGCACAACTAGTGGCACGAGGCTTCACCCATACTTATGGAGTGGACTATATGGATACCTTCTCTCCAGTCGCCCGTCACTCCACTCTTCGTATTCTTCTGTTTGTAGCTGTCGTACGTTATTGACCATTGTTCCAGTTAGACGTTAAAAATGCATTCTTGTATGGAGATATGCAAGAGGAAGTCTATATGCAGCAACCTCCGGGGTTTGCTGCTGAGGGGGAGACTCATACGGTGTGCAGACTTCATAAGGCTATATATATGGCCTTAAACAGAGTCCAAGGGCATGGTTTCATAAGCTGTCCCATCTGATTGAAGAACATGGATTCAAGAGATCCAATGCAGATCACTCACTGTTCATCCAGAGGACTACTCGAGGTACAGTTGTCATCATGGTGTGTTGATGACATTTTGGTTACAGGAGATGATGCTCAGGGGATAGAGATGATCAAAGCAGTGTTAGGTCACCAATTTGTTACAAAAGGCCTTGGTACGTTACGATACTTTCTGGGGTTGGAGTTCGCCAGGAATGCACAGGGTCTAGTAATGACCCAGAGGAAATATATTACATATATGCTTGTTGAGACGGGCATGGTCGGATGCAGACCGTCTACTACTCCTATGGACCCTAGCCTGAAATTGTATGATAATGATACAGAAGAAGTTGACAAGAGAAGGTATAGAGAAATGGTGGGGAAGCTTCTTTACATAACTATAACCCGACCTGATATTTCCTTTGCAGTTAGTCGGGTAAGCCAATTCATGGAACAACCGAGACAGGTACATATGGATGCTATATGTATGATACTCATGTATCTAAAATCGTCTCCGGGCACGGGATTGCTGTTCTGAAAAGAAACCAATTTATCCGTTTGTGCATGTGCAGATGCTGACTATGCATGTTTCCCTAAGGATCGAAAGTCTACCTCAGGCTTTGCTGTGTTTGTAGGTAGCTCTCTAGTTTCTTGGAAAAGCAAGAAACAAACAGTTGTGGCTATATCCAGTGCAGAATCTGAATATAGGGCTATGGCACAAGCAAGTACGGAAATGATGTGTGTTCGAGCTGTATTAGAAGACTTGCATGTAGATGTATCTCTACCCATGTAGCTACAATGTGATAATCAAGCCGCATTGTTCATTGACAATAATCGTGTCTTTCACGAGAGAACCAAGCATATTGAAATTGACTGTCACTACACCAGAGATATGATCCAGAAGGGACTGATTTCTACTTCACATGTTAGTTCTGAGGAGCAGACTGCAGACATCTTCACCAAACCGTTACTCAGAGGACCATTCCAGAAATGCACTTCCAAGCTGAGCATGATCGATATCTATGCTCCATCTTGAGGGGGAGTATCGAAAGAATTATATAGTCTGTGTACCGTTTTCACTTTTATTCTTCTATGTTCTGTCTTATGTAATTTACCCATGGGTCTTCTCTATATAAGAGACCCTAGGGTTCTCTGGAATAAACACAACTATTATTCTCCCAACAGTTTTCAATAAGCGAAGTGAGACAATTTATGGTGCAGCCAAGACATGCACATGTGGATGCAATCCATATGATTTTGAGGTATTCCAAAACCTCACCAGGCACAGATCTTTTGTTTGTGAGAGGTACATCTCTTGTTGCTAGAGCTTGTGCAAATGTAGACTATGCATGATGCCCCAATGACTAGAAACGGACTTTCGGATTCACAATGTTTGTAGGGAATTCATTGGTATCATGGAAGAGCAAGAAACATACAATTGTTTCTCAATCAAGAGCTTAATCATATGGTACAAGGAAGCACAAAGATGATGTGGGTCAGATCCATTCTGACTGTCCTAGCTATAAAGTTACCTCTTTCTATGCACCTTCAATGCGACAACCTGGTCGTACTGTTTATTGTCAACAATCTAACCTTCCATGAGAGAACCAAACATATCGAGGTAGACTGTCACTACACTCGAGAGTCGAGACATGATTCAGAAGGACCTTATTTCTACATCTCATGTCTGTTTAAGTGAGCAGACAACAAACGTGCTCACCAAGGCTCTAGCCCGAGGATCCTTACAGAGATGTTCTAAGCGAGCTTGATAGACATCTATGCTCTAGCTTGAGGGGGAGTGTTGAAGAGTTTTATGTTATGATACTTTTCATAGTTATTTATTTCTTTTGTTCGTAGTATGCAATTTACCCATTAGAGTTTCTCTCTTCTCTATATAGGAGAACCCTTGGGCTCTTTGAATAAATAGCAAATATTTTTTCTCCACATTCTTCACGATAAATTCTGATTTTTTTCTCACAATGGCCGGAAGGAGCGTAGACTAATGGAAGAACACATGAATAACCGAAAGAACGAGCTTGAGAAGCACTAATCTCCCCTCTTTGGACAAACATACCTTCTAACTTGCAAACATCTTTTCCAGCATCTCAATTAAGGGTATCCATCTGTTCACCCAACCAACCTCCCACTCACCAAGGGCATTCCAAGGTAATGCAAAGGAAATCATGCCTGAGGACACCTCAACCAAGTCTCACATTGAGCAACCTCCCCTTAATTCAAACTAAAAGGTACAAAAGTAGAGTTTTGTCTACTCATCTTCATGCCAGATGCCTTGGCAACAGGCGGGAGACCATCGTTAAAGCACGACAACTATCAGATCCACCTTTAGCAAAAAGTATCATGTTATCTACATATTGTAAAATCGACAAAAATATCTCCTCTCTCGAGTAACTATAACAGAACCTCCAATCATGGCCCAATCAACCATAACTGCAAGTATGCTAGCCATCGAGACAAACAAGAACAAGGCTAATGGGTAGCCCTATATCACCACCCTTTGTTGTTGGAAAAAAGACCCCGACCATCCCATTGACTAGTACATCACAGGACAAGGTTGTGAAGCAATGCTTTATCCAAGAGTTTTGTAAATTTAGGAACCACCATTTATTCAATGATGCCTAAAGAAACCGTAAAGCCACACAATCATAGGCCTTCGAGAAGTCCACTTTTCGTCAATGTTTAGAAAATCAGCTGCATGGTCTACATATACGATCATGTGGCATGAAGATCACATCGATTTCTGGAAATGGTCCTGTTAAAGAATAAGGAATATTCCTTATACCTTAACAAATGAGAAATATTCCATATAGAGAATATTCTCTACTTAATTATATATCTTTTCTATTTTTGTACCTATTCCTTATAGGTTGTTTCTATTCTTGTACTTGCCTCCTCTACTATATAAAGAGGAGCATGCGTTGATAATTTCTTAAGAAAACATCTTCCTTCTTTTCATATGGTATCAGAGCACCGATCCTAGACCGTGGTTCTCTACCCTCCTTGAAACCCTAAATATCCCTTTCACGACAGCAACCCCTTCCAGCAGTTGCAATGGGCGCCGACAGGGCTCAACAGCTGCCCCTGTTGCTCTTCTTTCTTCAAGGATACCTGTTTATTACATCTATTGAGGATTTCTTGAAATCCTCTTGATTTATTGAGGTTTCTGGTGCTCGATCTCGCTCACAAATCCTCTATGATCTAAGAAGATCAATTTTATTTCAGATCTGATTTCTGTCTTCTTTGGGTTCGATTGATGGCTTCCGCCAAGGATTCCAAGGCTACAAGTGCTCCTCAGGGTTCCTTACATGATATGAAGACCCCGACACCAATTAAGAAGATGGATGGAACCAATTATGAGTTATGGTCCCTTCAGTTTCTCAATTTTCTGGAATCCTATGATAAGGAGTATGTTCTAAAGACTCATGAACCCACCGAGAAGACTGGCGCTGCGTTTTCTTCTTGGAAAAGGGATAACGCATTTGCTAAGGGTTGGATCACCTCAACCCTCGTTCGTTGCATCGCCAATGAGGTTGCTCGTAAGCCCACTGCCAAGGATATGTGGGACGCTCTTGCCTTGACATACTCACAGGTACAAAATGATCTATATCAGGATATTCATCAGATCCGACAGGCAGGACGACCTCTTCATGCATACTTCTCTAGCCTAAAGGCTATGTTTGAGAAGTTGCATAGTTATCATCCTTTGTGTCCGTGTCCTACTCAGAAGACACAAAGAGATCAGATGATGGTTGGTATATTTCTTTTAGGACTTGATTCTGTTTATGATTCGACCAAAAATCAGATGCTTGCAGGAGATGTTATTCCTCCTATTGAGGAAGCCTATAGCAGATTGAGTCGGATTACAATTCCGACTAATACTGATACAACCTCGGCGATGGCAGTAAATCGCAGACGAGGAGAGTTTTATAGCTCTCGAGGCGGCTTCTCTGGTGCCCGTGGACGCGGAGGTAGAGGACGTGGTAATGACAAAGGAGGCAAGCTACAATGTTCCTACTGCCTGAAACACGTACATACTGAGAGCACATGTTATAGGAAGCTACATGGTCGTCTACCGACTACTGCCCATCATGTTGCTGAATATTCAGATGATCAGACAGAGAGTTCTGCTCCTACTCCTGCTCCTGCACAAATGACCGAGGCAGAGATTATTGATAAGATGAAATGTCTGCTTGCGTCAAAGTCTTTTGAGTCTACTTCTGGTTCCGATACTGCTACCATGGCTCGCTCCTCAGGTATAGCCCATGCATATATTGCTAGAAGACCATCTGACTTTGTAGATTGGCTTGTTGACTCTGGTGCGTCGCACCACCTTTGTTGAGATAGAGAGCAATTTCGATCTATTCAGCCTGTTGCTCCTGGACGATCTGTGGTCCTTGCTGATGGGAGCCACTCCCCTGTTACAGGACATGGGAAGGTTCAGTTATCTCCGATGTTGCCGCTGCAGAAAGTCCTTCTAGCACCGGATTTTCCTCTCAGTCTGTTATCGATTAGTCAGATAACAAAGGAACTTAACTGTCATGCTATTTTTGACCATTTATCTGTTGTGTTTCAGGATATACTGACAGGCAGGGTGCTTGGCTGTGGCCTTGAGCAAGGGGGTCTTTACAGGATTGTACGTTCTCCGTTTGCTGGCAATGCTTCTACTTCTTCGGGAATGACATCATCTGCATATTTGTAGCACCTTAGATTTGGTCATCTGCCTTTACATAAACTTTGTCGGCTTCTTCCTCAGATATCTCCACAATCTACATTCCAGTGTGAGTCATGTGCCCTTGGAAAGCATCACATGTCATCATTTCTAAGGAGAGTTTCTAGTCGTAGCAGTACGTCTGTTTATGAACTGCTGCATTGTGATGTTTGGGGTCCTAGTCGTGTCTCTGACTTACATGGACATCGATATTATTTTGTCATCATTGATGATTACAGTAGAGTGAGTTGGATTTTTTTTGTTAAAGCAAAAGTTGGAAGTCGGGGATATATTGAGATCTTTTCTTACAGAAATAAAAACTCAGTTTTCTGCTATAGTGAAAATTTTACGATCTGATAATGCCTTCGAGTTTCGTTCCCACTCACTATCCACCTTCCTTAGAGATCGTGGTATCATTCACCAGACCTCCTGTGCTTACACGTCTCAGCAGAATGGCATTGCTGAGCTTAAGCATCGTCACATTCTTGATGTTGCTCATACTCTTCTGATTCAGAGTAACGCGCCACATACTTATTGGGGGGATGCTGTCCTTACAGCCTGTTATTTGGTCAATCGGATGCCATCCACTGTACTGGATGAGAAAGTGCCTCTGTCTATTTTGTTTCTTGATAAAGATACCTTCTCGGTTGCCCCTCGAGTATTTGGGTGTATGTCATTTGTTCATGTGTTGACACCTGGTCATGACAAGCTATCACCTAGGGTTCGTTTGGTTGCAGGGTTAAACAGGATTGGTTTGAGTTGGGGTACCCCTGTGAATAGTAAACTGTGAGGAGGATTGTGATGCTTGGAAGGAGGGGTACCTCGGGTTGGACCAACCCAACCCTGCCCAACCCTGCAACCAAACGGAGCCCTAGGGTTGTCAAATGTGTCTTCTTGGAGTATTCAAGGACTCGAAAAGGGTATCGATGTTATGACTCATCTGCTCGACGTTACTACATTAGTGCAGATACGACTTTCTTTGAGTCAGTTCCGTATTTTTCAACTACTAGTTCCAGATTACATTCCACTGATGCTGATACGAAGGTGTGCCTTCCTTCGCCTCCCATTACCGATTTCAACATCGACAACAATTGGTTTGGGCAAGCGTACCACCGACGCACTAATCTTACTACTACTGAAACCCCTGCTCAAGTGCCTGTGTCAGCATCCACCACGCCTAAGGTATCACCTGAATACTCTACTCCTACTGACAACACGGTAGTTGTTCCTACATGTGATGATGCCTCTTCTGCAGATGTTGTTACCGATAATCTGGATATTCCTATTGCCTTGAGGAAAGGCAATTGTACGTGTACTGCTCATCCTATTTCAGGTCACCTTTCTATGGATAGATTGACCCCGAGCTACAGATAGTTTGTGTCGCTCTTTCTGCTATTGTAATTCCTCAGACACACCATGAGTCTCTTCGAGATGACAGATGGCGCATTGCAATGCAGGATGAGATGGATGCTTTACAGTCTAGAGGCACTTGGAGTCTTGTGACACCTCCTAGTGATGCGACTGTTGTTGGGTGCCGTTGGGTTTTCACAGTCAAGCACCGATCTGATGGCAGTATTGAGCGCTACAAGGCTCGTCTAGTGGCCAAAGGATACACCCAAACATACGTTGTGGACTTCACAGATACCTTCTCTCCAGTCGCTCGTCTCCCAACAGTTCGCATCCTTCTCGTTGTGGCTGTCAACAAGGATTGGCCGCTATATCAACTTGATATAAAAAATGCTTTTCTATATGGTGATCTTCATGAGGAAGTCTATATGCAGCAACCACCTGGGTTCACTGCTGAGGGAGAGAATAGTCAGAAGGTATGTCGGCTTCACAAGGCTATCTATGGCCTTAAGCAAAGTCCGAGAGCTTGGTTTCAAAAGCTTTCAACATATGATCACTCCCTCTTTGTGCGCAAGACAAATCATGGCCGAGTGATTCTTCTCGTCTATGTGGATGATATAATTGTTACAGGAGACGATATTCAAGGCATTACTACAACCAAAGCTTACCTTGGGAAGCATTTTGTTACCAAGGACCTTGGTGATCTTAGCTACTTTCTTGGCATCGAGTTTGCCAGAAGTCACATGGGTCTAGTAATGTGTCAGCGCAAGTATGTTACAGATTTGCTACAGGAGACCGGGATGTTAGGCTCTAAGCCTGCTTATGTTCCCATGGATCCAGGTGTTCGTCTTCATGATAGTGACTCAGAGGATATTGACGCAAGACAATATCGAGGGTTGGTTGGCAAGCTTCTGTATGTTACAGTTACACGTCCGGATATTGCATTGGCCGTTAGTAGGATCAGTCACTTCATGGATAAACCGAAGAAAGTACATTGGGATGCAGCTCTGACTATTCTTCAGTATCTCAAAGGGGCTCCTGGAAAAGGGCCTCTTTTCTTAAAGGGGTCCCTAGATGTCACTGTCTATACTGATGCTGATTATGCTGGTTGTCCACTAGACAGGAAATCCACTACAGGATACTGTGTCTTCATTGGTTATAGTCTGGTTACTTAGCGGAGCAAGAAGCAAACGGTAGTGGCTAGATCTTCCGCTGAGTCTGAATACTGAGCTATGGCTCAAGCCACTACGGAGGCTATGTGGGTCAAATCTGTTACGGATAATCTTCTTGTAGATGTGTCTCTTCCTATGAGACTTCAGTGTGATAACCAGGCAACTATGTTTATTGCCAACAATCCAGTCTTCCATCAAAGGACCAAACATATAGAGGTAGATTGCCATTATACTAGAGACATGATCCAGAAAAGATTTGTGGCAACCTCTCATGTTTCGTCTTCCGAGCAGACAACTGATATATTTACGAAGCCAATTCCTAGATCTGCATTTGATACATGTGCGTTCAATCTGAGCATGATCGATATCTATGCTCCAGCTTGAGGGGGAGTGTTAAAGAATAAGGAATATTCCTTATACCTTAACAAATGAGGAATATTCCTTATAGAGAATATTCTCTACTTAATTATAGATCTTTTCTATTTTTGTACCTATTCCTTATAGGTTGTTTCTATTCTTGTACTTGCCTCCTCTACTATATAAAGAGGGGCATGCGTTGATAATTTCTTAAGAAAACAACTTCCTTCTTTTCATAGGTTCATTATGTGCTCATCCGCATATGCCTCTTTCTATTGCTATTCTTCTGCATGCTCCATCTCTTATGTGGATCAGTATCTCGTGGGTGCTTCTCTTGGGTTCCCAATCATTGTTGGGTAATTGCCATCATCTATTGTGTTTGGTAATCACACAACTTATATCATTCATGTTTTTTTACATATTTAAAGTAGTACTTCAGTTTTAGTCCTTTAACTTCTTGAATATATACATTGAAACGTAAATCGTAAACAAATGTTGAAACTATATGTACTGGAATGTATTAAAGCTTAAATTGTAAACAAAGATAGAACATATTATTGTTGGATATACTTATAATCCCATATCTAATATTACATCAATAGTTGTTGGATATATACTTCTTGATTATCTGCATTGAAGTAAAGGAATAGTTTTTTTGTACTTCAATAGCAATGGATATTTATTTCTTGTATTTTAATAGTCGCTAGATATGTATCAACTCTTAATCGGGTTGCCAACAGCTTAACAACAATCAAGTACAGGCGCTCTCGACAACGCCATGGGCCGAAAATCATCCACCCTGGTCACTCCCTCCTTGGGAAACAAAATAAGGATTCATGCATTTAAATCTTCTTGAATTCCCCCTGGAAAAATCGAAAATTATAGCCAACACATATTCTCCAACCATATTCCAGAATTCTCTGAATATGAAGGTAGGAAAGCCATCTATCCGAGGGCATCCCTAAGCATTCAAGTTTTGCTGTATCCGGAAATCTAGATTAGGTCATCAACCTCCTCGTTGCTTACTTGGGAGACCCCCGACCCGAGCCATCGAGGACACAAGATGATACACGTCTACTCAAACATCTGCTTGAAAATCTGCCACCTACTACAATAGAATGGATGATATTTTGTAATGACAAACTAGCGACTCTTTGGAAGAATCTGGTCTTTGCATCACCTTCATTCAACCACGTATGTTGTGACCTCTATATCCGTTCCAGTTCCCACTTTTGGTCCTCCATAATCTTCTGCACTGACCTCTTGGATTGCAAGATCAGCCTTGTCAAGGTCCCACTCATCTTCCAACCGATTAAGTTGTACCATTTCCTGTTGATCTAGACTTTGCCTATGTTCTTGTGTCACTCTAGATTCCTTCTTGAACAGATAAGTATCTTGCACAAAGCCTCCAACTTCATATCCCCTTGTCTAGTGGTCGAACTTTCCACAATTAGGCCCATCCAAAAATGAACGACCATGTCCTGAAAACCCTACAACAAACTTGACTGCTCAAAATTGAAGAATGGAAAACAATGACCATCCTTTAATAGTATCCAAACATAAAGGTGAGTAATACACTCGTCATCGAGGTAGAGAAATAACCGACGCCAACTCAAACATCTCTAAAGCCTCAACAAAGAAAAGAGAACGGTCAATCCTCAACTTGGAAGAAGAGTTCCTCGATGTGAATTTGTTATTGAATGCATCCAACGCCTCCAAAACCAGATCCTCTGTGACCTCAGCAAATAGATCAGAGCCTTGATCCTGAGCACCTCTGCCACTGGTTCTTTCCTCAGAATAAACTGTACCATTGAAGTCACCCCCACCATCCAAGCAAGTCTAGGAAATCTAGTGTGAATCTCCCTTTGCTCTGCATAAAGCTCAACATAATTGGACATCCCATAGATTTCATACGTTGATGTCACCACCATCTTTGAACTTATGTCTCATGCTATCCAAAACCACAAGAATAGAGGGTGTGAGGAGCACTTCCTCCAGAACAATCAGTTGCTAACACAACCATGACCTCAAAAGGCCAAGGACTTGAGACCGACCTCCACTTTGCGCATCCTAAAAATCGATCTTCATCTCCTGAAGGCATAAGTTGTCTCACTGCAGGATGCAAGCAGGGCCCCATCCATCACCCTCGTCTCTGGTTGGCCCTACCCTCTCTCGTTCTAATTATCCTGCTTCATTGGGACACCAAGGGGCACCCCCTGCCACTTATATCTCAATGCTGTTTACTACTACATTTGGAAACTCTGAAATCACTGTCCGATTCCCTGCTGCCACAACCGCATCATTGGCCACCAAAACTACCTCACCTATTCCGACGCAGAGGTTATGGATCTGAAGAGACCATCATTTCCCATCCTGATGCTCTGACTCCCTTTTTCTCCTAGGGTGTTTCCCAATTGAGGTCTTCGAATCATCTCCTCTCGCACGAGAACTCTAACATATCATTCTGAGAAGATTTTGGGGCGGCCATCAGTAACATGTGTTTCCCCCTCATTTGATTTAAAAAATCCTTATGAGAAGTTGCCTCCTTCAGCCACCTAAATGTCATTCGTCCGCGTGCCAGTGAAACAATTCTCATGTGTACGAATACATGGGCCTCCTTGGAATAAACCTCCACCAGTCGCAAAAACAACAATCACCAACGAGGTACTCGCTCCAACCCATTGATGAAACGTGGCCAGTAACGCCAGCACAATTGAACACAACCCCTTATTTGTCTCCGATCGAGATGATCAACACTACAACATTTGCAATCATACATCCGATTGGATTAAGGGCACCAACAACCATAAAAAGAATCACATTAACGGTCTCAAATCTAAGATCTTCCTGCACAATGATGATACCGAAAAAGACGAGCCTTCTAAAACTGCATCAATAAAGCTTTTATGGATAGTAGGTTTCAAAATCCCAACGTATCAGTGCCACCCACATCTACAGTTGGCTCTCGTAACGTCGCCAAAAAATTCTCTACATCATGCATTGTTTAATCAACATCGTTGTCTTCATAGGCTCCAATAATACCTTGTCGGCTGATGCATCGGTCACCACCTCAAGCCATATCCTTAGTGGATATAAGGGTTGTGTGCATCTCTATTGAATCCCACTATTCAACAATGTGGGACTATACTCTCATGCATATAGACCTAATTACACAATTCTCTTAACAATTGTATCTTAACATATCAATTTTTATAACCATAATAGATTTTTGGCAGTGCCTTGAATAACCCTCTGACCGCCTTTGAGGTGTATGCCTCATATAGTCATATGTACTGCTTAAGGCTATAGCCTCGAGGCAGTTTACACTGAAAAACACATTGAGAATTACGCCTCGGCATCTTGAGGCAACAACAACAACATAGCCTTTTCCCGCACTTAAGTAGGGTCGGTTACAATGGATTTTTTGCCTCCATTCAGATCTATTTTGGGTCATTTTTGAGTTTAAATATAAATAAGTAAGATCCCCTCGGATAGTCTCGTTCCAATACTTATTGGGCCTTCCTTGCCCTCTTAATCGGCTCAACACCTCGAATCTCGCATCTTCTAACTGGTGCATCAACCGACCTTTGCAAATGGTCGAATCACCTTAAGCAATTTCCTCTCATCTTATCGTCTATTGGAGCTACACCAGCTTTCCTTCCAATCGTATCATTCCAAATCCGATCTTTTCGTGTATGACCATATTTCCACCTTAGCATTTTTGTTAATGCTACTGTCATTCTCTGTACATGTCTATAGTTCATAGGCCAACATTCTGATCCTAGGGCATAACAGGTCTCACGACAGCTTTATAATACTTTCCTTCAATTTTCAAAGGATTTTCTTATCACAAAGAACAATAGATGCTCCTCTCCACTTTAGCCAACCTGTTTTTATTGTATGAGTAACAACTCCAATTTCTCCATCATGTTGCAAAATAGATCCCAAGTATCTAAAAGAATCTTTCTTCTGAATGGTAGCATCTCCAATCTTCACCTCGAGTCCTTCATCGTTGTTTCCATCAAATGTGCACTCCATATATTCAGTCTTAGCCATACTTATACAAAATCCTTGAGGCACGTTTTTTAAAATCATGTTTACTAAGGTGCACAATGAGTGATGGGCCCTTCGACAGATACTGATGTAGTTGGAGATTTGGGATGGAAAGAGAAAATATCAGGGATTAGCTTCGTAAGTTGAGGGAGGAACATGGATGAAGGGGTTGGATTCAACAGTAAAATAAAAGAGAGGATGTGGGGGATACACTTTAATTTTCATGAACGTGCAACTTGCCTGATACAAAAAGATAGTAATCCCTTTTATTAGGAGGAATGTACTTACGAAAGGAAATCATAAGTTAGATTCAAATCACAATCAAGCCTAATTAGTTGGATCTGATAGATACCTAATTTAATTGAACTAACTAGATCTACTACCAATATTAAAATATCTAATCGATCTCAATTTATTATTTAGAATAAAAATAATACTCAAGATGTTTGGAAATATTTGCCTCACTTCTTGGGATTACATCAGATATTATTTGTCCTCTTTATAGCGATGATTGGGAGGATGTGACCATCACATACTCTTTGTCCTCTTCTACCATGCCCTTTTCTTGAATTAATGGGCAATGGTGGGCATCTTGTGGTTGAACATGAACTTTTTGGTGAAGTTTTCACTTTTAGGTAACAACAAAAGGGATGCAGACATTTCGTTTTTTTGCGAAGAAAGAAAAATCCAGGCCTTTTGTGGTGATTGGGGTGATTTAGCTGGAGCGAAATGATAATGTATTTATATCAGGTAAAGCTTATTTTAAGAATGTGTTTGAGATGGTGGCTCTTTATTGGAGCTAGTGGGATGGAATTTGTAATAGATGTTCCCTTTCTCTTTAAAAAAAGTGTCAATGTGATGTGAGGGTGAATATATAGGAAGTTGCATAGTGGTTCTAGAAAAATTAATGGGACGGAATAAGCTGATTTATTTACGGGGTAGGGTTTCTTGTATAGAGTGAAATCCTAAAATCCAATTAATATGAAAAAGGAAAATGTAATATAGTCCTTAACATGTCTTACTAGAAAAAGGAATACGAAAAAGGAAAATATAATATAGTCCTTAACACGTCTTACTAGAAAAAGAAAGAGTAAATATAGATGATTGTAGAATGTCTACTTATAATGCCAATACTCCCCTTCAAATTTGAGCGCATCTATCACTCATGTCCTACTTTGAGGTTAATCAAGACATGTGCTTTTTGGGAAGAGCTTTGGTGAAGATACATGCAAGTTGCAACTCTATAGAAACGTGAGGAGTGCAAATCATACATTCATGCAATTCATCCTTAATAAATGTGAATCTTTGTTTTCATCAAGGTTTTAAAAACCGAACCGAACCGGTCGGTTGAACCGGTTAAACCAAGAACCGGAGGAAAAACGATCCAACCACCCGGTTTTTATTCGGAAAATAAAAACTAGTCAAAACCGATCAAAATCCGGTTGGACCGCTTAAACCCGGTTGGACCAATTGAACCGAACCATCTGTTTAACCATCCATTTTTTTAACAAAAAATAATTTCCAATAAACTATACAAACTTTTTCAGAAATATTCAAAATATAGCCTCATTCTAACCCACAATAGTATCTATTTATCTCTTCTCCTTCACATGTGTCAATGACTCATCATCACTTGTCCATTCATTACATATGAACATTGCCTATCTCTTCCGACATTATGTATGAAGTTGTCCACTTATAACAATAACGAATGAAGAAGACATTGTCATAGCAATACTAGGAGAAGCAACAAATTAACAACACTTGTCATTAGTTTTAAATTTACATCACATATATGTATGTATATAAATATTACAAATATTATTATTATGCATTTCGAGTTTTTTTAAGAACATTTATACCCCTTACTTTTAAGTAATTTCCCTTGTGCTCCTATATTTTCTTAAAAATTTCACATTATCATCCTTATATTGTTATAAGATGGGAGCACAAGTGTACTAATAAAAAGCCGCTACTATTGATTTTGTAAAAATATATGGGACAAATGCAATTGTATTGAAAATAGGGGTATAAGTATTATTGGAAAAACTTGGAAGGGTAAGAGTAAACAATTTCTCGAAAGATATGTTACACATTTTACGTATTTATTTGTATGATATACCGGTCTTACTCGGTTCAACCCGGTTCAACCACACAAACCAAACCAACAATACAACGGTTCGGTCTTTTCCGGTTTCTATGAACTGCTGACGTCATCACCGGTTCGACCGGTCGGTCCCATTGGTCCGAGCATAAAAATCAAAAACCGATACATACCTGGTTTGATGTCCGGTTCGGTTTTTAAAACCTTGGTTTTCATAGTCTACAAGCCATTTATAACTAAGAGTGAATGATGGCAAGGAGGCACTGGTGCGTGTTGGCAGCCTTGCATTGGGGAAGAGATGAACGAGAGGGCCACCAAATATACTGATGGGAAGGACGAGGAGGTCTCGATTGGAGAAGTTTCGATCAATTGAAGGTTGGCGAGTAGTGACTCATCGAAGAGGATGCCACACTGATTTAGGTATGGCATTTTCGGTCATCATGCGGTGGCATGTACTGCATCGCTGCACTGTTTGCATTGTGGAAATCGGGGTCACCATTGTATTGTTTGCCCAACAAAGCTTTAGGGAAGGATCGTCTCGAGGAGAATCCGATACATGTCGTGAAGAAGGGTCTTGAACCTGTGGTGCATCCACCTGCAAGAAGATTAGCTAGCCTTACATTCGTGGAAATGGTTAATGGAACTGGGCTCGGTTGTTGCGGATCGTCGGTTTATATATTCATTGGCATTTGCTTGAATGAAGTGCATACATCCAAATGATCGTATAAGAGATGAATAAGACTTGTGGACCCGTTTTGTGAGAGATGTGGTCTCGATTCATTAAAATTTGGTGTGCAATGGGTTTGTCTCCTCTGGAAAGGGACATCCTTCTATCCAAGGAGTCCGTATTTTGTTTTGTATGGCAGTGCCTATCGCGATCCATTGATGGTGAAGTAAAAAACACGAAAAACTTGTAGTAGGATTTCTGCTCTTGTCTAGAACGATTGATGCTTTTGGACTGGTGCTCAGATGACTTTGCAAACATTATCAAGGTTCTCTCGAGTGGTCGGATTCCGGGAATGCAACCATCATCACGATCTCCAATAAAAGGACAGTTCCTTCGGAGGCGATTTGCAACTTGGTGATAGGTCAGACCTCATTTGGACTTATGGTCCATGTTTTATCACCTTCCCTGCTGTCGGGGAGTGGAAGGGCTTCGTCGTCATCCTCGAGCATGATAGAAGCAACCATCGAGGAGAGGGCCTTTCTAGTGGCACCACCAGAGGAAGCATCAGTGGAGTCAGTCGTCAGGGGCGGAAAATTTGGAAGTTACATGTTCATTGTCGATTTTCCTTGATTTTGATTTTCAAATCCCCCTTCCCGGAGACTGCTTAACGACCCGGAGATCTCAGGAAGATGTGGAACCACCACCTCTTTTCTCGATGGGGCTTAGATTTTTGCTCTCGATGTTATATTGGGTTCTCATTGGGTGGTTGACTTGATGTGAGCTTGAATATGGTTTTAAAAAATGCGCCTCGAGACACTGAGGCGTAATCCTCGAGGTGATTCTCCATGAAAACTGCCTCGAGGATAAAGGCTCAATCTGGATATCTGAGGCGTAAACCTCACAGACCCAAGGCGGTACCGAGGCATTGCCTCATTTGCTGTGCATTTTCGAGCAAATAAATAATATTACTATATAAAGCTATACTTACAATATATTAAAGCTATAAAATATATATTAGTCATAAATATACTTGTCACACAATATATAATATTATTGGCCACATCTCTAGTAACAAACCTCATATATTGAATGAAACCTTATATGTACATATATATGTTAGTCACATTTCCTCACACATACATACAAGTTATAAAACTAAAAAAATATATTATAGTATCATTATATATCAATCCCAATATATATTATCTCATAAACATATATTATACATTTATATTACAATCGTCATTGCATTAAAGAAATCATGCGATTGTACAATGATTTTTCTAATAAGTACGAACAAATTTTATATCAACAAATCATATTCAATTGCTTGTATAGCCACAATGAGTATGGGATATTTTCAAGAAATTGTATATTTTTATAAGAATATCAATAATTCACATGTTCACAGTATTAATATTACATAATGACAAATTCAAACTAGCATTTATCGTTATTATGGTTTATTGTGTACATCTATTAAATTTGGAAATATCCAACTTTAGGATTTATGATAATATATTTTGTGAATATTTGAAGTTTAGGAATTTATGACAATATAATTATGTGTAATGATATTATATATATATTCTTCATAATGCTTACGACTTGACCGCCTCGAGGTTCACGCCTCACCTCAATAATGAAAAACCACCTCGATCTGCCTCACATTTTTTAAAGCCTTAGCTCAAACAATCCTCTTTCGGATATGGAGATCTAACCTGATGGACTTGGACCTATATCCCTCCTATGTCGTGACGTGGTTCGAATTCTGGCAGGAGTTTCACTCCTTCAGATCTGAGCCTTACAATGAGCTATTCTCCTATTGTGAACTGGGAGATCTGATTCTAGAGATACCGTTCGAGTATCATGCAGAAAAGCTACCCAAGGTGATTCCCACCGTTTCGAAGGAGGACCGCATTCTGTCCGAAGCGATGGCTGACCTCGTGGAGTCCTTACGGCCCCCTCGTGGCGGTCAAGAAGGATCAAAGAAGAATATTGATGGATCCACTGCTGCTCTAACTATTTCCTCGAGTTGCTTGAACTCATGCATTTTCTTGGAAAACCAGTCAAGAGATGTATGAAAAGGAAGAAGTCAGGCGCACGGTCCTCTTCTATGCATGATGTACAGCCTCTCCCGTTGTTGAGGACTAGAACCTCTGTCAAAGAGCCCCCAGTGGTTGTGGAGAATGCGCATGAAAACATGAGACTATCTGTCCGTGGATTAGTGGCTCAGTTTGTAAGAATGGTCTCTATCGTAGTCTCACAGGGAAAAAGTGGTAAACCAATTAAGATTCTCTTGTGGAATGTAAGGGGTCTAGGTGATCCGGGACAAATGAGCGATTGAATCTCTTATTGGGGGGTGGCTTTGTAATATTCTGATGTTGCAGGAGATAAAGCTGCATGATTGGACATAACTCTTATGAAAACCACATGGAGTCCTAAATCTTACAGATTTCCGGGCACTAGATGTTAGTAGTGTGGACGGTTGTATTGTGGCCTGGAAGCATAGGGGGTTTTCCTTTATGGTGGAGTTGATTGGAAGATTTGTGTTGATGCTGTTGCAAAACTTGGTTAGAGATTCCCTCTTGGTGGTGTCCTTTGTCTACGGACATATTGACCCTTCTCATCTGGCTGATCTATGGTCGGAGCTACGTGAAGCAAGATAGAGATTCCCCAATGAAGCCTGGCTAGTTGGAGGTGACTTTAATGTGGCTTTACTTTCCTTGGATGGCTCGTGTTTCCAAGGGGGACATGACCTTGGATCCGGTTTCTTTGCATAGTTGATTGACGATCTACATTTGGTGGTAGATGCTTCTGATACTCGCTTCACCTATCACAACTCTGGATTGTGGTCGAGAATAGATCGGTTATTAGCATCTACTGAGATGCTTGAGTTTTTCCCACTGTTGTTAGCCTTCTCCCATCCTTGGTCTTGATTGGGTCACACGTCTCTGGTTTGGGAATTTATGAGGCTATTATACCTTGATCCTTCTTTAGGTTTATGAGATCTTGGTTGTTGGAAGAGCAGTTCAGAGAGCTGGTGACTGAACACTGGTCATCAGTTGAGTGCTCAAGTTTCGCTGCAGCGAGACTGGTAAAGAAACTGACATCCCTCCATGGTAGGCTCTGTGAGTACAAGAGGGAGATCTGAGAGCGTAGGTGCAGTCGATGTTCAACAACAGAGGTAGATGTTTCCAGATTAGACAACATCGAGGATGATAGGGTTGTCGACGAGCTTGACGAGAGGGCTGGTTTCCAGAAAATCATCCTAAAGGAGGACAACAAGTTGGTAACGGAGTGGAAACATGATCCAACCAGAAGTGGATAAAGGACAGATAGGAATACAAATTTCTTCCACAGTGTGATGAGTGCACACGACATCACACTCTACTACATGCTTTGGTGGTGAACGGTCGACGTATGGAAGTTGGCCAAGAGTTGGGACATGAGTTCGCAACCCACTTCCATAGCTTCTCGCATAGAGAGAATTATAAATTTTGGAGGTGGACGGGCCAGGGAACCTCCTCTATTTGGGATCAAAAAGTGGATCTTTTGACAAGAAACCTCTCCCCAGAAGAGGTGAAGGAGGCAGTTTGGAGTCAATGCAGATGGGGCAGCTGGTTCTGATGGTTTCCCCATTTTTTTCTACCGAGAGTTTTCGGATGTGGTGAAATATGTGTTGGAAGTTGTGGCAGAGTTTACGGTTGGCAATGCTGGTTTTGACATGATAAACATAGCCCTTTTTCCTTTCTGCTGCTAATGGAGACATGAACATGTTGAGAATTTCCTCATTATTACTCTCTCCAATGCCATTTGCTTGATTGTTGCTAGGGTCCTAACAAACAGAATGAACATGGCTCTGAATGATATCATTTCCCCTTTCCAATCCACATTCATTCCTGGGAGACGAATTGGGAATATCATAACAATGGCTACATAGATCATCGTCGACTGGAAGAGATATGTTCGGCGGGGTTCCTCTAGAAGATATATTTCTCCAAGGATTATGATATGGTGGACTGTCGCTTTTAGCGGTCTGCTTTGGCAAGACGCGGTGCCAAAGCAGATCTTCAATGGCGGAACAATAATTTCCAGAACTCAGTAGATATTTAAATTAGAGCAATAATTTGGAGAACTCGTTGTTCCATGAATCTGAACAATAAACAGAGATCTTTAGTGGTGCATCAGCAGTAGTTCTATGTCTCATCCAGGTGCCCATATCTATCTACAGAACCTGGCTTGGCGCAGCAGCAGCACCGAGATCGCGCAACACCTCCAGATACGCTACAGTAACATGCGAAAGAGCAATGCGTACTACAGTAACTTGCGCTATGGTAATGTGCTACAATAACTCATGCTACATATTCTGAAGATGATTCTGGTGATGGAGAAGAATGGTTTGATGTGGAGGGCTAGATTTTGGGGCAAGAGAGGCACGGAGTTCTAGTATAAGACTGTCGCTCTGATCAGTGTTGTTAAAAGCGCAAGGCGCTAGCGGCTGAGGCACTAGGCGATCGCCTAGGCGCCCGCCTGAGAAAAACAAGGCGTTATATATATTACATATATTTATGTAACAATAATCTTATATGGGGTTGATGGGGTTGCCCCTTGGGGGTAGCCAACATGGCTGCCCCACCCTATTTTTGGGCAAAATTTTTTATTTTTTTTGAAAAATATCATCATGTATATTCATCTCTATATTCCTCCTATATGCCATTCGAATTTCGTCAGAAACAGAGACTCCTACGGCCTCCATCCAGATAGGGTCGATTTAAAAAATCCTGCGACCGTTAAAAAATGATGTCTGGATGGAGGCCGTAGGAGTCTCTGTTTCTGACGAAATTCGAATGACATATATGAGGAATATAGGGATGAATATACATGGTGATATTTTTCCAAAAAAATTAAAAAAATTGCGAAAAACGGGGTGGGAGCAGCCATGTTGGCTGCCCCTAGGGGGCAGCCCCATTTTCCCCATCTTATATATCTATGTATACATGTATATATATGTATGTATTTTTATATACATGCATGTATCTTTTTAAAAAAATGTTACACATTTACATACACAATCTAATATTGATCCAATATATATGCACGTGTATGTATATATATATATATTTATAAGGGACGTTTCCCATAGGACGCATCCTTCCTAACTTCAGGAAGTTATCCCCTTTTTTTATAAAAAAACACTTGAACTTTAGTAGAATACGTATACGGTTTTTATTATAACTGCACATTATATTGACTAAACTGCACATTATAAAATACAAACTACATATTGTAAAATGCAAACATCAAACTGCACATCATAATACAAACTGTATACTACTGAAGTGCTGGCTTTTTTTTACAGAGGGGGGGGGCAACCTTCCTTAACTTCGGTAAGACCATGTCCCATTGGAAGGGCCTCCTATTTATATAAGCGTATATGTATGTGTATGTATATATTATGTCTGAGGTTATAGTACTTAAATCTAATATAATGTAAATGTGTAAATAGAACTCAGAACTAACATTTATGTAAAAGTGTATGTGTATATGTAGAATTAAGGACTAACATGTATGCGTTTATGCATAAATACAAGTGAATGTCTATTACGTGTATATATGTGAAGCACATGTGTATACATGTATATGTGTATGCATGGATATGCATGCATATACATATGTTTACGAGTATATGCCTAATATATACATATATGTGTTTGTATGTTTATATTATGTTTGCAATTATAATACTTAATTAATATGCATCCGCAAATGTATGTGTATATGTTTGTATGTAGAGCTTAGAGCTTATATGTATATGTATATGAATGTGTATTGCTAGTGTATGTATAATTGATGCATGTATTTTTATCAGTGTTGCAATAGTCGGCCGACTATCCCGAATAGTCGGTCCGACTATGAGGTGCGGTGGGGTACCCGACTGAACAGGCCTCCAATCGGGCAATAGTCGACCTGACCGAATAGTCGATCGATTATTCGGTCGACTGGCCCGACTATGAGGCCGACTGGAATTTGACTCATCATATTTTTATTTTTTTATTTTCAATTTTCAATATTTATTGGTTACATTTTACCATGGTATCGCCACAAATGTCAAATTCTATATGTCTATATATTGATTGGTACTTTTATCTTGGATTCATGTTAAATAATGACCATATATGTATAAAAATATAAGAATATATGTATTATAAATAATTTTTATATTAAAAAATACAAAACCGAATAATTCCGAATAGTCGCCCGAATACCGATTATTCTTTATTCAGTGACCCCTCTGACTGAATACCGAATACCGTCCTCTGCAACACTGATTTTTATACATATACACACACATACATATTCACACATTACTTATAACTTATTTACCCAACTTTAAAATTAAAAAAAAATAAAAATGCAAAGAATTCAGCAAAAAACCCAGTTTTGCTTCAAATGCTCGCTTGATGCCTTAGGCAAAGTGCTCGCCTAGGCGGCACCTGAGTCAAAACGCCTCGCTTGAAACAAGGCAAGGCACCTAGGACTCGCCTCGCCTTAGCGCCTATGCGTTCGCCTCGAGCGCCTTTGATAACAATGTCTGATACCATATGGAAAATGCAGTGTGAAGGAATGAAATGATTTATTCAGAGGGGTGAGGTTTATTATATATAGTGACACCCTACAACACAAATCATATGAAATAGGAAAAGAAAATAGACTCCTAATATGACTTATTAGAAAAAGAAATAGTAAATGTACATGGTTGTAGAATATCTACTTATAACGGCAATAGTGGTCAAGAGAGAATAAGACTAGAAGTGGCTATATAAAAGGTAAATCAAATCTTTGTATGAAGAGTTCGCTTAGGCTTACTTTATTGCATGTGTTTTCCTATGAGTTGGAGGATGGATTTAGTTTGCATAGCCCTCATGTATGACAAAGGATTAGAAGTTATATAATGACTAAGAGAGCTTACACAAAAAATAGCTACATAAATGAGAATTGTACATTTTGAAAATAATCGAAGGAGTAGACTTCTCAAGAAGGCTCAAAGCCTAGAGAATTGGGAACCACATTGCGGCTGCTGAAATTTGGCATGTTCTGACCTGGTTAAGTTTAGAAGATTTTCAGAAATGTTTGGCTACCATGGATGGTTGTGGTGGTACTACTAATTTTTCCAATGGATTCAACTGAAAGTCTTTTTTTTGAAAGGAAAGGTGCGATGTCGAGGAGACGCCAACCCGTAAATCCTATATATTAAACACCCATAGTCTTCTCATTTTTATTTACTAACAACCCTGTTGTGGCTTGGGTTATGGTTCATTGATTTTAAAATGGATACATGTGTGCCTTACATCAAGAAACACTGATGCTAGGCTATATATCTAACATGGCCTCGAAGAAAAGCGAAGTAGATCTATATTATGGTGACAGTGGTCTTGAAGAAAACTTGGTCTTCTCTCATTTGAGAACCAACTGAATCAAAATTAAACCCTTCCCCCCATGTTAAGAATATCTATATGGATGCTTTTCTTATGAATCTATCAGATGTTTAGATAAGCCATAATAATAAATATTTTCTTCAAGATGACCTTAGTAGAACGGTAAAAATGGCCAATCTGTGGCCAATCTGTGACCTAGAGGCCATGGATTCGCGTCATGGAAATATTCTTGTACACAAAAGATGTGGAGCACAATGGGGGTGGCGACATGATTTTACAATTGTGATTGGGGCTTGTGTGTCGTTTCAACTCTGTTTACTGAATTTGGATAGGTTTATTCTCTGGTAATCGTCCTGCTTTTAAAAAAACAAATGTAAGATATAGGCAAGGCCTTAAATATCGGTTTCGGTCATCATTTCGGTATCGACCAAAACAGAATTTCGATGGAATTTCGGTGGAATTTCGACCGAAATTTCGGTCATTTCGATCATTTTTTGTACTAGCACCCCCATATTTCGGTCATTTCGGTCATTTCGGACGAATTTCGATTTCGACTGGATATCGATATTCGACAGAAATTCGACCGAATTTCGCTGAAATTTGAGGCCATGGATATAGGTCATAGATGTGTACAATGGACCCAAGTGGTTTGATTCTTCTCTGGACCCCAGGAAGGCGGCTGATTAATGCACACAGATGATTTTTGATATTTTTTTTCCTGATTTATTTTGAACTAAATTAAAAGTAAGATGCTGTTGATCGGCATTCTATAAGAATATATGTTATACAGATTTTATTTTTAAATGATGACAGGAATACTAAATCAAATATTTTCTATTAGATTTATCCAAATGATCTTTATTCTTTATTGACACTTCCGAACACAACTTTGATCATAAATGAATCTAAATTGATCCTTTGATACGTTAAAGCTTGTCACAAACTTCTTTCTATCACTCTCTCCCACATCTTGTATGATTAGTTAACCGGATACCTCTTTAGTTTGCATAGTTTTAGTGTCATGATTTTCGTGCAATCATATGGCATTTTCTTATTTCATCCTTGTTTCTATCTTGCTTTAATCTTGTATACGTGTATCGAAATAGTTTCTCTTATTCTTTGACATTTTCTTGCTTCGTCCACCGCGAAGCAAGAAGCTGTCAAATGAACAAATAAATTGCATTCTTATATACTTGAACAAAAATGTAGGCGATACAAAAAATGTGCAAACCTAAGTATACCAAATTGAGTCATATGGTGACGTGGGAGGAGGTTGGTGAACCAAGAAAATGGCAAAAAGTGGAGAGAAAAAGGTCTTTTAATGAAAAATGGTGGCATATATACAGACAAAATATGGTGATACACTTGCATACATGAAAGGTGTTGTGCAGAGCTGTGCAGACTATAGGAGTAATAAATTGATGAGTGATACGAAAATGACGGCATAAAAAAGACTAATTGAATGGAGGTCGGGATAAGTTCTTAAAAGGATTGGAGAACCAGTTCGAGTTTGGTTTCATGTATGGTAAGTCTATAACTGAGGCCAGACACCTCTTGTGGCTTTCAGTGTATGTATGTCTATAACTGATATCACACACCTTGTGAGGCATTTGATGGTTGTCGTTTGTGTCTTGCCTTTCAGACCAAAAAGAGTGCAAGAGGCGTGCCAAGAATTTGTATGCAGACTGAGCGTGTTTCCGTCTGTAGTGTGTTATGTGACTTGTATGGATGCGTACCCATTATGAATAGTTGTCCTTTGTGTCTTCAAAAAAAAGGAATGGCCTTCGTATGGTCTTCATGGCTTTTAAGAAGGATTGTGATATTGTATGAAGATAAGTCATGTAGAATACTTGATAAGAAATGGATGCATGTTTTGTACATTGATTTGATAAGATATATGCATGACCAAGCAATAGCTTGTGTGAAAGCTCCAACTGGGATGTTAGCCTGGATCAATGATCAACATAACTTGGTTATGCTTGGATTAATGAAGCAACTATGAGTAGGGATGCCTTTATATATGTTCACATGTGATATTAATTTATGGACGAGATAGGAGGTGGAGCCAACTGGAGGCTTGAGCATTGGAGGGAGATCATGGATGGTAAGGGTTTTGAGAAAGTAGAGAGATGGAATTATAGAAAGCAAGTTTGACAACAAGGAAGTCAGAGATGCAATATATGTAACACGTAATTCATCGCATTTGACATTTTGAAATACTTGGGTGTAGTGGGATGGATGAAATGGATTGATGGAGGCATTATTCACTGAATAAATGCAAGGTAGTTGAAATTTAGAGGAGTTGCATGTGTCCCTTGATAAAAAAGACATTTGAAGAAATGGTAGATACTATAAAGCCACATGGTGACATGTAATTCTTTATGGCACTGAGTACTGCAGTATAAACAAGGACATAAAGTCCATAACTAAGATGGAGATGGTCCATCTGATGAATGACCACTTAAAAATTATTGGATTTGCAATTCTTGTAATTAAGAAAAGGTTGGCATGACGCTAGTGGAAGATAAAATAAGGAAAACTCGTAACAAGGTGGGTTTTGGTTTGAAGGTGGGGGAAATTTTTTTAGTAGTTAAGAGGGGGGAGGGTGGGGTTGGAACCCTGGTCATTGGAGTGGGAACCCAATGCTTACTAGACCATTAAGTTGGTTCAGAAGGTGCGGGAAGTTAGATGGGAGAGCATTGTAAGAGGGGATGGGGGAGATCATTGAAATATTGAGGGAACTATTAGGAATGATATGACATTTTTAGATCCAAGGCCAGTGCATCCTTCAAAAAGATCTATTTGAAAATTTGAAAGCAATGAATCCATGTAGTAAATCCCATTTAAAGTAGGAAAAAGCTTCATTGTTATTTTACTTTCTGTCTTGTCACTGATACGTATTTGGTCAAGTCAACCTCCAGATTCAATTAATCCGAAAGTGACCAGCTATCTGATTTCTTATGAAAGCTTACAGAAATATTTTTTTCTGTTTTTACTGAGGATCCTTACTAGTAGTCAAAATCTTTTCTTCAACTTCGATGCACCTTGCCTAAAGCCCTTCACTTTCTCCTACCTTAACTAGTTGGAAAAAAATAGTTCGTCTTCCTCGGACATATATCTCGTTTGAGCAAATATCCTACACACATGCGATAATCACACACAAAGTCAGGTTCACCTGGAATCAAATGGACGAGAGTGAATATGTTATACATTCAGGTTAATTGGGATTAAACTGGTTTTTATTATTTCTTACTGTTGCCATCTTTCCCCTGAATGATCTTTCCTCCATGGATAACCATATTTTTAGATTATGTTATATTGATCCTGATGGTTTCATGTATCTGTGCAGGTTGATAATGGATTAAGCAGCCTCTAGTGTCTACATTTAATAAAATTTCGAGATTGTAGAGCAGCCCCAAGAGTTTTGTGTACAGATGCGGGCTTATGTACATCTATCCATTTGTTGCGTTGGTGTCTCATATCGTACTCCTCCAGAGTTAGTCGTGAGATATTCAGATTCATTGTAGCAATTGGCAATGCGATGTTTGCTGCGTGTTAGAGTAAACAATACTCTGATGTGTTATTCCATAGAGCCCTCGGGTCTCTTATATAGAGAGAAAACCCTTGGGTAAATTACAGAGCCTTACACTATATAAATAGAAAATACGGAACAGTAAACAGTACAACGCAACATATATAAGTCTCACACTCCCCCTCAAGACGGAGCATAGATATCTATCATGCTCAGCTTGGAAGAACATCTCTGGAACGGTCCTCTGAGCAATGGCTTGGTGAATATGTCGGCAGTCTGGTCCTCCGAACTGACATGAGAAGTGGAGATGAAGCCCTTCTGAATCATGTCTCTAGTATAATGACAATCCACCTCGATGTGCTTTGTTCTCTCATGAAACGCTGGATTATTGGCAATAAACAAAGCTGCCTGATTGTCACATTGGAGATTCATAGGCAAGGGGACATCTACATTCAAATCTTCTAAGACTGCTCTAACCCACATCATTTCTGCACTTGCTTGTGCCATGGCTCTGTACTCGGATTCAGCACTGGATCTGGCCACAACAGTCTGTTTCTTGCTTTTCCAAGAAACTAAAGAGCTTCCTATGAAGATAGCAAATCCAGAAGT
The DNA here is from genome assembly GCA_037367405.1 of Ottelia alismoides. Classification (NCBI taxonomy): domain Eukaryota; kingdom Viridiplantae; phylum Streptophyta; class Magnoliopsida; order Alismatales; family Hydrocharitaceae; genus Ottelia; species Ottelia alismoides. The sequence goes on along the minus strand of JAZKJV010002204.1, from coordinate 689,891 downwards.
AGATTTACGATCCCTTGGACATCCTGCATAATCTGCATCTGCACAAGCTGAAATAGACAGATCTGTATCTTTCCTGAATAGCAACCCTGTGCTTGGGGAAGACTTCAGATATCTCAATATCATATACAAGGCATCCATATGAGCTTGCCTCGGCTGCTCCACAAATTGACTCACCCGGTTTACTGCAAATGCAATATCCGGTCGAGTTATGGTAATATATAAGAGCTTACCCACCATCTCTCTGTACCTTCTTTTGTCCACCTCCTCAGTATCATCGTCGTACAACTTCATGCTTGGGTCCATAGGTGTACTTGAAGGTCTACATCCAGTCATTCCTGTTTCAACTAGCAAGTCTGTTACATATTTTCTTTGAGTCATCAGCATTCCTTGTGCATTTCGTGCAAACTCTATCCCCAGAAAATATCGTATCGTGCCCAGATCCTTCGTAATGAACTGGTTTCCCAACAGGGACTTGGTTATCTCAATCCCCTGAACATCATCTCCTGTAACCAAGATGTCATCAACATATATCATAACCACAACTGTACCTCTAGGGGTCTTCTGGATGAACAGTGAATGGTCCGCATTTGATCTCCTGAACCCCTGTTGTTCAATTAGCTGAGAAAGCTTCTGGAATCATGCTCGGGGACTCTGTTTGAGGCCATAGATAGCCTTATGAAGTCTGCACACCATCTGAGTCTCCCCCTCAGCAGCAAACCCTGGTGGCTGCTGCATGTAGACTTCCTCATGTAGGTCACCATACAAGAAAGCATTCTTGACGTCAAGCTGAAAAATGGTCCAGTTACGTACCACAGCAACAGATAGGAGGATGCGAAGAGTGGAGTGTCTAGCCACTGGTGAAAAAGTATCCAAATAATCTACCCCATACGTCTGGATAAATCCCCGTGCTACAAGTCTTGCCTTGTATCTATCAAGACGTCCATCCGCATGATATTTCACCGTAAAGATCCACTTGCAACTCACCACGGAGGCACCTGGAGGAATGGGGACAAGAGACCAAGTCCCTCGAGACTGCAGAGCACACATCTCCTCTTCCATGGCTAGACGCCAGCAATCAATCTTCATGGCATCTTGATAGGTTCGTGGGATCTCAACTGACGAGACATCAGCTACAAACTTCTGGAAGTCCCCATTGAGACGATGAAATGAGACTTGAGAGGCAAGAGGATATGAAGCACATTGTCTTTGCTGCTTCCTGTGAGCAATGGGCCGATCCAGATCATCCATCATTGTGTCGACCGGTTGATCCTCTTCCTGTAGTAAAGGCTCCTGCACTGGTGCATTGTCTAACCCATCATTAGTGATAACATCAGAACATACCTGAGGCGTGTTGGATGGTTGACATGTAGCTTGAGCTGGTCCTGTACGCCTTGTATAGAACTTAGGAAAAGGTTCAATTGGAGGTGGTGGTGGTGGTGGTGCAGGTGGAGTAGAGGATTGACCCAGGCTTGGAGGTGGAGGCACATAGACACTAGAATCTGTGGATGTGGAGGAGACCAATCTGTCACCTGCAGGGGAGAAGTACATGACGGGTTCGAAAAATGTAACATCAGCGCTCACATAGTACTTGTCATGAACGGAGTCATAGCAACGATATCCTTTCTGTGTCCTGGAGTAGCCCACAAAAACACACTTGATAGCCCTAGGAGATAGCTTATCAAGTCCTGAAGACAAGCGGTGGACAAACGCAACAATTCCAAAGACCCGAGGTGTAAGAGTAAACAAATCTTTGTCAGGAAAGAGAACAGATATAGGAGACTTTTCCCCAAGAACAGTTGTAGGCATGCGGTTGACCAGATAGCATGCTGTAAGTATAGCATCCCCCCAAAAGGATAATGGGGCACAACTCTGAATAAGTAATGTGCGAGCAATATCAAGGAAATGGCGATGTTTCCGTTCTGCAACCCCATTTTGTTGAGATGTGTATGCACATGTGGTTTGGTGGATAATGCCTTTAGAAGAAAGAAAACTAGCAAGGGAACGAGTGCAGAACTCCAATGCATTGTCAGTACGCACATACTTAACAGTAGACGAAAAAACATTTTGAACTTCATTGATAAGATTTTGAATAACACTTCCTGCTTCGGATTTATTTTTAAGAAGAAAGGTCCAGGACACTCTAGAAAAATCATCGACCACAACTAAATAGAACCTGTGCCCCTGATGATCTGGGACACGACTGGGACCCCAATATCTATGTGAAATAACTCAAATGGGGAGCGACTGCTCCGACTCTGACGATTGGGGAAGCTGGACCGATGGTGCTTCCCTAACTGACAAGCTTCACAACGAAAGGATGAACTCGGAGAAATCTGAGGCAGGAGGTGACGCATTTTCTGTAGTGGCAGGTGACCGAACCGAAGATGCCAGGTATATGGAGACACGGAGCCCTGGGAATGTAGTGAGACGCCAGCATAAGAGTTCCGTACAAGACAATAGAGGCCATTGTGCTCAGAACCACAACCAATCACCCTGCCCGTTAGTATGTCCTGAAAAATAACAGACGATGGGTCAAAAATAGCACGACAGTGCAAATCTCGTGTAATCTGACTAATGGACAAGAGATTCATAGAGAATTCTGGTGCATGTAAAACATTCTGTAAGTGCATAGAGGGCAGCAAAGCCGTCTCTCCCTGACCGATGATAGGGGAATGAGTGCCATCAGCAATGAGTACAGAGCGACCAGGGTGGACAGCTCTATAGGACTGCAGAATATCTTTCTCACGACAAAGATGATGGGTGGCTCCAGAATCAACAATCCATCCTGTGAGATCATGGTTATGATATGAGACGGAAGGACTACCTGAGGCACTGGCTGAGGCAGATGTACTAGCTGACGCCGAAGCCGCAACATCAGACGCATCGGCACCCTCTGATGATGACTGTGGCATGATATCACGAAGCCGTGCCACTAGCTCCTCGAACCTGTGATCGGGAGTAGATGCTGGTGGACCCTGAACATGATCAGCAACACGTGCAGAAGGAGGGAAGCCATGCTTGGAATAGCATGTATCCTCCGAATGACCAGTACGACGACAGAATGAGCACGTAGAGCGTATGCGACCTCCGCGGCCACGTCCACCACTTCCTCTGCCACGAAATGAGGACGAACTACCTCGTCCTCTGGAGACAGCCATTGCCGAGGGAGGTGGAGTTGCTGTATTCGATGAAACAGGTACACGACTGAGCCTTCTGTAGACTTCTTCCATCGGTGGAATGGTTGTATCGGCAAGGATCTGAGAGCGCGCTGCCTCGTACTCCGGGTCAAGGGCAGCAAGTAATACGCCAACCATAGTGGCGTTGCGGAACGTCTTCTGCTGTTCTGGCGTGGCTGTGAGTGGGATGGTGCTATAGAGTTTCTCGAACATCCCACGAAGAGACGTGTACAGAGAATGGAGAGGCCTCCCATTTTGCTTCGTGGTAAAAATATCATGCTGCAACTGCAGCATCTTTGTCTCGTTCCGCACCTGAGAGTATGTCGTGGCCAGAATATCCCACATCGCCTTGGCAGTGGGCTGATGGAGGACATCATTTGCTATCTCCGTCGTGAGCGTTCCTGACAGCCAAACTTTGGCATACGCGTCATCGGCCTCCCATGAGGCATATATTCCCTTCTTCTCCGGCGGTTCATCTTTTGTAAGAATATGCTTCTTACCACATGACTGCACAAGACTGAGGAACTGCATAGCCCACAGTTCGTAGTTCGTCCCTTCCATTTTGACGATTGGTGCCGATCCTTTAAAGGCACCTATGGCGGGCATATCGACCTTTGGTTCAGACATACTGCCGAAGAATCTGAACTAGGGATGATAGACAAAGAAACTGGTGTCTACTGAGACCGTTGAGGATTCAAGTGCATATGTAGACGTTATGCACTTGAACCCATCATCAATCCGAGCCCGACCGAAGCGAGACGGACGGCGGTGAGGCTGATGAAGCCTCGGCGGTGAAGAGGCGGTGGGGCTGGGACCGGCAGGGGCCTGGCGGGGCCGGCTGGGGCCTCGCAGGCGACGCGGCTGGGGCCTGGACAACCTGGCGGCGGGTCCGAAGAGATCTGGCGACGGGGCTGGGGCCTGGAAGGCTTGGCGGCGAGACCTGGGGGTCCGGCGGAGGGGCTAGGGTGTTCGGCGGAGAGGCGGCGGGACCTGGAAGTCGGGGAGGAGCTTGTTGGCGGCGGCGGTAGGGCCTGGAGAGGCCGACGGCGGGCGGGGGAGGGGGGGGGGGAGGAAACCCTAGGTTAGGGTTAGGGCTCTGATACCATGTTAGAGTAAACAATACTCTGATGTGTTATTCCATAGAGCCCACGGGTCTCTTATATAGAGAGAAAACCCTTGGGTAAATTACAGAGCCTTACACTATATAAATAGAAAATACGGAACAGTAAACAGTACAACGCAACATATATAAGTCTCTACACTGCGGATGTAACAACCATGAGCATGCTATTAAGCTTCAAAGGCGTTGTGACACGAGATTTAAGCCACAGCCCCTCAATTTTGTGTTTGATGAGTCCACCATGTTTGTAAATCTTACCCTTAATGGAGGTACTTCAACCAGAAGAGAAGACACAAGGCCCGATTTCATGTTAATTGGTCCATGCGTTTGGGTTGGAGATTGTTATTTGATCAGCAGCTCAACCAATTTGGCATCCTCTTCATACGGGGTTATGGTGGAACCTTTTTTGACATCAGGATGAGGCGTTGGACCCTGTAAATTCTATCGAAGGCTGACCCTTTCTTAATTTCGCAACAAAACGCTTCCTATGGTGAACACAAGCCTGACAGCGAAAATGATGCTTTCAATTGACCATCAGAATCATCGGTGGACACTAATTTTTTGTCTAATGAAAAGGGTAGCTTGCAACATGCCAATACGAGGATGGTTTCTATCAGCTCTCTGAAACTCCACCGGTAGTTTTTCTCTCCAATCCAGAATCTAACATTGCTTAAAAAAGAAAGGAATGAAGAGAGAAAGCTCCACCTTTGGGCAAAGGGAAGGGAAAAAAGCTTCCAGAGTGCCCCACTCCTCACTGGTAGCGCCCCTTTGGGCAAAGGGTAATTTACACTGTTATCCCTTTGAGATTCTGCAATTATCCTTGCAAAATTCACAGTAGCACCTAAGGTTGCAAACAAACATATACGGATATAAGTATTATTGTATTCTTATTCATTTTTGAATACGAATAGATGTGAATACGGATATTGACGGATATTAGAAATATTTTACTATATCCTTAAAAATCAGATACGGATGTAAAGCAGATACTAATCGCATACGAGTAATGTTAAAAATACTCTATAAAATCGACTTAAATATATACGAATTGGATGGAAAAACATGATATAACTTTCTAAATGTGTTTGTATCATAAAAAATATACAAATATGGTAAAAGAATCTATAGGATTATGTTATGTAGGGCTAAAATAATTCTATGGCCATATTTATATACGAAATAAATATACTGATACAGATGTTTGCAAATATCAAAATGATATCGATATTTATATCCATTTGAAAACGGATACGGATCATACAGATGTCAAGATCTGTATAAAACGGATATGGTGAGAATCGGATACGGATGTATCCGTAACCATTTACGTCCCTAGTAGCAGCGCCCCTTTGTCAATTAATGTGGAGGTGAAGTGTAATATCAAAAGGAACAATCATAGAAAAAATCCAAGTGCACAAGAACAAGATCATAGTCATAATCATGTAGCATGAGATGAGTGATACGATGACAATGCTCTTGTGTGTCTATTTTGCATATTAGAGTAAAAGCACGCAGGACAAAAGGCCCCCATCATGGTTGCATGTTGATATGACCACTGAAGCCTTTGTCTATGGGATGTTTTAAAAAAGAAGAAGCAATCCACCTGATGTCTTCGTCAATAACGGAAGTTTAAATAAACGATATTGTGCTGATACGTTGGAATCATCCTGCATAATTGCCATATAATTCGATTTCATGTTAAAATTGCAACCTATAAAATTTTAACTAAAATAATATGGGTTTTTACCATTGAAAAATGCAATTTCCCGCATGTAATAGTTTGTGGAATATTTTGACTACAAGCACCGGGGTAGGGGTGTAAACGAGCCGAACTTGAGCGAACCAACCCAGGCTCGGTTCGGCTCGTTTAACATACTTTCAGGCTCGGGCTCGGTTCGGCTCGATAAAATGAAAATTGTAATCAGGTTCGGTTCAGCTCGAGTAAGGTTCGTTTAAGAATAAATGTTGTGCATGTGTTTCTGTTCAAAGGGAAAAACCGCAGTTTCAGGAGAGGGTTTTGTGGGGTTTCGGGAATAGGGACTTAGGGAGTGAATGACTCGATGAGTTTGAAAAAATAAGCGAATGTCTTTATGTTATATATAGAATGTATTTTCTCCTTGTATATATACAATATGTATGTATATATACTTTTATGTATGTATGTGTGTATATAATCGAACTTTTGACGAACCAAACCTGAGCGAACCTATGTTTTTGAGGTTCGGTTCGTTTATTTAATCGAGCCCAAACTCGTGTTCAGGTTCGATTTGTTTATTTTCGAATCAAATCTGAATCGAACTTTTAACGAGCCGAATCTGAGCGAATGTCGAACCTGAGAAATTTCTGACAGCCTGTACCGGGACATTAAACCACATAATTATATCGAATTAAAAGGGTCCAAGTGGACCACGTTTTAATTTTGCAATGCCGATTGTCAAGTACAAGAATTATGAGACCTTACAGCTGCGCCCTTTGTTTCTCAGCACATATATAATTGTTTAGCTGTCCATTACACCTGACGATCACAATATGATAATTAAGTACCTAAGGGCCTCAACAGTTTCCTTCAAATTATTTAAAGAGCAATAGGTACATCTCAAGGTGTACAAAACAAAACCATGGAAATTGACGATCGCGCTCATGATAAACGGGTTTGAGCAGCTGAACGTGCAAAAAACAGCTCAGAAGTATTGTTTTTATTAAAAAGCTTGATCCTTTTTTATTATGAGATTTTTGTAATGCCTCCTGATATTGTCCAGAAGCTTATCTAATGACAAGAGTTCCGTATCAATTAATGATGTCAGCAAATTGATTAGGTGTTGTCTTGTGGAATGGTTTAGGTGGTACCATCTTCTCTTCTTCCTCCTCTTCGATTCCCATCTCCGGTGATCGGTTTGTAATAATTAATTAACTAATAGATATGGCTTTGGCTCTTCTAGATAGATGTTTGAGCTGTCACGCAGCCGCCAATTTTGATGTCCGCATAACCAAAATTAAGAACCGAAGAATCGACTTCCGGAGGGGGAGGGTTCAATCACAAGTTCTTTTCTTTTTCCTTTTAATTTTGAAATGAGATCGATGTCTTTGTTTTTTGTTGTAATGGATGAAAGACAAAGGTCAGGAGCTTACGAAACTTTGTAAAGATATCTCGATTTTAAAGAAGGTAAGAAGGATATATTCAGATTGGTCAAAGTAAGAGAAAGAAAGATCAAAGACCTTTCTCACGTGAGATGCATTAAGGATGGAGAAGGTCACATGTTTGTTATTCGGAAGGATATAGAGACTAGATGGAAGTAGTATTTCCATAAGTTTTTCATGGGGGAAGAAATAAAGATGTCACTTTAGGAGATCTAGCTAGTAGTGAAAGTTACTTGAATCATGCAAGCTATAGACGAATACGAAGGAATGAAGTAGAAGATGCTTTGAAGATGAGATCTTGGGAAGGTGTAGGACCTGATGACATTCCTATAAAAGTTTGGAGAGTTTTAAGTGAGCATGGTTTGACTTGGCTTATAAATATATTCAATGTTATTTGGCGAGGTAAAAAATGTCTGAAGATGGGAGGAGAAGCATTGCGGTACCTCTTTATAAGAACAAACGTGACATTCAAAATTGTTCAAATTATAGAGGCATCAAGCTGATGAGTCAACACTATGAAAATTTGAGAACGTGTGATTGAAAGAAGGTTAAGGAAAGTTTCCAAAGTAAAGAAAAGCAATTTAGATTAATGCCAGATCGCTCAACTATTGAAGTCATCCACTTGTTGAGGAGTATGCTGGAGATTTATAGAGTTAAAAGAAAGGATCTGATTTTATTGATATGGAGAAGGCTTATTACTTTGTCTCACAAGAGATATTGTGGAGAGTTTTGGAGAAGAGATAAGTACATGTCCTATACATCAATCTCATAAAGGATGTGTATGATAGGGCTTCATCTTTTGTAAGGATCCAGTCTGTGAAGACTAATTATTTTGACACCAACATTGGTCCACGGTTCAACATTGAGTCCATTTCTTTTCACTTTGAGTATGGATGAGTTGACAAGTCATGTTCAGGATGAGGATACCTTGGTGTATAAATTGCAAAGCTTAATTATGAAATGCAAGTAAGGAAGGAAATGTCTACCTCATGCTACTACTCTACACTAATGTCCTAAATTTTGGATTTTTATTTCATTTTGTCAAATTTTGGAAAGTGAACTTTCGAAGAATTTCATTCAAATCATCGAAAGTCATGGAAATAGCTCTAAAGTCGATTTTTCCATAAATTAAGGTTTTTAATGTTTCTAAATCAACAAATAAAATAGAAATCCATGTTTATTTGTAAATTAGAGTTGTGAATATAAGTTTTGAACTATTACTATCATTATGATCACCATACACGTTGACATATATATCAATGTGCTGTTTAAAGTCAAAATTGATTTCTGAACTATAAGCGAAAGCCATGATAATAACCTCTTCAATGAGGATAAGGTGGAACTTGTAATAACTACTAAATAAAATATATATCTTAGAATAAAGCTCTTCGGTTATAAAGCATAAATTTAATTATTGGAGCTTGTTTCCAACTGAATTTAAAGTTAAACCTACAGTTTCAAAACTTGACAGAGGAACTTTTTCAAACTAATATAAAGATATCTAAGAACTCAACATATTGTCGTATGAGTGAAGATTCATTGATATAGGCAAATTTCGATGAAAGCAAAGGGTGGTATCTCTTATTTTTGACATTTTGTTGAAATTACGGTAATTTCGATGAAATTTTACCAAAATCATGGGAAAATAAGTAAGGTAGCATTTTGATTTTGCTGACTTGGAGAAATATAAATTTCATAGAAATTTGACAAAATTTTGCTTTAATTTGAGGTCATGCTCCATAGATATAAAATGTTGGGTAGAAATTTGGATTATATCATATATTCTTAACATGAATTTATAAAGAATTATCTTTTATTTAAATTTATAGTGGTTTTGAAAGTATTTAAAATGTGAAACTCTACAAAATGATTCAATCAAATAAAATAGTCCCATACAACTATTAAACTAGTAAACTTAAAATATAAATTATTACATATAACTATTTAAGACTACATACATTTTCATGCTCAAGTCCTTACATATAAATCCTAAAGAGGGTTAAAGATGAGGATAATGCACCGGGAGTAAACAAAATAGATACTTGATGAATCTCCTATTTATCATTTTTATATTCCCTTATTATCCTCAAAGCACAAGAAATTTATTGCAAATCTTCATTAATTTTGTATCTTTATCAATAAATCCCTCATATATAATTAACCCTAACCTCTGTATTTAAACTAACCCTTTTATTTTATTTATTTTATTCACTATTAAAAATCCCAAAAAATTAGAGTAATTACTGTCTAAATTTATTTAGAGCTTCAACATAAATTAAAAATACAAAAATATCAAACACATTAAAAAGCAATATTTTTATTTATAAAAATGACTTCAAAAATATTTTCTTATTTATTTAGCCTCTTTTAGCTTTTGTCCAGCTTAAAACTTGTACATCTCCTTGAGATGTATAACTTTCATGTTTTGACTTTTTGCTAATTTTGCTTCCTTATATTTCTTTTTGATTTTCTCATTCTTTTCCTATTTCTGAATAATGGGATTTGTCCATGTGGCATCCTCTTGGCTACCCATGTGGCTTCTCTTTCTTGTGACAACCAACGCCTTCTGCAACCCTTAGATCGCCTATCCCTTGCCTCCATCTCCATCGCACATGATCGTCTAATGTCATCAGAACCACCTGCTCCCATCTTCACTGTAGCCATAGGATGAAGGCCCATCCAACGGCTGATCTCCTTTCACGTCGCATCTCCTCTCACGACCGTTGGATGAGATTCTAGATCTCATCACCACCATCACCTTGTGTTGCGCTACTTACCGTAGGATCAGATCATCTGATATGATCCTAACCCTTGACTTGTGCTTCCTTCCCGATCGTTGAATCGCAAGATCCAACGGTTAGGTCCACATCTTCCTCCTCCAGTGACTTCTCCTGCCAGTTGTTTTGCCTCGCCCCTTCCATTTTTATCCATCGATCCTCGACGCCTCTCCATGACCTAAACCACTCTCCACGTAGCCATAACTTTCTCATCTATGATTGGCCATTAAAACCTCACACCCGACCTTCTATGTCTTCATTCCAGCCTTTACACCTTCATCACCACCACCATAACAGTTGATCCACTTCGCCTATATTATTCCCCCTCCGTCAACGTTCTTTCTTGCCCACCATTCCATGGAGGCTCCTCCTAAGCATCTTCCCCTCCCCGTGATAGGGGGAGGCAAAATTGAGGTTGACCGTGGAGATGTTCTCCAGGTATTGTCCCATGGCGTTGACCACCGTGTTATGGTCACCCAATGACCGATTAAGCATCGAGGACCGACTGCCCTCATTATACGACAAACATAGGCTCTCAAGGAGCCTCATCTTAAGCCTCCTCTTCCATCAGTTCCTTGCTCTGATCATGTATGTCCTCCCCCCTCTTTTTCTTCTATTTTCTAGTATTTTTCCCGATGTACCCACTTATTATCACAATCACCCGACTATTATTTGAGTTCCGCCACACCACCTCCATCTTTACAACAACCGTCGCTCGGTCGCTCCCTTTCTCCAGGACCCCTTTGCTCCAGCCATCTTCCTCCTTCTATAAGGAGGAGGAACCCATCAAGGCTTTGCCTCCTTACATCTACGACCCTCCGTTCACCTCACAAAACCCACACACCTATTGCTTCGGCTATCCTTAACCCCTTGCAGGTCGCCTTCGTCAATGGCCGAGCTTCGCACGTCCGATCCATTCTCCTCCGCTTTGTCCAATGAAGGTGCACCACCACGCTTTCTCAGCCATCGAAGCCACTCCGCACCACCAATCGAACCCTCGCTAATGCTTCCCCGAGCTTCCGCAACCTTTTATCATCAAGCAGAGCATCACTATACCTCGAAGGAGGTTGTCAGGGCCAAACATTTGTGACACCGTCCACGATGGAGGAAGACGTACATGTACCATTGGATCTTGCCTCATTGGACCTGATCCGATGGTCTTGGCGAGGTGTCTTCTCTACTGTTCGATTCTCAAGGAAGCCCCGCAGTTATTGGATCTTCTCGCACTAGAGCCTCCCATCCTCGGGTGGACCCACAACACCAAGACCGCGCCATGTGTAGCTTCGCCACCTGAGCCACCTGCTTGAGCCTCTGCCCGCTTCTGAATCTGGCCAGTGTGCGTGCAACGCGCTGCGGGTTAGGCTATTTGCATCCAACTCCTCTAAGGTTTCATGATTTTGCTAATAGGTCCCTCCCAGGCGTATGCACCTCGTGTGTGCTTGGGCAATTTGTAGAGATGCCCCGCTACCTTTCAAAAATTGCACAAATGCCCCTACAAGGGACCTGTTTGCATATATTATCTTTTTATTCCTCATATTTTTACTGCATTTATGTCCTTGGATTAAATTCTCATATCTTGAGCATACACACTTCATTTTGGATGATTTTAGTTTTTTATGCTCTTTTTATTCTCTTTATGATGACATCATTTATTTTCTGATTTGACATTTTGTAATATATTGATAATTTCTAATTCTATTGTGTCACTTGCTCTTTGATTCTTAATGCCATTAACTTATTTTAATGCATTATCTGTCTCTAAAATTAATCTATCTTTTATTGCTCAAGTGTCTAATTAATTTAGGGTTCTTTTTTTACATAATTTATTAGCTTGCATATCATTATACCTCACATCTCATTTTTATTATATAAAATCAAATAAAAATACGTGCATCATATTTTATGCCTCATTCTATGCCATTCATCCTGTTTGCATCATTGTATTATGCATCACATTATTTCTGCATAATCTCTACATTTGTATACCTAGATTAAGAATTTAATCACTCTTAAATTTATTCAATAATTTCTGATAAATGACCGAGGAGGCTCGTGTCTGTGTGTTGGACCTTGGTAGACTTACCAAGTAAAAATTCTCCACAACATTCAAAGATTGTGGTTTTTGATAGATTATTTTTTCCTTCCTATACCACAATATATAATTCTTAAGTGAGGTAGAAAAGGGTTCATCAAATGACATCGTTTTTTAGGACAGGACTAATCTTTATATGTTTATTGAATTTTATTGTATTATTTTGAGTCGATTATTTTCAAAAATTTAGGTCCTCATGCTGTGTTTGCTTTTGCATTATTCTTGGTTAAAACTCTTGATGTTTTTCCTAACATTTTATTTTATGGAAGGGTCCATGAAGATGGAAGACACTCGATCTACATTGAGGCATGGAGTTGGGAGCTCCCGCTGCAAGAAGTTGCAGAAGAGATTCAGAAGAAAATAAGGACTTTAATCAAATCTTTGTTCATGCATTTTGTTTTGTATAAAAGTGTAATATTTGCATTTCCAGCGGTCCTCGTTCTAGGGATTGCGTGTGTAATTGAACTTGAACTTCTGCATGTGTTGTGTGGAGCCTGTTTCACTCCAGTCTGGGATGGGCTCCACTTGAGTGTTTGAACCTATGATTAGGTACGCGGCTCGTTGAGCTCACCTCGTTTCATATATCATGTGCATAATTCATACGTATGACATACATAATTCATGTGACACACATACATTGCTTCACTTGGCCCAATTAATTGAATTCTTTCCCGTTAATAAAAGCATGTTTAGGGTGCGATTTCTTCGACTTGCATGCTTGTAGTGTAAATTTTAATTACAATCTTGTACGTGCATGGAGATTGTTGGAGCCACTGTAAGTTCTCTTTCAAGCATGCATCATGTTTTCACGAATGCATCGGTTTTTCTCGATCTTCCTCTTGATTTATCACTTAAGATATTAAAGGAAAACATGAATGATCGATTAGATGATGAATACTTGACTTGTGCTCACATTAATACATTGATAACCTAATCATAAAATTGAGACTATAATGCAAGTTGATTTAATAAAATAAAATAAAAATAACCTTGGATTATGGGAGAGCAATACCCTCATTGTACGTAGCTTATGATTGAATGTTGAGAGGTGAGGATGTATCCCTAGGATAGTGCCCAAAACCTAGTCATTAAACATGCGTAATGGACTTCAATTTTGGATGATTACCAATAAAATGGACAAGATAAACGACCAACCCTTGTTGGTCTTCATGCGTGAGTTGGTGAATCAAGGGTATTTCTTGAATGATTGAGCCTTAGATGATAATTCTTCCCAATCCTTCTGTAACCCTAGATGATCCACCCACCCCCATCTCCGCACATCCAATCATCTATGTAAATTCACTCCCCCTCTAACCCTAACTAATCATCGGTTCTCTATCCTTAATTCCTCATCCAAATACTCATGCTACTCTTTAGCCTAAGTATGGGGGAACCATGCAATCACTGATTATTCACCACATGTCTCTCCATCCTCATTGCATATCCAATACTTAGGTTACTCTCAGCCTAAGTATAGGGAGACCCGAGTCATTCATTCTTCTATCTTCTTCTTCTTATACTCAGGTCATTTTGATCTAAGTATAGGGGGAGCATCCGAGTTAGTTTTGCTATATCACTTTGTATTTAACCTGAGTTATGGCTTCATATCAGTTTTGTGCTATGAGGACATAACAAAAGTTAAATATAGGGGGGTATACAGTATATATTATATATATACTTTAGCCATAGCTCATGTGTTGAAATTTTCGAAACTTTTTTGGGCTAGGGTATAAGTATTTTTGAACCGATTTTAGTAAAACATTTGTACAATGCTTTGAAAAATTTTTAAATTGTGTGACACTATTTTGAAAAGTATTTGACAATCGTTTAAAAAAATAAGGATTTGATTTGTTTGAAAAATCATTTAGAATCATTCAAATTAAGGGTCTTCGATGAATTGAGCCATGAAAATACACCTGCACTATCAGGAATTAATCTGACTCCTTCATTCTTTAGATGCTCGAGGACGGACATAGTTTAAGTATAGGAGGATAATGAATCTCTGATTTATCATTTATATACTCCCTTATTATCTTCGAAGCATAACAGCTTATTTGCAAATCTTCATTAACTCCACATCTTTATCAATAAATCCCTCGCTAGTAATTAACCTTAATTTATGTATTAAATATTTTATTTTTTTATTTTATTTCCTATTAAAAACTCTTTAAAAATTAGGTTAATTATTGTATATACTTTGGTGTTAAAAATAAATTAAAATATAAAAAAATCACAAAGCAATCGAAATCAAGTGTTTTTATCTATTAAAAATACTTCCAAAAATATTTCCTTGTATTGTTGACCTCCTCTGACTTTTTGTCCAACATGAAACTTGTAGATCTCATCGAGATCTACAACTTTCATGTTTGAATTTTTGATAATTTCGTCTTCTTATATTTATTTTTTATTTTTCCTTCTTTTTCCTTTTCTGAATAAATTGATTGGGCCAGTGGCACTCTCCGAAGCAGCCACGCAGCCCAGGTCTTTGACCGCCACCCTGCCGCTTCCTCTACTGCTGATCCCCTTTTCACCTTCTCTGCCGTTCGATTCCAAGTAAGCCCCACAGACATTAGATCCACCCGCACCCGAGCCTCCCAGCCACAGGTGGACCTGCAGCACCAAGACCATCTCACTTTTAACTTTGCCACCCGAGCCACCTGCCCGAGCCTATGCCTGCTTCTGAACTTGGCCCGCGTGCATTCTGGGCTATTTGCATTCAACCCTTCCGTGGTTCTTCTTGATTTACAGATATGTCCCTCCCAGGCACGTGCTCCTCATGTGCATGCTTAGGTAATTTGTAGAGATGCTCACTGCCTTTTAGAAATTGCACAAATGTCCCTGCGAAGGACATATTTGCATATATTATCTTTTTATTCCTCATTTTCACTACATTTATGCCATTGGACTAAAATGCTCATATCTTGAGCATATGAACTCCACTTTGGTTGATTTCAGTTGTATTTTGTTGCTCCTTTCATTCTCTTTATGATGGCATCATTTATTTTCTGATTTGACACATTGATATTGATAATTTCTAATTCTATTATGTCACATGCTCTTTGATTCTTAAAGCCATTAACTCATTTTTATGCATTATTTGTTCTTGAAATTAACCTATTTTTTATTGCTCAAGTGTCTAATTAATTTAGGGGCCTCTCTTTACATAATTTAGCTACTTGCATATCATTACACATCGCATCTCATTTTAATTATATAAAATCAAATAAAAATACATGCACCATAATTTATGACTCATTCTATGTTATTCATTCTGCTTGCATCATTATACTATGCATCACATTATTTCTGCATGGCATCTGCATATGTAGACCTAGATTTAAGAATTTAATTATTCTTAAATTTATCCAATAATTTCTGATAAATAAACAAGGAGGCTCGTGTCCCTTTGTTTTACCATGGTATACTTACCAAGTGAAAATTCTCCACAACATTCAAATATTTTGGTTTTTGATAGATCATTTTCTATCTTTCTATACTACAACATATCATTCTTAAGTGAGGTAGAAAATGGTTCATCAATACTTTACAACAAATGATCTTATTTTAGTGGATTTTCCTTTTGCGTGCTTGGATCAAAATAAAAAGACGAAGTACTAGGCCTCTATGCAGGACAAGATAGGTATGAGAACATGCAAAAGGTTGAACATCAGAGAGTGAAAGCATGTAAGATTAGAATAAATGTCAAGAATTTATGAAAAGAGTACAAATATAAATACAATAAACATATACAAGAACTAATATGAGCAACATACATATATCTAGAAAATAAAACTACAAATAAAAACAATAATTAAAGGCAAAATTGTTGTTTGATAGTGTCATAAAAACGGTTCGACCCCATCCTTGGCCTTGGAGAGTGGCGAGCATCATACCACTTTTTCAGTCAAATGCTTTAAAGTGAACGAGACACTATCTAAGCTATTCGTGGGCTTCTTTGTTCTCAAGTACGCGGTGTCTTAGCGACAGTACTAGCTTGGCAAATTCTTCTTCGCTTTGCTTGCTTCGTTTTTTGGTTCTCCGACCGAACTAATAGTTAATAGGGGGTTTTGGACTGACTCGGGCTTGTTTCTTTGTCCTGCATTGAGGCCTTTTTCTATTCCACTGATTATGAAAAAATGGACTCTTTCTCTTCTCGACAACGACTACAGAACTTGGGTCAGACTACACGACGAAGATCAGTAGTCTACCCGCTAGCCAAAAGCCCCTTCTGATCAATCAAAGCTTTCAAGATATCTTCTTAAGAAGTTTCATTATAGTGTCGATAACATCCTCTGTATTAGATGGGCAACCCGGTAAATACACATATACATGAATTAGCTTATCGACCCCTCAAACGGTACAATAAGAATCGGTACAGAACACTCCCCCGTAATGGTATAGGCACCTGTAGCAATGACATATTTTGATTCAGACATTTTCTCATATAATCTACTAAAGAGGGAGCAATTTTCATTATTACTCTACCAATTGTTGAACTAAGGTCCGTTTGCCTAAGACTCGATCTTGTGTCTCTTCCTTTTTGCGTATAACATCTCCACTTCCTTTGGTAGCATCTATAATTCAGATCTTAATTTGAAAGGCATATCTCAACCTAGACGTTTTCGAGATGCTCTTAGTAACCAACAAATGTCAAGTGCTTTTCCTTGTGTAGATCCTATTTCAATAGGAATTTGATGAGTTGATCTACCTGCATGTCTTGATTTTACTGATATATCGGAAGTTACTCCATGTATTTCTTGACATAAAATAGAAGAACAAAATGGTTATTTTTGTTGTTCCCGTGATTTTTGGCTTCTTTTTGGCTTGGGCCAAACACTTTTTCTCGTTGGTCGAGCTTTCTACAAAGAAGCGATGCGAGAGTGTATTCGGTGCTTGACCCCTCCACCTATCCCCCTCCATCGTAGCTGGGAAGCCTTGTGCCATAAAATGATTGAGAACATAGACATGGTCGAAATACATAGAGGCAGGGATTCCTAGTAGCTGATATCGAAACAATGATTAATGAGGTATATGAGAAGAATTTGCATATGGATTATGCGACTAGTGTTCTAAAACTAGCTCCAGATAAATCGAAAAAATTATATAGCAGGCTAGTTTAGTTACTCAAATTTCCTTTTAGATAGCTTTGCTGAAAGAAGTCTAATGGTACTTAGTTCTTTGATTTTCCACTCCCTCCGCCTGAGTACATAAGAAATTGCTAAGTATGTGTAAGTATAGTAATTGTAACTCTTTAAGCAAATGCTTAATTTATATGAAATTATATACAAGAGTATTTTGAGCTAAATATAAAAAAATATACCTAAGATATTCGTTGGTTGTATTTGTGTTTATGTAGTTTATACCGATAACAACATTTTATAAGTGAAGGAAAATATGAAGTAAAATTTATATCAATGAAACAAATATAAAAATATTGTATTGTAGGTATTATACAATTTTTATTTATTTTTTGGTTGGTTATCCTTTTCTTCTTAAGAAAAAAGAAATATTGATTAAAAACACACAATAATAAACTTAACCTAAAATTTATCATATAATTTGCTTCTTGATTAATGGATATTAGAGAACATAATTTCTTTGGAATATCTAGTTAAGTTTGAGTAAAGTTTATGGCTTTTAACATTGATGTCCCTGTTTAACAAATTGATTTTGGACACATGAGAAAATAATGGGAAAAATATAAGAATATTATTGTGGATTAAATACAAGAAGTCTAACCTGCACCAAATATTTCATCTCAAAATGAACTTTATAATGGCTGAATTTCACTAATGAGCTTCAGAATTTGACTGCCTTTTAATTTGCAAATCACTATCTACAATATAAAATTGATTAGGGCATGCTAAATGAAAATATAAGAAACATACACCAAATTCTCTGCCTATCTCAACACAAATGTTTTTAAACAAATAAAATAAGTTACATGGATCATGGGCTTTTGAGAATTTTATATTTCTTTTTACAATTCAATATATCATGATTTCTTCTCAAGGAGTTTGATTATTTGAATAAATACATCAAAAGAAATCCAAAATCCAATTATTAATTCATGATCATTTTCGGTGGAATATATAAGTATATTGTTCATGCAACATTCGTTCAGCCAAGTCAAATGATGATTTATCATGTAATAAGGCAACATGTATGATCTCAAACAAGATAGTTGCATTTCATGATTAGAGTCAAATTACAAAAAATAAGGAATATACAAAAGATTACAATATATTATGTATGTACAATTAACATCAAAATATATCTGATTTCGAAGACATCAAACTACACTATATAATATGTCAAAAGTAAAATACATGAAGGAAAGATAAGTAAGCATCACTATTGTGGACAATGAACGAGACACTATAGGAAATAGGACATTTCGGGACGAGAACAAGCAAAGAGAACAGGCAAAGATCGATCAAGGATCGTCCCCTTTATGACCTATAAAGGACTATCGTTATATGACCGTCCCATATTCCGTCATTCTAAGTGACAGACCAAGAGCCATAGTCTCCTCCAATTGTTAAGCAGAGGGGACGATTGCTAATGACCATCCCCTTTGTTCACCCCCTCTCTAGATGATTATTGGGCGCTTGAGATCCTGAGGGGACGGTTTTAACTGTACCCTTCGCGCTTCTGTCTCCGTCCCGGAAGAGTTGAGGGCTAATAGCTTCGAGCAGAGGGGACGATTGCTAACGACCGTCCCTGTTGTGCCTCTCACCTCTTTGGACGATCATTGGGAGCTCGAGATCTCGAGGGGATGGTTCTAACCATCCCCTCCACGCTTTTGTCAGCATCACGGAAGAGTCGAGGTCTAATGGCTTCGAGCATAGGGGGTGATTGCTAAAGATTGTCCCCTTTGTACCTCCCCTCACTCTGGACTATTATTGTGTGCTTGAGAGCCTGAGGGGATGATTTCGACCATCCCCTCCGCAATTTTGTCAGCATCGGGGAAGAGTTGAGGGCTAATGGATTCAAGTATAGGGGACGTTTTTTAACAACCGTCTCCTTTATGCCTCCACCTCTTTGGATGTTTATTGGGCACTCAAGAACATGAGGGGACAGTTTTGACCGTCCTTTATGTGCTTCTGTCAACATCACTAAAACATCAGGTTTGAGGTGCGCGAACTAGAGGGGACAATCAAATGCAACTATCCCATTTTGTTGCATATGAGACGGTTGTGACCATCCCCTCCTCGTGTCGAATATATTTTCACTAGCCATACCATCGGGAACATTCATAATGACTAGTGCCAATGGTCGTGTCAGAGAAAAGACCAACCAGGTCCCATTTCTTTCACAAAACCCTCTCCCAAATTCCCCTCCTGCCCTACCTCCATTGCCGCTGCTCGTTGTCCCCGTGCCTCCCATGGACGACGACCTCCCCCTGTTGCGCTTGTGGTCACAAACGATCCTCTATTTCCTTTCTCCTCTGTTCGTTTTGTGCTCTCCTCGATAGCTCTTATCATTGCTGGAGATATTTTCTATGACGTATTAGTTTTTAGAGCTATATGATTGTATGTTAATATTAGTAGTATGGTATTAATGCATTGCTTGTGGTATATAAGTTGTTTATGATTTATATTTGTGATATGGATTGTGGTATGTTTATACATTGTGAGATATATATATATATATATATATATATATATATATATATATATGGATATATAGATGCATTGAATCGGTTGTGCATGGATAGACTTTCATGTACTGATCTTAGTTGTACCTTTTCATGTGGTATATATGTAGATGTATGAGATTGAATTAATTGTACTCATATATGTGATAAGTATGTGAATGTATGAGATTGACTTAGTTGTACTCTTATACATGTAATTGAACTTAGATCGCTTCATTCGAGTGATAAATCAATAAAATTTATCTTTTAGAATGCTAACAATTAGGATATAGAGCTAAGACTAAATTCTTGTGTTCTATTAGTGCAACAAAATGGATAAGACTTGGATTGAGTACTTGCATTTTTAGATTGGGCATTTCACTTGGATATTGAAAGTAAAATATTTCACGGTGACAAATTTTATTATCCATGTGTGAGATGTGAGAATATTAAATGTAATGACAAGGAGGAAGTTTATAATCATATTATACTGAATGGATTTTGGTTGCATTAGTCCATTTGGATCAAACATGGAGAAGGTATAAAGCAGATAAGAATGGATGAAGATATATATGTTGGTGTAGGAACCTCTAGGAAAAATAAGAACATTGATAGTGAGTTGTTTCTTTTGATAGATGACTTAAGAAGACCTGAAATACAAGTCTTCAGTTCATACAATAGGTTTGAAGACAGTCTCGTAGATGCAGAAGCTATGTTGGTTCTCAGTGTTGAAATGTCTCGATTAAAGGTTTTACTGGAAATGTTTAAGATGAAAGTAAGGAACCAATCAATTGCTGCAATGATGACAAATGTATTGTCTTTGATTAGAAAGTTATTGAATAATACTAAGAAGTTTTCAAAGGATTGGAAAGATGTGAAATAACAATTTCCGATCGTTGGGTCTGAAATACAAGAAAATTAGTCTACATAGTACAAGTACGAGTCCGACACCTCTTACTCCTAATGTGACGTTCCTCCAAGTGACTGTGCCAGAGCATCATGGATAAGTGTGTTGTGGTGATCGTGGTGCTAGCATTCGAAATTGGTATGGAATAGGGAAAAGCTCATCTTCCTCTTAGAAGTCACTGCGAGAGAGGGAGTTAGAGAGTCAAGTAATGTCTATAACTGGTAAAATTCAGGATTTGCATCAATAAATGATAATTTTTAATGAGTTCATGCATGCGCATCAAGATGGAACTTCAACTAGCCAACTGACACAACCAAATAATCAAGTCAAGAGGGCAGGCGACGATGATGAAGGAGAAGAAGATGATGAAAATGAGGACAATGATGGGGATGAGGATGATGACTAAGAATAGTGCTATCTCTTGTTTTGTTTTAGTTTTAATTAGTAAAGTAGTTTAGTACACTGTATAGATAATTGGACAATATAACATACAGTAGTTTAGTTTGTTGTTTAAATAGTTTGAACAAGTTAAGGTATAGGAGTTTACTTTGAATTTCTTATCATTACTCATTTTCAGGACATTTCTTGTAATCTAGTATGTGAAATGAATGTGTTTATTTTTCTTTGTATCCTTGTCTTTAGGATGAAGAGTCGATATTGATATAGGTACTGAATGGTTCATGTTGAAGTGATATGGAGTGTAAATCAAGGTCTTATCAGTAGGTACCTAATTTTGTAGTAGAGAGTCAGAGGGGACAATCACGATCGTCCCTTTAGACAACAATACCCATCCCGAAAAATGGTTTCAGATCATAGGGAACATGCCATTGAAGTTCCTGGGATGGTAGCGACTGTCCCTTCTGACCAACCCATAGGAGAAGGTTGTGACCGTCACTTTTGACATCCCTTCAGACTGTAACAATAGGTTTTGAATATGGTCATTCATGCTTTGAAGGGACGATCAAAGCAGTCCCCTAAGACAATACTAGAAGGGACGGTTAAGACCATCCCCTATGATTAAATATGTGACTGTCGCGACCATCACCCATGTTCATCAGAGGGGACGCTCACAACCATCCTCGATGTAGTATCAGAGGAGACGATCGCAACCATCCCCTAAGCTAATTATAGGAGACATTGACAAAGACCATCCCGTATGGAAATGCGACACGACCTATAGGGACGGACGTACGACCGTCTCCTTTGACTAAAGTAGATGATCACCCAAACAAAGGAGACAGAAATTGACCATCGATTGTTTTATACTCTCCTGTAGTGAGGCTCGAATTGGAGGCGAGAGATTCTTACATAAATGGGAGGTCGAAGGAGAAGACTTGGCCTTTTCCCTTGTGCACATGAACTTGTGCTTCGTTTTAAAAGCATAAGAGTATTGGGATTTATCCTTTGAAGATTGACTGGTTGAGAACTTGTGGAGAGTATTATTGATATGGCTAATCTCCCCCTATTTTTTGATTGGCTGATGGATGATGGGCTTGATTGCAAAGATGTCCGATCCCCACTCCTTTCTGATTGGTCAAGAGTAGATAGTCTGGATTGCTAAGATGCACGAAAACAACAACCCCGTCTTAGGCAACCCGCATAAATCCAACTTTAGTGTTGTACCTATATCCTTTAAAGTCTAGGACTCCACATGGGTATTAGGTTCTTTCTCAAATCAAGAACATGTGAACTTCTGTCATGCATATTGATCTTCATAGATCCATCCCTACAATTTTGCATGTTGCATCATTCTCTATGACGATGTTTTCACCATTTATCTTCTCATAGATTTAGAGCCTATCTTTATTGGATGTCATACGGAAAGAACGATTTGAATAGGAATCCATGTGTTGTTGGTCACCTTCTTATTTATGATAGTGAGGACCAAGTCATCTTTAGAATCTACGCCTTCATGAGCTACTATAGCAACCATGACTTTCTCTTTCTTTGTCAGTCACTTCTTCCAATTTCCAGATTCTTTCAATTTCCAGATTCCTTACAGTGATTGTAGATATCCTTAGAATTGTGATTTTTTGACTTCGACTTCTGCTTTCCTTTCTTCGCATAGTCAGAACCAACATGTATCTTTTCATAACCAAACTTGCAAAATTAGAGTCCGGCATCATTGTAGCCATATGTTGAAGTTCATATGCACATAAATTTGCACGAAATTCCTCTAGGATGATCTCTTCTATTTCATAATAAATGATCTACCAAAATTCTCATACAATAATGGAAGAGAAACCAACAAAATCAATGCAACATCCTCATCTTCATTCCTGACATCAGTGTTTCTTAAATTCATCAACAACGTATTTAAGCGTTCTAAATGTTCTTTAAGAAATGTACCTTCCTACATGCATAGAAAAACAAACGTTTCTCAGAGACTTCAGAATGTATATACTTTCGAGTCTCAACCATAGATCAACCGAGGTCATCTCGTATGTGACTTCCATAACAATATCATTCACCAAAGAAAGCATGATTATCAAGTGCACTTTGCCTTCCCATATTATAAACTTGGAGGGATCGAGTGCCTTCGCCTGCTCCTAGTTCAATGACGTACAGATGCCTTGTTGTTTCATAAGGACACACATCTTGAGCTATCATATATTGAATCCGCTCCTCCTTGTGAACTTCTCAATCTTTAGATTGAACGATGCCATCTGTTGATGCTCTGATACTAGCTCGTTGCTAATAATGGAAGCAATCACACATAAACACGATCAAATCAAGTAAAATACAAACATATTGATTACAAGGTTTACTTGTAACTGGGCTACATCCTTGAGCGGCAATGATCCGTTTTTATTCTATGGAGAGAAAATTGAAAAGAGGATTTAGAGAGACCAGACCCTAGGGAGTTTATATACTAGTCTGGATATATATGAATGCAGCGAGATCCCCGTCTTGTAGGGTATGGTGGCACTTGGGAGGGGTTTCCAACCGACTCTAATAGAACAAATAGTTAATATTCAAGACATATCAACACATATATTTCAAGTTCTTAGAGAAAGTTTTCTAATAACTAACATTTTTGGAATTGTTGCTGTCAATGTTCACGAGAAGAAACTCATGTGCCTATTTCAGCAACATATTTCCTTCTATCATTAAAAATTTTAAGAACTTGGTGACAAAGTATTTTTCAGCAATGAGGTCTTTGATATTATACTTTTGTCAAGTTCTTCCGAAACACCCTTCACCATCTCGTGAACGAGCAATACGTCAAACATAGTGTTATTGGATAGAGCCAAAAAAATGCAAACATGATATATATTATCATACTGCTTCAAAACCTATCTATTTAACCTTTTGACAGTGTTATTTTCTTTATCTTGAGCGGAGGAGTTCATTTCAAGTGTTGAAATATACTCAATGGTACTTAATTATATTTTCATATATTGCTGTCAGCACTTGAAATTAGGATAACTGAATTTTTTGATTATGCTAATCATATTTAAACATTATATTCAATATAATCGAGAACTTCGTTCTTAAAATTTTCTTTGAATATTCTATTGTTTCCAGAATTATTACCAAATAAATAGTCTAATAAATATCCACATTAACATGACTACATTTACCAAAGCTTAACAATATTATATATTACCACCAATAGCATAATCTAAATTTTACAAAGATGATAACAAGATTATACAAAATCACATTTTTAATAAGCAATGAGTTATAAAGAAAGATCAGGAAAGAGCATGAAAATAAATTTGCAAGAAAAGCCAACAAATCTTAGATTGTTCTTCATTCACCTTGACTTTTTTCTATGAGAGTTTAAGAAGGGACTCAATCACGAGGCCATCCACTCATGCTTCAAATCTTAGATTGCAATAAAAAACCAGCCTCTTAGTTGTTGCTAATGTCTCCTAATCATAATCGATTATGCAATAAACTTGTGAGTTAAAAAAATGCAAAATTTGTTCTATCACTGATCCCCCCACATCCCTTTCCCAGCTTCGTTCGTCCATCAGATCTACTCCACAGTCAGATCAGACGGCTAAGAAACGCGGACATGGATGACGGGGAGGCGGCGCGGTACGGCCCACACGACAGCACCCAATCCATCATCGTCGCAAGTTTTTAGAGTGTATCCCAACCGTCCAATGGCTTTATCTCTCTAGATCTCAGGGCAAAGGACCCCACATCTCCCTTTGACTCTTCTTCCTCCTCTCCTCTCTCTCGTTACTGTTCATGTGAATCTGCGTTTCCGATTGTGCTCCTCCTGGAAAATTCAAAGTATTGCGATGACCGAACATGGTCACCATATCATCGCCATATATGCACACAGAGAAGATTGGTCACAAGAACACGCCACCACCTCCAGTTCCCCGTCTCCACCTCCCCTTCTAATCCCTCCGACGCCAACGTCACACAGCAAGAACCGGGAGGTCTAAATCCGATAGGCTCCTCCTCCTCCTCCTGCTGCTGCTGCCAATTACATCGCTTCTGCTCTGTCCCCAATCCCATGTTCTGAGCTCAAGCCACTGCTCCATCCATGTCCCACGACCGGCCCCTCCTCGACCAATCTCCCAAAATCGCCTCCGACCCCCCGCCTCCCCTCTCCGACTTCCCCAGAACACTCCCCGAGCCCCCTTTGCGCGATATTGAAGGTACCCAATTCCCCCTTCCACCTCTGGTAGCGTTCCCTCACACCGGCACCCTCACCACCTCTCGTCGGAACCGGTCCGGCCGATCCACCGGCGACCCTTCCGGCGAGATATTCCCTCGGTCCGGTTCCGGAGTCCCTGCGCGTTATGGCTCGAGAGCGGAGTCGGACAGGTTGGGGTCCTCCCTGAAGGACATCCCCGACGACGAGGCCCGCCTCGTCCACGTCAACGACCCCGACCGGACCAACGAGACCTTCGACTTCGCCGGGAACTCCATACGCACGAGCAAGTACTCCGTTCTGACGTTCCTCCCACGCAACCTATTTGAGCAGTTTCACCGCGTGGCCTACATCTACTTCCTCATCATCGCCATCCTCAACCAAATCCCCGTGCTCGCCGTCTTCGGCCGCACCGCCTCCCTCCTCCCCCTCTGCTTCGTCCTCCTCGTCACCGCCGTCAAGGACGGCTACGAGGACTGGCGCCGACACCGCTCCGACCGAGCCGAGAACAACAGGTCCGCATCCGTACTAGTCGCCGGCGAGTTCACGCAGAAGCGCTGGAAGGAGATCCGCATCGGCGAGCTCGTGAAAGTCCACGCCAACGAGTCCCTGCCGTGCGACATGGTCCTTCTGTCCACCAGCGATCCCACCGGCGTTGCCTACATCCAGACCATCAACCTTGACGGCGAGTCTAATCTCAAGACCAGGTACGCCAAGCAGGAGACACAGTCCAATTCGCCGGAGGCGGCCGCCGGAATCAAGGGGCTGATCCGGTGCGAGAGACCCAACCGGAATATATATGGATTCCTGGCGAATTTAGAGATCGATGGACGTCGGTTTTCGCTCGGAACATCCAACATTGTCCTCAGAGGTTGCGAGCTCAAGAACACCGCGTGGGCGGTCGGCGTTGCGGTGTACGCCGGTCGTGAGACGAAGGTGATGCTCAACAACTCTGGAGCTCAGTCCAAGAGGAGCAGATTGGAAGCTCATATGAACAGAGAGACCATATTCCTGTCAATTATATTGTTTGCTATGTGCACTCTGGTTAGTGTTCTTCATGGTGTGTGGCTCGGGAATCACAAGGATGAGCTCAATTTGGCGCCGTTTTATCGCAAGACGGATTTCTCCGAGATCCCACCGAAGGATTACAACTACTTCGGTATTGGAGCGGAGGTTGTCTTCGCTTTCTTGATGTCTGTGATCGTCTTCCAGATCATGATCCCGATATCGTTATACATATCGATGGAACTCGTGAGGCTTGGGCAGGCGTATTTCATGATCAGGGACCAAGATTTGTACGATGAAGCGACAAACTCGCGGTTCCAATGCAGGGCTCTGAACATCAACGAGGATCTTGGGCAGATCAAATACGTGTTCTCCGATAAAACTGGGACCTTGACAGAGAACAAGATGGAGTTCCAGTACGCGAGCATCGGAGGGATCGATTATCGTGGACGGACAGATTCTTTACCAGGAGGTGGTAATTCCGGTATCACAGGTAGGCTGGTGGTGGCTGAGTCTTGTTTGTCAATTGAAGCAATAGATCATGTTTATGTGGAGATATATAGTTTGCTGAACTCCTCTGTGTTTCTGTGACAGTTGATGGGAAGATTTTGAAGCCGAAGATGGAGGTTCAAACCGATCCTAAGCTGGTGGAATGCTTGAGGAGTGGCAGCAAATCGGAGGAGGCGAAGTACGCCTACAACTTCTTCCTCGCTTTAGCAGCTTGCAATACAATTGTTCCGCTGACAGTTGAGACGTCGGACCCCTTGGTGAGGCTGATAGACTACCAAGGCGAGTCGCCCGACGAGCAAGCATTGGTGTATGCTGCTGCCTCCTACGGCTTCGTGCTTGTGGAGAGGACCTCCGGGCATATCATTGTTGATATTCTTGGAACCAGGCAGAGGTAAATTGTTAACATCTAATCACTTTTTCCATTCACTCGAAATAAAACATTTCAGAACAAATTTGATGCATAAACTGTAGTGTAGTCGAACTAGATTATCATCTAACACTGATGGTAATCGGCATTCACAAATCTTGGTTTGTCCCTCGCCTGATGTGCCCAAGTTTTCATGTAATGTTCTTGCGCAGATTAAATGTCTTAGGCCTTCACGAGTTCGACAGTGACCGCAAGCGAATGTCTGTTATAGTTGGTTGCCCCGATAACACTGTGAAATTGTTTGTCAAGGGTGCAGACAGCTCGATGCTTGGTGTCTTAAATAAGTCTCTGAATCCTAAGACAGTCGAGAAAACCCAGTTCCATCTCGATGCCTACTCATCGTTGGGCCTGCGAACACTAGTCATCGGCATGAAGGAGCTAAGTGAAGCTGATTACGAGGAGTGGAAATCTGCTTACGAGAAGGCCAGCACTGCATTATTAGGAAGGATGGTGCAGCTACGAACTGTTGCAGCGAATATCGAGCGTAATCTCCAGGTATTGGGAGCAACTGGCATCGAGGACAAGTTGCAACGCGGCGTACCGGAAGCCATCGAATCTCTGAGGATGGCAGGCATGAAAGTGTGGGTTTTGACCGGAGATAAGCAAGAGACAGCCATTTCCATAGGGAAATCTTGTAAGCTTTTGACAGGGGAAATGACCAAGATCATTATAAACAGCAGTTCAATGGACTCCTGCAAGAGGAGGTTGCAGGATGCTATCGTTACAACGTCGAAAATTTCATCAACATCTCCCACTAAGGCTCCTCTCGCTTTGGTTATCGACGGGACCAGCCTTGTCTACATACTCGAGACTGAATTGGAAGAAGAGGTACTGACATTACGAACTCTGCGTGCGTGTATTGTGGTTTAGTTGTATATACATGTATAAATAACTTTGCTTTCTTTTGTTTTATTGTGTATCAGTTGTACAAAGTGGCCATCGCGTGCGATGTTGTATTATGCTGCCGAGTAGCTCCACTGCAGAAGGCCGGTATAGTCTCCCTTATCAAGAAGCGAACAAGCGACATGACTCTCGCGATTGGTGATGGTATGCTCGGGCAACTAAGAACACTTGCAACCTCTTTTTTTCAGATATTATGCTTGTACTTCTTAGAAGCTGATAAGTTGGATTTATCAGGTGCGAACGATGTTTCGATGATACAAATGGCCGATGTGGGCGTTGGCATCAGCGGTCAAGAAGGACGACAAGCAGTCATGGCCTCGGATTTTGCCATGGGGCAGTTCAGATTTTTAGTCCCACTTTTGTTGGTCCATGGACATTGGAATTACCAGAGGATGGCGTACATGATCTTGTACAACTTCTACAGAAATTCGGTGTTCGTCTTCTTACTTTTCTGGTAAGCAACAAATTCAAAATAATAGAAGAGTGAGATATGATCAAACTATTTAATGAAAACATGCCCCAAGAATTCAACTATGCTAGCTGAAATTTGAAAAAATAGCTTTGGATCAGTGTTTGAGTGCAAATCTTAACTTGATGTCATCTGTTTTTCTCCTTTTTCAGGTATGTGTTCTATACAGCTTACACTCAGACCACTGCGATCACGGAGTGGAGCAGCGTCCTCTATTCGATAATATACACTGCACTCCCGACCATTGTCGTTGGGATTTTCGACAAGGATCTGAGAAAGAGTACTCTCCTTAGTCATCCCCGTCTGTACGGTGCGGGACAGCGGGAGGAAAGTTACAACTTCAAGCTATTTTGGCTGACCATGTTCGACTCCCTTTGGCAGAGTATGGCTGTGTTCTTCATCCCTTACTTCGCTTATAGAAACAGCACCGTCGACAGATCGAGTATAGGGGACATCTTCACGCTCGGGGTGGTCATTCTGGTCAACGTTCACCTGGCCATGGATGTATTCAGGTGGAACTGGATCACTCATTTGTCCATCTGGGGCTGTACTGTTGCAACTGTCATCGCAGTCATGATCATCGATGCCATCCCCCAACTACCAGGATACTGGTAATTTCTTTTTCTTCCCCTGTTCTGATCAATCAGTCCTGTAAATAGACAGATAACTCAATTTTAACGACTGCCAAATTTATAAGATAATCACAATGCAAACTAATTACAATATGTGGTACTATATACGGTGTAAATAAAAAAAACCAGGGAATTAAATTGGATTATGATGATCAAAGTGCTGATGTTTTCTTCTGTTTTGCATCAGGGCAATATTCCACATAATGGGCACCGGATTATTTTGGTTACTTCTGCTTATGATCTTGGTAGCTGGCATGGTTCCGCGGTTCTTCGTAAAGGTGGTCTCGGAGTACTTCTTCCCAACCGATATCCAGATTGCTCGGGAGTTCGAGACGCCCGAGAAGATGAACAATGCTGCCAGAGGAGAAGTAGAAATGAGCTTATCTTCTAGTCAAAATCATAGATCATAGCACGATTCTTTTATTTCACTATTGTTTCTTTTTTATTCATCCTTGCCCTCATCTCTCATAGTCACCATTTACGGTTTCACTTGCGATTTGTGTGTAATTTTTTTTTGGAGAAGTGAGTTTGAGTATTCTCCCGAAAGGGAAAGATGTGTATATTCAACAAGTTCCTGTATTGTTCCTGTAACTGTAGAGAAAACAAAATATACATACAAATACACACGATTTCTTCTGTCACATTTTACGTGTCCCCGAATTCAGCTTCTGTTACTAATTTTTCATGCTGCTGCAATTGATCTTACGGCGAAAAAATTGCTATCTGGAATAAAGAAAATAGCGTCACGACCTTTTTGCACCCATGGATTTTGGCGATCTTCATGTCAGCATTGTGAGGAACAAAGAACAAGAAGATCGTTTGAGGAGAATACATTGACCACATATAGACTAGAACAGTTTCTTCATCTCATCACATGGAAAGATCAAAACCAATTCAGCATCTGCCCCACATGGATGATAACATCAGAATGACCAGATTAGAATAATAAGAAGGAACAACTTAGCACAATTATTAAATCTGAAGAATGGAAGTTATCCCTGGTTTGACTTTGGGGTCTGCAAGATTCTTTGTACGCCTTGGAGTTTCCACGCGGACGTTGTTGACTCGCATAAGCTTTGGAATGCCGTGTTGATTAAGGGGGGGTCATAAAGTTTAGACTCCCATTTTGGACGGAAAGGAGGCATGGAATTTCTTCGAGTTGAGGTTAAATGGTCGTCCAAGGGAGACCCTGTTCGACGCCCAACTACGATATCTCACTCCATCAAGGAAACTGGAGGGCTCATGAATATATGCACGTTCTTGCTCGGGCTCAGGCTTGAGAGTGTCATTTTATATCATGATTGTTTTGCTATGCTTTCCTGAGTATCTTTTGGATGAACTGATCCGTCTGATTAATTTTGTTTTCAAAATTTTAGAATTCCATCTATTTGTTGGAGTTCAATGAGCATTTCCTAAATGCAATCGTTATCGCTTTCTTCTTCTTACATGTTATGTACCCGCCATTACAGATGCTTGATCTGTATGCTTTCTTCATCTACTCTTTCTACTGAACATTTTCTTTCTCTCAACTGTTGTGATTCTCTGAGGCGTTTTCAACAACGATCTCTGTTGAAGTACGTCGATTTCGATTGTGTGCTATCAAAATTCTGGGAGTAGATCTTTCTCACATAGAAGTAGGGGGTAAAATCCTTAAAGAAAGTGCTTTGCTATATTTCAGTGAATTTGGATTCTAATGTTATTTCCATCAGTTGATTGTTCAGGCTATCATTTACAGTATTTGTTTTTTCCCTCTTTTTAGATATTACCCTATAATTATAAGAAATTAAGACATGGTCTTGAATTATCTACTGATATATTTGGATATTACCCTATAATATACCAAAAATTTTGGATATCACATGTATATAACTGTTGGTTTGGGTTATCAGTTTGATTGTACATTTTATTCTGTTTAACTTGATTAATTGTGATCATGATATTCGAATTAAATATAGGATAATATGATACTGATACCTTTGTTTTCTTCGATCTTAGAGAAGATTTCTAGAACTATATTCACCATCATCTCAAATACAATGATTAAATTGGGGATTGATATGATGGGAATGCCTGGAATATATCAGTCAGATTTTTAGGCATTGCCAAAAATGTATGAAAATACGGGCAACTACCATTGGATTAACTTATATATTAGAAACCAACTGTTTGATAGTAGATGCATGAAATCTCGCTCTCGAAAGCCAGAAACAACAATCTACATCGAAGGAGCAAGACAATATATGTCATGGATGCATCTTGTTGGTTCTAACAATCATGTTGATCATTGTTTATTACTTGTCTACGTAAACTATGAATGGACTTTCGGAGGAACTTGGTAAGAAAATAACACTGAAAACATCGTCATTGGACATTTATTCATCTAGTTCTTGAAAAAATTTTGTCCGAGGTGAAATACATTTTTGAAAATGCTTATGAGTTTTTATTCCAATTCCATGTTTTAGCAAATGTTGTAGTGAAACTTCCCAAGTCATATCGATCATTGAAAAAAATTTAATACATGAGAGAACTTGAACATAACTCTACACAGGAAAATAAAGGTTTTATTTTTATGGTAGACTTGATGGCCACAATTACCAATAAGGAGAAAAAAGAAGCAAAAATCCGTTGTATCTATTGATGTTCAAGTTAAGGTTAATTTGATGCTTTCGAAGGAAAGGATAATTTCTTTGAATAGCTCGATCAATGCTTCACCATCTGTCTCCTTGTCTGTAAAGGAGAAAGAGTGGACTGTGATGTCCATGTCCTCCTCTGGGAAGAGGACTTCATGTATCAGGATATCATTGAAAGACAATCATGGTTCTCTGATCTGCTCGATAATATCAGTCTTCTGCAAGAGGTGTGCGCTCTCTTTTCTCAGATGTGCTCTCTGCAGCTTTCAGCTCTGTGATCGTGTCCATGGTAACCTTTCACTACAAGGGCATGAAGTGATCTTCCCAGACCCATAATCAACTACCACTTCGGTTGTTCGAAGGAATGGCCGACCAATAATAATCGAGGTCTGGAGTAACGGTGCAGATGAATCCAAAATTGACTTTAACAATAATCATGAAATCAAACCCAAAGGCAAAGTTCCAAAAAAAAAGATAATGAGTAAACCTTGCCATACATGTAACCAGGTCGGGTATTGAAAGACGGATTGTTCTCTTGAAGCTCATAAAAAATACACTGTGAACTTCCCAGCGCTGAACATGATCCACTACAACAAAATTGAACTATATTGACGGTTTTTTCAAAATCCGTCACTAAATTAACTGTTGTTAAATATATAATGACGATATTATTCGTTGCGAAATGATTTTTTGCACTCGAAATTAGCGATGAATATCATATATGTCGTTATATCATTAGCAACGGTCCACATAGCGACGCTTATCCGCTGTTATATTTCAGACTTCTAATTAATTGGCGCTAAATTTTGAACTAAAAAAATAGCGACGATTAGTTGGGGTTTTGAAAAATAACAACCGATAAGCATCGTTATATAGACCGTTGCTAATGATATAATGACAGATATGATATTCGTCGCTAATTTCAAGTACGAAAACTTATTTCATAACGAATAATATTGTCATTATATATCTAACAACGGCTAATTTAGTGACGAATTTTGAAAAAGCGTCACTATAGCTCAATTTTGTTGTAGTGATCACTAAGGTGATGGATCCTAGCAAGGGGTATATCACAGTAAAACCTACATTATATTAAATTTATTAATGCAAATTTATTAATGCAATGTGTAGCTCATGGATATGAGAGCAATGAACATAATGTTCTAATAGATCTCTATTTTCTTCTTATCAAATGTATATTAGTGGAAGTGTGTGTGAAGATGTGGAATGATTTTGCGACTATAATGCTAGGGTCTAAATAAGTTAACTTGAAGTTCTTCGTTGCACGAGTCTGGACTCTACATGAAAAAGAAAGTTCTCTCTATTTCAATATTAGTTAGAAATGATTTTGAACCTAACTTAGATGTAATAGAGTTAGTTTGAGACATGATGTTTTCAATGGAGAAGATTAGTTATTCAATTCTCATAACTTTTTATACAATTTTGAAATATGTGAATGTGACTTATTAAAATTGCTTCATTTATGTTTTGAATATTTCATGTTCTAGCTTTGTTCTGTATTTAAATAGTAGCGGCTCTTGCGATTTATGTCATGGTTGCTTGGGACATGTGAATTTTAGTTTTATCGATTATATATTTAATTTATATTTGGTTTCTGAACGCACCAAAGACACAACCATGAAATGTGTGAGAGGTCCCGAAAGGGCTCGTCATATTTTGAATATGACCCTCTAAAATATAAGGAGAAATGTCTTTTTGAATTTGGGAGAAGTGAGAAACCAAGTTAGGAATATCTAAAAGTGCGGTGTTGTCTCACTAAAATTATAGTCTCAGAACACAAATGAAAGAAGCATAGCCCCAAAATTACCGATGACTTATTTTTAGACTATTTGGATTACAGTTATGTACATAAGTCCTTAGTAATTAAGACATAGATACCTAATATGGTTGTCAACACAATTATTGAACTTTGTTATGCTTCTTTTTAGAATTTTCTCTATAAGGAGTGAAATTCCTCAAGATATGAGCAATGATGTATCCTCCACTTCAAGTTCAACTCCAAATCAAGTTGAAAAGATGTCAAGTATGAAGATTGCAATCCACTCTAAACCTAATCATAACTTGAATGCATGCTTATTGAATTGACATATGTGACGAGCTCCCCATTCAATGATGACAACATTTTTTCCAAAGAGATCTTGATGAGGAAATTTAAGTAGAATAACTTGGTGTAACGATGAAAAATATGCAAGCTTGTTTAAATCTTTGTATAGATTGAAGAGATCACCGAAAAATGTTACAAAAAAATTGACAAAACAATTCTATCTTATGACTATTTCAAGGTGAATGGTGCAATATTATAGCTTAATGTTGAAGACTTCACTGTTTGATTTAAATACAAGGATCATAAATTAAACTATGTTCCTCTTAAGTATGAAGTTTTTAGATGAAGTATATGTGTGTTGTTATATCATCTTGAGTCTCAAAATAACGAGGTTAGTTGATATGATTAGAGTCTCTCGAGCCCGCAACGTTAAGAAGCCGCTTGAGAAATTTGAATACCAAGTTAGCAAGGAAGCAAGCACTCATTTTAATTCATTCAACTCATGTACTCACAAATAGTAGGATGCTTAATGTATCTTGCAAACCCTAGAAAACCTGATGTATCATTCTCAGTTATTACTGAGTATACATATAAGCCGTCAAGATCATGCTTTCGTGGGAGCTGCAGAACATTCTCCTCAGCGGACATCCTCCACCTCCACTGAGATGGGAATCGGGCGGGTTCCGAAAGATAGGAAAGGAGTGGCGAGCACCAGAGCACCCGCAGCTTGGCATCTGATACTTGGAATGCCGAGGGATGCATGCATGCATGACGAGACGAGAGAGGACGATGGCCTGCAAATGGCAAAGGGCACTTCCAATAGAAAGGAGGCAGAGGCAACGAAGTCATCTTTCATAGAGGATAGGAGGAGAGAGCGGGAGCAGCACCCTCGCTGTGTTTTCAAGTGACAACCCACTGTGGTGTACAACGCCATATGTAGTGTAGACTGTAGTGAGGCATTAATGCTTCCGGATTCTGCACTCGAGCCAAAGACGAGACCCGATTTGAAAATAGCTTGCCCCGCACGCTTTCAACAATCAGCTCTGCTCAGCCGTTTGCTCTTGAGATCCACTTGCAGCTTTGTCGAATAGATGGAGAGTACTGTATGACGAGCATATATCCAGATTTCACAGCACAGTTTTCCAATTGATACTCCCTCTGATCTCATCTCTCTATCTACGCTGAAGACATCCTCTTCTGTCGAGGTTTCCACCGGGATAATGGAGTCCGTTCACGAGATTTTCAGGGATTAATTAAGTTTAATGCAACCAAAAGTCGCTTGCTCTGCACCGACAAAGCAAAAGGAGAGCTCGCGTTTAACCTTCCTGTTGGCTTTATTGGGTGATTTTTTGCCTACTTATATCCATATCCCTTTGGAACACTCGTATTGGGTGCAGCAATGGGGTTCGAGCTTTGTAAGATAAAATCAGGACGACTGACGGTCGTTGGAAAGCAAAATCCCTTTCAACGATGGGGAGAATCCAGCTCACTAACTCCGTTCCTTTCAACACCTGCCTCCGTTCGTCGTTTGCTTGTCTGCTACTCTTGCCTCCACAACCCCTTCTTCAATTGGGAAGATCGTCGTCCTCAGCTTCTCTCATTCAACTGTACCAGGGGTGCCCTGATGACCATACTAGTTGGTCATGGTCACACCAGCTCCAGCACTATGGATGCATCCATGATGCTCCGGAGGCATCATCCTCCTATCTCCCCTTCCCTTGGACAGATATATACCATCTCACACTGCAATCAAGTAAGAAACAATCGGATTTAGTTAAATCATGATTGTTGTCTGTAAGAGTACATTTGATTATCAGGTTGGATTTAGTTAAATCATGATAGTTATCTGTAAGAGTCCATTTGATTATCAGGTTACCTCCAGGTAATCCGGTTCACTCTTTATTCTTAGATTGGAATTTTATCACAAATCAATGTGAAATCGCATCACGTTCTTTATTCCAATCATTTCCAACCCTCATAACTACCCAAACAATTATTATTAACATGAGGTTACCCCAACTCACTCCATCCTAGTAAGCAAATCGACCCTAAGGCCAGTTCGGTTCGGGAATAAGCAGGAATAAGGATTGGGAATAAGGAGAATAATAGTCTATTCTTTTTTCGGCTAGAGGATAGGAATAAGGAGAATAAGGTGAAATAAAGGTAGGTAAGATGGGATGAAGATAGGAATAAGAGTGAAATAAGATGAAATAATGAGGAATAGTCGTACCACGGGGAACCGTGTCGGGAGGAAAATGGCCCCTTATTCTCCTCTATTCCGGCCCCTTATGCTTGTACCGAACATGCCCTAAAAGTATGTGTTAGTCACATGCCATTCCTCGTACGGCCCATACAACCACCCCCGTGATTGTGCCATCCTTTCTTCCTGGTATGGCTACGTTACACAATAACAACAACAACAACAACAACAACAACAAAGCCTTTCCCCACAATTAAGCAGGGTCGGCTATATAGATTCTTCGTTTCCATTCAAATCTATCTTGAGTCAATCTCGGGCTTATATCCAAAAAAAACTAAGATCCCTTCGTACAATCTCTTTCCAACACTTCTTGGATTGTCATCGTCCTCTCTTAGATGATCCAACATCCCAACACTTGCATCTCCTAACTTGTGCATCAATTGACATTCTTTGCAAATAACCAAACCATCTTAACCAGTTTTCTCGCATTTTATCCTCGATCAGAGCTACACCAACTTTCTTTCTGATTGCATCATTCCGAATCCGATCTTTACGTGTGTGTCCACACGTCCACTTTAGCATTGTCATTTCTGCTACGACCATTCTCTGCACATGTCTATGGTTCACATGTCAAAAATCATATCCATAGAACATAGCAGTTCTCACGGCTGCTTTGTAAAGCTTTCCTTTAATTTTTAAAAGAATTTTCTTATCATGGAGAATAACAGAGATTGCTCTTCATTTTAATCATCCTGTATTTATTATATTAGTAACATCTTCATCAATTTCCCCATCATGTTGCAAAATAGATCTCAGATATCTAAAAGAATCTCTCTTCTAAATGTTATCATCACCAATCTTCACCTCGATTACTTCACCATTGCTTCCATTAACGGCGCACACCATATATTCTGTCTTAGCCGTACTTATACGAAATCCTTTAGTCTCCAATGCATGTCTCCAGATCTCAAGCTTCTCATTTAGTCCATCTCTAGTCTCTCCAATCAACGTAATATAATCAGCAAATAAGATACACTAAGGTAACTCATCCTGAATGTGACTTCTCAACTCGTCCCTAATTAAATTAAAAAGAAATCGACTCAAAGCTGAACATTGATGTAAACCAGTGTTGATGTCAAAATAGTCAGTCTTCCTAATACACGAGATACATACATATCCTTTATGAGGTTAATGTATAGGACATGTACTTGTCTCTTCTCCAAAATTCTCCACAATATCTCTCGTGATGACTCCAATAGTTGACGACCTGACATGAATCCGAATTGATTTTCTTTTACTTTGGAAACTTGCCTCAACCTTCTTTCAATCACACATTTCCAAATTTTCATAGTGTGACTCATCAACTTGATACTTGTGTAATTTGAACAATTTTAAATGTCTTCGTTATTCTTATACAGAGGCACCGCGATACTCCTCCTCCAATCTTCAGGTATTTTCTTGCTTCGCCAAATAACATTGAATAGATTCGTAAGCCAAGTCAAACAACGCTCACTTAAAACTCTTCATACTTCTACATAGATGTCATATGGTTCTACACCTTTCCTAGGTTTCATAACCTTCAAAGACTCGTCTATTTCCTTTCTTTGTATTCGTCTATAGCATGCACGATTCAAGTAACTTTCACTACTAGCTAGTTCACTCAAAGTGATCTTTCTATTTCTTTCCCCAATGAAAAGTTTATGGAAGTACTGTTCCCATCTAGTCTCTATATCCTTCCGAGTAAATAGCACGCGACCTTCCTCGTCTTTAATGCATCTCACTTGAGAAAGGTCTTTGGTCTTTCTTTCTCTTGCTTTGGCCAACCTGAATATATTCTTCTGGCCCTCCTTAGAGTCAAGATTTTTATACAAAACTTCATAAGCTTTTCACTTAACTTCACTTGCAACCTTCTTTGTTTCTTTCTTTGTTATTTTGTAGTTTGTGACAATTTCTTATGTTCTATCCTTAGATATAACTTTAAAGCATGCTCTTTTAATTTTTAGCTTCTCTTGCACTCCTTCACTCCACCACCAAGCCTCCTTTTGATATGGAGCTCCTCCCTTTGACTCGCTTAGCATCTCTTTGGTTACCTTTCGGATAGAAGATGGTACTGCCTTCCACATCTCCTTTGCACTTCCGCTACAATCCCAAGATAAGTCTTCTAAAACCTTCTCCCTGAAGCTCGATTGCTTCAGTGGAAGATTCCACCATTTAGTTCTAGTGATCTTAGGAACTCTCTTTTTCTTTAACAACACTTGTATTTGCATATCCAAGACTAACAAGCGATGTTCGGTTGTCAAACTTTCTCATGGGATTACTTTGCAGTCTTTACAACACAACCAATCTCTTCTCCTCAACACAAAGTAATCTATCTGTGTTCTACTTGTGCCACTCTTATAAGTAATTAAATGCTCATCCCTCTTCTTGAAGAGAATGTTTGCTATGAAAAGATCATATGCTGTTACAAAATCCAGAACGACTTTTCATAGGTAATAAAATGGTCGACATGTCTTCCGTTCCCTTTTTCCTAAAATTATTTTAAAAATCGAAGATAATGAAAAGTTATTTTTTACTTTAATATATATAGGATTTAATGAAGCAACCCCAAAAGGAAGTCAACTTGGCTACCCTTTATTTTTTTTTATTTCTTAAGGTGTTTTCTAAAAATACTTTGTGAGATTTAAATCACTATATATGATACCATGTTTCTATTCAAATTTCAACTCAATTCGAGACTCGTATCTCATTCATCAACTCTGTCAAATTTTAACAATATCAGATCTAATATAAGTGGACGGGTAATTAATGTCTGTCTTACAAAATTTGAATGACAGATCTTGGATGGAAATCTTGTTACATGGTGCAACAAGTAACACAGAGGGGTTACTCGTTCTAATACTAAGTCTGAATATAACACAATGATGGACATAGCGGCATAGCCTGGGAACTTATGGTCGTTTATGTGGACGGTCACTTCATAGAAAGCTTTAAAGAAGAAGAGACATGTTGAAAATCATGATGATCTATGTCAAGCTATGTATGATTGACATGCATGCTTCATCTTAATAGGGTGTGTTAAAAGAATTATGTTATTAGGTTATATTTTTATTTTGAATTGCTGTTTTATTAAATTATAGTTCATTTCTTTTCTGGTTGATGGAGAAAGAAATCCATTTTGACAAAACGGAAGGTCGCATGTCCCACTGTAGAAAAGGTGGAAGTGGAAGGGCATCTGCTCCAGTTACATCTCTCTATAAAGAGAACATATGGTTCATTAATAAACATGTCATTGATTCCATTCTACATTGGAGATGCCGCAGCCAAACTATGAGCAATTGAGAGAAAAAATAACATCTACTACTCTATGGATGGAATCTAACTGTCTTGGCCTGCGATCCAAGAAAACATGCACAAGATAGCAAAACGGAAGGAAGCATCTCAATGTGTTAGAGCTCTATACTTCCTTGCACAAGAGAAATATTCAAGGCAAACTAATTGCTTGGTCACATACCTTGGGAGTTCACTTCATGGCATAAGTTTACCATCCAGGTAAAACCGACAAGAATTTTGCTGGAGTTGGCTGCTTATTCTCAATAGGGCAAAATCCAATCATCAGAAGTCATTTGTGTTGCTGCTGACCTTTCCAAATAAGCTAACATATTAGAAAATAGAAGCAATCTTCTCACCTTTGTTTTCACTTGCTAAGGCATAGACCAAAAAAATGCACTTGTTATCATAGGTGCAACAATACAAATAGCACTCTCCCTACTATTTACATTAGGTACGTTTAAACAATAATGAGAATGTTAAAAGTTACTAAATTGATCAGTAGCTACATATCAGCTTCAGCGTGGCTGGATGCTTTCACATCCATGTTCATCGAGAAAGTCATAGATGAAATACTGCCAGCATTCTTCGGGTGTAGAAGCCATTACCAGAAT
The DNA here is from genome assembly GCA_037367405.1 of Ottelia alismoides. Classification (NCBI taxonomy): domain Eukaryota; kingdom Viridiplantae; phylum Streptophyta; class Magnoliopsida; order Alismatales; family Hydrocharitaceae; genus Ottelia; species Ottelia alismoides. The sequence goes on along the minus strand of JAZKJV010002204.1, from coordinate 649,642 downwards.
AGATATCTGTGAACCGTGATGTTGGAACTTCTTCCAGAGAACTTGAGTTTAACTGGTTTCTTGGAATGTCCGTGAGCGACATAAAGCGGCCGGATTTGCTTGCATAACATGTGTGGCATCTGGTGGTAAAGGCTTCTCCACGGCCTGTGGTTGGAAAGATTTGAATATTCCACCTTTAACAAAAGGTTCATTTCGATCATGTTTGATGCCAAGCGTAGCCCAGATAGAGCTTTTGGCAGCCTCTTCTGGATCATCGATTCTCAGCGTCTTAGGTACCCACAGAGATTTTTGAACTCTCTCTTCGCCCTGTGGAATAACATCTCTGGAGTGTTTACCCAATCTAGGTGAATGAATGGTTGCACATGCATTGGTGTCATGAGACGATGACAGCGATTGGCAGCCACTCAACCCCATCAAAGGGATGTTCCAAGCTGCAGGAGGCCAGTTAGCCATACAACCCCAGAATGAAGCAGGGACGAGCGGCACAGGAATTGTTGAACCAACAAAAGCCGGAGCAGTCATTATAGGAGATAAATTCCATGGCATTGGAATACTACTTTCTTCTCCATTTAATGCGGCAGAAAAACTTCGACCAGCTTCTGCAGCAGCAGCAGCAGCAATATCATTCCATCCTGGCCTCCAAGGAAAAGCCCAGTGTGGACCAGGATAACATGGTAGGGAGTGCATAGGGACCAACCGACTAGATGGATCAGAAATAATGTTTTGGTTGACTGGACCTGCATCTACCAGTGATTCTTTCTCCAAAGAACTAGGAATTTCCAGAGATGAGGAGCATGTCGGTTCCTTCCCAATTTCACTGCAAGCGGTAGGATCATCGCATTTTCTCCTCTGTTCTCTAATATTGAGGGAGTTGGTTATAGAGTCACAAATCTGTGCTTCTTGGCCAAACTTTAGAACTGTCCTAGTCCCATTTAAGTGACTTGAGGATTGGCAATGAGAGGAATCAGGAACATCAATCCGCAAGGAGGGCATGCCTTCGGAAACAGTTATTAGATGGCGATAGTGTGAAGATGAATGTTTATTCTTCCGCCTTCCTGCACCGACAGGAACATTTCTCATAGTCCCACCAGCTGTCCAATACCTCTGACAGTTCTTGCAGAAGTGTCTAGGCTGGTTAACATTATAGTTGTTGAAATAACAAAACTTAGTGTCCAAGCTATTGCACCTCGGGCAAGGAAGAATTTTATCAGGCTTCTTCAAGATCTTTTCTTGACCAGAGACTTTGCCAGTTTGCTCTTCTTCAGGCTTTGAATCACACATTAATTTGCCATCCACAGTAATTTCCTTCTCATTAGAATCCTTAGCACCATTACTTCCAGAAACACCATCTTGATCATTGCAATCTAATTCCTCATTGTCTCCAGATGATAACTCTGTGACTTCTGCAACTATAGCTTCTTGGCATGGATCCTGAAATTCAGAATTAACTTTAGAATGCAAAGTGTCTTATAAAGTTTTGTACAATAAAAATAAAGTAGTTTTGTGCTACCCCAAATCTCGCACAGGGAGATTTTATGCAACAGGTTCCTTTTTCGATTTCTTTAAAAATTCATGACACTTTGGCTTCAGAAAGAGTTATAGTTTCTTTCATCAATATATCTCTTCATTCAGGCACTGTTTGTTTATATAAGAGAGAAGCTTCTGTTTTTGTCTTCTTAAAAGATGAGAGAGAAAAGGCTTATTCCTCGTATTCCTGACTATATTCTCATATTAAACTTGTGCCTTTTCAAGAAAAATGTTCCTTGCCCACATTAACATGCTCAAAACATTACTTTGTGAAAATCATTTTAGGTCGAGTAAATTAAAGTGCTCTAATCTAACTCACAAAAAAAAATACTATATACATAATTTTCCTCAAAGTACTTATTTTTCACTTTCACAATCTAAGCACCAAGATGTCGCCCAACCAAAAATCATAACAAATGTGTGTAGAGATTGATTGAAAGTGGAGAGACAATGATGTTCTGTTTTACCACTTATGGAGAGTTTCCCATCAATTCACTTACCCCATAAGGACAAAAAAGTTTGCTCCATTTATGTTTAACCTTGCTTGCATAAACTAGTTTCCTTCCTCATTTCTTACCCCTCCCGTTGAAATTGGATTGAAAAATAACTAGGATAGAACTTCGTGGTTACTTAAATAAAATATGTGATCTAGTATGAAGACTTCGACTAGACTAACAAAGCATTTCAATATCAATATAAACATTAACCATGATAAGCCTTACCTCACCACCTTTTTGCCTTGATTTTCTACCATTATTAAAGCTTATTAAATGAGCAGCTCCCTTGGTGAAAGTTGCAGGTAGATGATATTGTTTTGGTGAAATTAACAAGACATGAACTGTACCAAAGGGAGAACATGATATACAAAGATTCCAGATTGACTAGAACAATGAAGACAGATACGAGATGCAACTTAATAGTAGGAGGGATAGAGATGTGATGAAGTTGCTGCACCATATTATATTCAGAATGAAATATATTATTACATACTTACTATCAATCTTTTAAGGCAAGTGAAAAATTAATAGAGACACCACTCATACGATCACTTCAGGGTGGTTGAACTGGAAAGGGATTCAGTTCTTCATGTTAAGAATAATTTCAGAAGTAAAAGTGGAACAAGAAAATTGCAGCATGATTAATCATGCTCTATGATATTGGATGTAGATTTGGAGATTGTCACATTGGTTGTTGTGCAAATACAGCCAGTTGGGATGGGATACCACTGGAGCATGAAAAACCATGATTTAGGGGAACTTCATCCATAAAATCCAAATCACAGTAAATTTTAATATGACAAAAAGCAACTTGCTAACATATTGGATATTTTGTCAATGGAATGAAAATTTTGAAGCAAATGTTGATAGAAAATGTGTCGATATTGGTAACAAAAGGGAGAATATGGTTTTAATATAATCATGCTGCGAACCAATGGATCCCATCCGAAGAATCCAAATTTGCTCAACAATGGTTGCTGCAGGCAGCCTCACAGCAGTAAATCAAAATCCACTAAATGTAACATCGCCAACCATATATATGTACAAAAGATGTCTATGGTAATGATAAAAATATAAAGATGGATGGGTAAGCATAGAAAAGAAAATCAGATTTATAAGGATTAATTAACAAAAAGTTGGTGCAATGTCCGTGAGGAAACATGGAAGGTAGTCTCCATACACACAAAAGATCGATCAATATCCCGCTGAAAAGGTACAAGAAGTTGGAAAAATAGCCTTATGCGAGGGACAAGGAAGACCGTAGAAGCGCTCAAAGAAGCCAACACAAATAAATAGGTATACTTAATTATAAGTTCGAATATGACCAGAACTAGATCTGATAAGTGGCAATTAACTCATGTTGCAAAATCTAATAGTAGTGTAGGAAAAGGTTTCATTTCATTTAGTTCGTTTAAATTTGTTTGGAAGTAATGAATCCGCATACCCAACTTTACTTAAGTAGAAACATAATTGAATTATATAAGGTTGGTTAATTGGTTTAAAATAATTAGATTGTTCGTTTCATTTCAGGTATAACATGCTAACATTAGATATGCTTAGAGGCAACAAATCACTGCAGCTAACCCTACTTAATATATAAAACACTTGGTTTTGGTTTAGATGGTTAAATGTTGTTAGATGATTCCTTTATTTCTTTAACACAGAAACACCAAGTTTCCCTATATGTCATTCATTTTCATCCAACCACGAAAAATTAAATTCAACTTTCCCTTAAAAACAAAAACACAGACATAGTAATCAGAACAAAACAATTTCCCGTTACTTCATTTCGTTAACTTTAATTCGACAACACAATCAACTTCCACCACTTTCATGTTCGTCAAAGATGCTCACAGAAGAAAAAGCCTGTCGCAAGCAAATCACATCCAATATTAAAAAATAGCATAAAAAACAAACTTGATTAAAAAATATTGCAATAATTATCACGGCATATTAAATTCCAAACACAAAATCAAACAAGCCAAAAAAATCAAACCAACGCTGCAAAATCCAAAAAAAGGGCAAATCGCGTTCCACAGAAGCACGATCGCATCCCCAAAGACGAAACCCCTAACCAAACCGAGGCAAATCTCACTCTAGATTAAAAAAACGCAGAATAAAACACCTAGGTCCTCAAACCAAACAGCAGAAAAAAGGATCCAGATGCAGCTGGAAGATTCCAAACAACGCCGACCTTCTCGACCTCGTCGTGCTTCAGCGGAGGATCCAAATCGCAGCCGTCGGCGACCTCAGCCGCCGCCTGGCTCTCCGGAACCGTAATCCTTCTCCCGAAGAGCTTGATCGCCTCAGACATGACCGTCGTATCTCCGCCTTAAATCCAAAGCAATTGTCACGGGATCCGATCGCATGTCCTCCACCACGAGAACGGGGAAGCGGAAGGAGATGGAAGAAAAGGAGGAAGGAGAGGGAGGGGGAGAGAACGGGAGGGAAAGTAGTAGTAACAAACAAACTCTGGAAAGAAAAAGGGGAATGGGCAAGTTGAGGGTCGAGTACTTTCGACTAGGGGTGACCGGGAGATGCCGGTTGCGGATCGAGGGGCTGCCAGCTGTGCGTCCGAGTCAGCTCGGGAGGGGCTCTCAGCCACGAGTCCAGTATGTGGCTGCGGGCGGAGGGTTGGGGATATAGATGGGATGTGTATAAAGGACAGGAGTATATCTTCTCGTGGGATATTCCCATTTCTTTTTTTGATTATTCTCGGCCGTTACATTTATACGTACTTTTGCATTTGAATACGACGTACGTTGAAGTGGAGGATAACTTGTGATATGGTATCTCAATGGAGTAACAAATGAAAGAGACACAAATTAAGAAAGGGTTATCATTTGCCACAAGGAAAAGGTTCCCATGTTTTACTTGTGGTGCTATTTCTATCATCCATCTCGTTTATGTCCTTCTAAATAATTGTTAGATGATAGTACAATATGCTTATCTTTCAAAAGATCATGGTTTAAATCCTCACTTCAGTGGTTGTGTTAGGCAGCTGACGACCATCGTAAAAATGGTCAGAGGTACTCTCTATGGCCGATCGTGTTCAACTCTTCAACTTTGTTGTGTGTGGTGTTTACCTATTCTGGATTGGGGGTGCCTACTTTCCTCTTTCTAAAGTGGTTCAACGACTTAGCATGTATTGCACCGACTTCCTTTGGGGATGGCGGCGTCATGGCATCTCGTGGGTGACCGTTTGTCTCCCTAAGCAGGAAGGTGGTTTGGATTTGAAATCTTTAGATTTGCTTCGTGAGGCTATGATTGCTTCATGGTCTTGGAGGCTAATTTCTGTAGATTCTTCCATTTGAGTTGTATTTATGTGCAAAAGTACTTCCATTCTGATATGTTTAGGGAGGTTCAGCCCACTTGTTCAAGCTCTCGTGCATGGAGGATCATTTTGGGGAGTCAGGGTGCTCTTCGTGCTGCTATCAGTGGTGATGCGGTCGCACCCTATGTGTGGGTGCGGTCGCCCAAGGGCTTCTCCTTCGCTGACGCTTACGACCTCCTTCGCTCCAGGGCTGCGACTCCCTCATGGGCTCCTTTGTCTGGGCTCATGGCACGCCTCCTAGGTTCTCTTGCATGCTCCATCGAGCTATCCTTGAGCGCCCGCCAACCACGAACAAACTTGCTAGAGTTGGCTTGTGCCTTGCCAACACTTGTTACTTATGCTCGGTCACGCCCAAATCTCATGCGCATTTACTCTTCAACTGCCCATTCGTCGACTGACCTATGGTTGGGGGCTTGTGCGGGATTAGGACTGCCAGCTCCTCCGACGGTCCTTTCACTTCCAGATACGCTCTCATGGATTGCTGGCATCATGGACAAGAGAACCTGCAATGCCGTGTCGACCCTCATCGTTGTGGTAGTCAATCTGGTGCGAAAGAAATTGCAGATGGACCTCGACGAGTTCCCTCTATGATGTTTCTATCCTCGACAATATTGCCCATACTGTCAGCTTGATTAAGAAGAATGATGGAATCTGAGTTTTATCTCGTTTGGATTACCTGTTCGCTTATAATCCTCTCTGAACTGTACTGATTGTTACACAAACAGTTATTTGGTAGCCTCTTTTTATTTTGTTTGTACACATTTTTGATGGAATATACAAGTTGCTTCCTACTTAAAAAAAGAATTAGTTGACCCTAATTAAATTGAGAGAAAGCTTCATCATTTTTTTCTGACACAGTATATTTCATAGTAATTAATAACTTATCGCACCAGAATTATCTATTATCACATAATTGTCAACAGAAACTACAAAAGATGAAGATCAATAACTTATTTTTTTTATCAAATTTAACTTTCTCAAAGAAATATGAATATACTTATTATTATGACACTGCTTATTCCACTTTTTTTTTGTTTCCCAATGAATAATAAAGGGAAAAAAACTTATTTCGGATTATTTTTTCTTTGGGTAATCTTCTTTCATAAATTAAATGTGGAATAAAAAAGTAGAATAACTATTTTGGGAATAAAGAAAATCTGTGATATTGAAAGCAAATCCGAAATCTGTTATTCGTATTATCCGAAGAAAACATGTATTAAAAGAAAGGTTGACTCTGAGACATTGGTGTAATACTCACACTTTCTGCCTGAAAGAAGAAATATTCTTCGGACGATAAAATAGGAACAATCGCTTGCCACATATGATATAGACATCCTTTTCTCATTTATATTCTGTCTATGTACACTCTGGATTTTTTATATATACATATACAATCCATTACGTTCATGCTTATATATGTTTCTAATTCGACATTGGTAATTTAATCGCTCCATTTTATATATTATTACCCATCGATAACTTAGTATTGATAATTCCACCTTTTTATAAGAATTTCCAACAATTGAGCGGCTGAAAAGAACTTAAAAATTAAATACCAGAAAGTTAAGGACTCGCCTGGTAATTTTCTCCACAAAAATATAAATAAATTGTACAACAAATTTCATAGCCATCGGTTGTTTTTGACAAAATTAGAGAAATGCATAATTCACGTGCTTCATATTTCTGCCAAACAAAAGGTCTCATAAAGCACAGGGATGTCTCAGTATATTTTTCCGTTCCTAAATATGGACCACAAAAAAAAGACAACTTTTCGCACCAACAAAGCGATGAAAAGGAAAAGAAGCGTAGACTTGCGAATAAAATAAAAAAAATATTCAAGAAATTAAGAATTGCCGAATACAAAATCTAAAGCAGAAGACGTGTTAATTTTAAATAATATCGAGATGGTTTTTGGAAAGTCAAGGCTATTTATTTCCCAGTAACTGTAAGTCGTATAGGAGACACACTCAAATGTACTTAAAAATAGAGTTTAAATTTTCTCGAGTCCCTAATTTTGTGATTATTTAGATTTTGGTCCCCCAACTTCAAATATGCACCGAAAGGTCCCTCCGAAGATGTATACGTTGCTATCAAATATTCACATCTTATATCAATCACTGTAGGCAATGAAAGACATGCCATTCAACGTCCACCGCAAATGAAGAACAGCCAATTGCATAAAGTATTATGATGTCTTTGTACATAAAAAATCATAGATCAATTTACAAAATGGTCCCACTTATTCGATAAATTTATTAGGATTAACCTACCATTTTAAAAGCATCCATTTATATACTTTTTCATGTGGAAGTGAATCAATAAACTTGATTTTATCGGTATAATTTCAAATGGCAAAGAACCGACGAGGTATTCGTGAGAATGAGCGAATCTATGTGAACTAGGAGGACATGTCCACCCTTGAGGAGGCAGAAGGGTGCTAGACTTTCTGACTAGGGGAAGCGAAGAGCGAGTCCTGAGGTCGCACATTATCGAATCCTCATTCATTTGTAGAAGATCCGGTCCATCATATTCAAGTAAAGCGAGGATGCCAGGTCACATTAGAAGTCGGATGGTTGAGGGTTTCAGGAAGCCATCTTCCCGACGAGAGTTGAAATTGATGGCCATGGGCTAGCCGATTGAGGAGAAGCGACTAGGTGATGGCGAGCACATGCGCATAAAGATTTGAGTGAAAATATTGTATGACATGCATTACGTCAACCAAGATAGAAGCCAACGATTCAGTGGTCAAACCGTTAAGTTATTGTTTTTTGAGGGCCAATGTGTAATTTTTCCTTCTACGACCTACATAGCGACGCGCCACATCTTTAAAGGGGTGTGAAAACAAGCGGCGCCGGCCTGCAAAAACGCCAGGGCGACCGGGAGCAGCCGGTGGACCGATTGGGCCGGTGCTGTCCACGTCCTCGCTCGATCCGCTGGTTCCGTGGAGGGCCCCGCTGACGCGGAAAAGGAGAAAGCGAAAAGGAGTGGAAGTTGAAATAGTTCGACACGTGCCTGTTCACGTGCGAAGATGCCCTTCCTGGGGGCCGCTGCTCGATCTGGAGCTGCGGACGTGTCAGGTCGCGACTGGTGCGGCGCACGGGAAGGTGCCGGTACGATGACTGATATGCCCAAAGGCAGCAAAAGGTACCGGATAAGAAAGTGACGCGCCCTTTTTCGGCTTTCCCCCTTTCCTTCCTATTCGTCCTTTCTTTCCCTCCTTTTATTTATTTCTATAGAATTTCCGTAGCCCGATGTTATCTGGACCGACCCGGTTGGACTAATCAATCAGACTCTGATTGATTCGATTAATCGGTTTTGTGACTATTCAATTTAAATTGGTGAAATCTATTGATTCGATTAATCGATTTTGTGACTATTCAAGTTAAATTGGTGAAATTAATTGATTCGATTAACCGATTTGTGACTATTCAAGATAAATGGATTAGATTTCGATACAACCATCAATCTAATCAATTATTTGCAATCCGATTTTTAACCGGTTCAATCAGAATTGAACCATTCAATCACAAAACTTCAATTTATATTAGAATAAAATGATAGAGTACCAATCAAGCATACCATCTCAACTTTTTTTGGAAGGGTTGGATAGTAAATTTTATTAAACTATTATTATTTTGGAATATATTTTATATATTTGTTATATTTACATGAATAATATTTAATGTTGTATATTCAAGAAAATATTTTATGTTTACAATAAAATATTTGCATTATTTGTTTATTTTATATTAATTTTAGAAGATTTTGAGTATGTATTTTATACATATTTTAATTCCTTCCAATTTAACGATTCAGCCATTTTTTCCATTTCTGGATCAGTTTATTGCAATATTAAAAAAATAATAATGTCATCATCCGATTGAACCGGTTTGATTCCATGGTCCAACTTGATTCAACCTTTTTTTATAAGATTTCTGGTTTAGTCTTCGATTTGGTTTCAAAAACATTGCCATAGCCTTCAATTTAGATGCCACATAGATTATCAGGGATGAAAACAAATATAAATATATTCGTATCTGATCTGTTATCATGTTTGATACTTATTTTGATGTACCTATTCGTAATAGTTTTAATGGGGATGCGCATATAAATATCACTTTGGCATTCACTAATATTCACATTCGTATTGGTATGGCGTTTTAGTATAGAAATATAGTTAAAATTTTATTTATAATTGTGTGTACCAACAATATATAATTGCATTCACCATTATTGATATAATTTTTATGAAATAATATATTTGGTATATATATTTTCTGTGTAAACCATCCTAAACAAGTACATTTCAGTCACTCTATTAAAGATTTATATTATTATTCGTATCCGATTTGTATTAATTTTCAAAGATATGGTAACATATTTTTCATGTCCGTCAATATTTGAATATGAGTTCGTATTTGTATTTAAAATAAATAAGGATATGACTATACTTATATTCGTATGTGTATTTGATTGTCCCAACTTTTGGTTGGTAGATTTAGTTGGGTTGGAGAAAATTTTGTTTGACGGATTCGCACAATGGATAATTTTTCGAATAGTACTAAGTGTTTGGATGGTTGGGAGGACTGAGATGATAAATATGATTTGATGTGTTATCGTTTGTAAGGGGTGAAAGTGGGACCCGCTCATAAATTCCAAATTTAGAATGTAAGAGTAATTGTGGAATAACCCAAACAAATGGGTATATCTCAGATATCCTATTTACCCAAGAGTAAACATGCTATTGAAAGGTTTTGAGCATCATTAAAATAATTATGTAGCTAACTTATGTATAAACTATCAATACAATAAAATCTACTTATAATCATGAATAATATAATATTTGTTGTAATATCATCCCCAATTGAATGTCTAATGTTGCATGATTCTTGAAATTCACAACTAAATACAATATTGTCGCTACATTGATGGGAACGAAACAGATAACAATGTTTATCTTCGAAATATATGGCTACAAATACTCAAATTATTTGTTGATGTTGGCAACCTTTGTTGTAGCTATTGCATCTTCAATAAAGAACAATCAAGTTTATTTATATTAATCTATTTTCATTACTAGTTAAAATGCATGCAAATAAGTAAACAAGAATCCTAAAACAAGAGAAATACTTAAGAATAAAATCGGAAAAAAAAAACAATACATACATACATACTCATTTACTTATCTTACGATCATTGAAACAAATGGAAATACTTAAGACTAAAATCTGAAAAATAAACAATATGTACGTACTCTTTTGCTTATCACAGGACCATCATAACATAGACAACATGTCAATAGATATTGAACTAAGATTGCAAAACTTGATATCATTAATTCAATGGGAAAGATCACCGAGTAAGGAATATTTAAAAAAGGAACTGTTTGAATTTTTATTTTTCATAATAAAATTTAAAATATAATATTTATACGTATATTATCATATACTCATATTGGTTTGGATATTCTTAATTCTATCATAAGAGAATAAAAAATAACAATTGAATTCCAACGAAACGTTAAGCATCTAATTTTTAGTTTATTTTGAAAAAAAATCGGAAAAGAATTATAAATCATTGAAAGTAAGTATATTTAATATTTCTAATTACATACAAATTAAAAAAGTCAAAATCAAAATATATTTTAATATCAAATATAATTAATATAACACAATATTACATTACATCGCATTTATCGTCCTATCTCTCTTACTTATCCAACATTTGCTATTCACAAATGACTTACTCATTTATAAACTTTGAAAGATATTATTCCATATCAATTAAATTAGGCAAAAACAAACCCTTTTGTGGAAAGGAGAAAGAGGTTGCTGATGACAATAGCGAGTGACGCACAAGAAAGCAAGGAAGGCCATATCACAATTTATCAACATTATATCGACGATATATCGGTATTGATATGTGACTAATATATCATCTATATGATCGATATTTGTCCTTGGAAGATTTTTTTCACGAAATCAGTTCGATATTGACGATATAGCGTCGATAATACCGAAATGACCTTCCATGCACGAAAGTAGAATAAGTGGTGGAGTATGAGATATAAATAAAGGCTCTATTGGAACCATTTTTTATTATATATTTTAAAGAAATACTATGTCAAAATTTAAGGATGAAGATGATTGAATTCAAATACAAACATTAATATTATCATATCCTTACTCATTCTAATTGGAACAAGTATGCTAACAAAATTTAAATGAATAAATAGATTGAAAATTCATATTCTCAAAATATGAATACAAAGGGTAAACATATATGTACGATTCGAATATAGATATTTGCAGGAATAGTTAATATTCATAACTTGTTTTGCACACAGTATTTTATGATGGAGACATACTATATACTATAAAGATTGCACAAAAATTATGATAAACATAACTAACAACTATGAATGCTTGAATTCGACAATGGTAGAGTGGATAGTTACTCTAGGTTGTGAACTTGGGAGTAGAATATCTTAGAACTTGGTTCTGTGATACTATTAAACCTATTATTTATTTGTTATCATCTAAATAAATACATAAAACATTCTAGAAATTATCAAGTAAGTATTATATACGATAATAGGGAGACATGTAAATAAATAAATATCCATTTTTTGCATTTATCTCTATAATCATCAAACTATAAAATACAATATTCTCATTCGTATTCATATTTGTCAGATGCAAATTTTTAATATGCATAGTCGCATTCATATTAATAAAACTTACGTGAGAATGTCCACACCCTCTTAAAAGCGAATATATTAAATTGACCTAAGGTAATAAATAATTAAATATTCATTGATATATCTTGCGTAGTTAAATATATAACAACGTATATTATTCGTTGTCTTCTTCTTTAAATTCAAAACAAATAATTGTATTCATTGCCACATTTCTTGCGACAAATCATATAATGATCTGATTATCCTTTGACCTTTTCTTAGTTGTTAAATTTAACAACGATTAATATAAATTTTTAACGAATAACTTAATGAAAAAATCGTTGTTATATGAACCTTTAACAATGAATATAACATCTGTTACTATGTAAAAAAAACAACATATAAGTTGACAATGATAATATTCATTGTTATATCTTTACCATTGGAAGACATGACATCAAAATATTCAATTATTCATTACCGTTGGTCAACTCTTGTAATGATTCGTTTTCGCCCCTACCAAATTTTTATGTAAAGTATTATTATGGTTGATGCGATTGATAATTCATAACTGAAAATTATTATCATTATATTAACTAGCAAAAGACCCATGCTTTGCACGGGACTATGTGCAAAACATGATGAAATATAATTATACTTTATAAAAAATCAATGTGTATATAACGAAGATCTACTACCATAGTCACAATCAATTAAATTTTTATCTACAAATGGCTCTCTTTGTTTTAAAGAGAACACTTAAATGTTACCTTCAAGCATCGACAATATAGTCACATTTTTAAATTACCATATGAATATTTTTGCAATTGGTTTTGAATATAAGATATATTATCAATTTTGAAGAGGCAAAAAAGGGACAACATTTTCTTATTGAAATCACGATTTCAGTAATTTGATCTCTCTATACAACTTGCATCATAATTATGCAAGCAAGTTATGCATGCAAAGAACTGTGAGAAGGTTTGATGATTGTTAAAATTGATATCTTAGTAAACTATAAGAGTTATTTGAATCAATGATAAAAGTTGTATAAATATATTTTTCTTTTAAATATATACCATTAATTTTATTACATAAGAACAATAAATATGGTATGCACATGCATTTTTATCCATCAAAGATAAAAGATTTTATTTGAAAAGAGAGACTTCATTGTTGTTATTACTATATAATTTCTAATATAGCAACTATCCATTTTGAGTGTTAGGAAAATGTATCTAAGAAGGTTATTTCTCCTATAATATAAAATCATTGGGGATGCAAATAGATGTGTGTATTCCCTATTGTATATTTTTGTACATATATTGTACATTATCCATATCAATTTAAAAATGATGGATACATAAATCGCTTTTATATTTGTAAATATCATTATCTCTATCCTTGTAATAATTTGATAAATAAATCTAATTATCAATTTATTCATAATTATCATAACAACATTGTATGCTTCTTTCACAATATTCAATATAATATTTTATAAAATAAATAAATTTAATATATTTATTTCATAATTAAACAATCAAGTAAATTTATATGTGAACTATTCTATAAAGTTAGTATGATGTTATTCATTAGGATCCCTATCTGTTTTGTATCATATTTTAAAAAAAATCATTTTAAGATATCATAATGCATATTTTTTGTATTTATATCTAACTATTTGCATTTATAAACGATACTATCTTCACTTCAAATTAATCTATAGGAATGAATAATTCAAATATTCATCGCAATATCTTTCGATCTTAAATCCGGAACCACATATATTGTTTGGTGTAAAATTGCCAGTTTTCCTTGTAATTCCCAACAAATTAAACCGTCATTGCTAAAGATCTATATATACCGATCCACCTTTTATTAAAAAAATGTATTAATCATTCATAATTGAACAACAATTGCAAGAAAATTCAACTGACAAACATTATTATATTATCTATTGCTACCAATATGTCAGCATATGAAATTATTTGTGAATTTACACAATGATGCATCGAATAATGTTCTTATAAACTTAACTGGTGATATGTCAATGTATATTGAATTATCAATTATCATATACCAATTTTGTTGTAGTGTTTACATGGTAATGAAATTCCTGATGGCAAAAATAGTTGTTTTTCTTGATATGAATCTTAATAAAAGAATAGAATTGTCTTTTAATTTGTAATAATTTGTCATGACAATATTCCAATTAAAACAGTCGAATATGTTTAAATTATTGCAGTGGATTAATGATATTAATTTTTTTATCTGCGAGATAATAACATACAATCCCCAAAACAACCATGGTCAACCGAATTTCTGTAACTTTGTGAAAAATAATACAAAAAATGACACTGTAGCTACAGTACATGTACGGGTAGAAGGTTTTTTTCCGCAGGAAAAACCTTGCTTTTCATTGCATTGTTACCAAAAATATATAAGTTTTTGGCTTTTACTTCTGAATTATATCATGTTCTTAATGGATGAAGATATGCCAGAAGATCAGTAATAAGACTTAAGTTACACGGTTATATATGGGATCCTCAATCCCTATTAAAATATCCACATTTGTCCTTGTTTATGTGCACTGTAAAACGGACTTGTTGAGTTGACGTTGAAATGAAATTGTTTGGAATGGTTTGTAAAAGAAATCCATATTTCCCAACTAAACGTACCAACTTAATTTGTAATTCCACCGAAAGTAGTATACGTATTGGTAAAAATTAAATATTGGAATGTTGTCAAAATCAGGCAGTCGAACCAAAAAAAGTTATCCGCACAATTTGGATATGGATAACAACCATCAAATAGAAATAATTTCTCACTGTAAATAGGAAAAGGAGGCCCATGTCAACGCTGCAAGGTGAACACCGATGCTGTCAGCGCCAATTCAGAGCTTCACTACAGATCGTTGAACTCGAGGTTTTGGAATTTTGTAATGTTCTTGCTCGATTTGACGTGTATTACCATTGCTCTTGTTCAGTGAAATCTTAGTTGGGACTGATCATTTAATGACAAATCATCTTGCATTTTTTTTCCAGTCAGATTGAAAAGCCAGTGTAATTAAGATAAAAAAATAATCATTCTCACTCGATCATAGAAACAACATATTATTATCATTTGCTTACATTCTTCTAACGTCAGGATCAAAAGCAACATATTTTTACAAAAAATCACCGGTCTTAAATATTTCGCTTTCAGTTACCCTTCTAGAATTGTTAGCATTAGAAGCTTGATCCGCTTCCACGTTATCGACATTGGTCCACTGACTATCCAATATCTGTTTATGCTGATCAACCTTACTATCCTCATTATCTTCGCAAGACCAACAACTTCAATAGTACCTCTCGATCATTAGATAAATTTAACAAATAAGTTAGTTTTACCTTCCATGGGCATCGGCATCTTTCTGCATCCATTGCACTGTAAGATGCAAACTCCAAAATATTAAACATCTCATGAACTTGTGTCATCAAATAAACATTGCTTATTCAAGATCCTGATTCCATGAATACACCAAAAGCTACAAAAAGGAATTCTAAGCAACTTACATGCAGGACAATAAAGCAATTGAAGCCCTTGAGCTGATAGGGGACACCGAAGATTTGATGCTCTCAGCATAATCTCCAAAAACAAATGTGGCCTCTCCCCGACACTCTACCTTTGGTAAATCTTGCACGAATTAATTAAATTAACGCAAGCAATAAAATCAAGAACATGAAAAAGATATCATTGTCTTTGCTGATATTTTCAGACATGAGAATATAAGGGGCTTTCTCGTGGATCCTTCCGATGTTTGAATCTCGCGAAACCTTCACCAGTGCAGAATTGCTCTTCTATACATGGGTCTCATGACCTTAGATGAGGAAATGATTAGCCATGTTATTGATTACCTCTCGCTGGTCACATGAACTGTTTGATCTGGTGAACCTTTAAAAGGTTGTAAATGGGATTAGAAGGTTGTGCTTATTATCATATCGACGGTGCCCCAATGAAGGTCCATCGATGAAGTGGACTTAATTTTAACAAATACAATGGGAGGAAGAATTTTAAATATAGGGTATTAGAAGTTTAGAAGATCAACTACGGATGCAGGTAAGGGTCATCAAGGACTCGAGGTAGACTGGGTCTTTCGAGTACACCCGTGAACAGACGTGATCGCGCTCGGGGGCAGGTGGCAAGACATGGTCCACGGCTCGAAGACCCTGCATAATGTTGTTAATAAGATTACTAGTGCATATATTAAACAGTAAATCAACGGATCCAAATGAATTAACAGGGAAACAACGCCGAATAAAATTATATTAATCGTATGTTTCCCAATCATTTTCCGATTATAATATGCATACAGGAACCGATTAAATGAACAGAAACATAAATCAGGGCACGATCCAGAAAGGGTAAAGCAATAAACATATTGCGACAACCAAAAAGAAATAAAGGTTAGTTTAGAATTCACTGAAGCGTCCATGAAATGGACTGTCCTTAGAGAAGATATCGCCCCCACAATACCGGTGCGTAGGGTACTGGCGATCCGCTCCCAGGATACGACGGCTCACGATCTTCGTCGGCGCACACCAACGGGATCGTCCTCGATTGTACCTCAGAGAACTGCAGCCGAGAGAAGAAGAGGAAGACGTTCGTCTGTGAGAGGAAGAACCAGAGAGAGAGACGGCGTGAGAGGTTTTTCTTCCGAGTGAAGAAAGACGGCGTCGGGTGGGGGATATAAAAAGAGGGGCTCGTGTGCCCTAACGCGCGGTGACCTTTGGTTTCCGAAAACGCGTCTCGAAATCGCATCCTTTCGGATCCCAAAATCGCGCCCATAATGGCGAGTTGAATTCACATTTAAGTCGACTTACCAAATTAATCGTGTGATTAATTTAATCGACTTACCAAATGAAGACCGCAGCAAAAGTATCAAGATCCGACATCCGAATTGACTCTCCCGAGCCCGAGCCGGAGACGGAGCGGAGCGGAACGCGCGCGCGCGTGTGGTCCTCCATTCCTTCTCTCTACTATTGCTACAAGAGCTTGGGGTGTGGACTCATATATAAGTCCACCAAAAGTTTAATTCTCCACGGTGTGGTACTAAACTTCCACCAAAACTTTACATATTTCAAATTTGGGAATTCCCAACTTTCCCTTCAAAATATTTGGTTTCCCAATTGAAACCAAATTATTTCCAATTGTAATTACATAGACTTTCTAATTAAAGTCTAAATACAATTTTGAATACAACACATAAGAGGGTAGCGGGGAGCTGATGGTGATGGTCGACCAGGTTCAGATCGGGGGAAGGAGTTTCGAGGGTCTGGGGCTGACGCCTGGAGCTTGAGCGTTGCAGTGACGGAGGAAAGTGATAGTGGTATTTGTTGGGGGAGAAGCCCCACTTGGATTCACCCCAGATCCGGAGCCGTAGCTTCGTTTTTAACGGCCATCTGCGGCATTGCAGCGATGGGGGGAGGGAGGAGGAAGTAAGAGAGGGGGTTTGGAGGAGCAGAATGGATTGCTGGGTCAGTGGCGACGGTCACGGATGGATGGGCACGGTGGTGATGAGAAGGTTGGGAGAAAGAAGAGGCTGCGAATGCAAATAAGGACAAAATCAGAAATTGATAACGGGGAATTAATTTTTTGTTGGTTGGGGTATTCGTAGGGGTAAAAACGAAATGCAGTGGCAAAAATTAATAGGTGTGGGTAGGGATGCAAACGGATAACGATATATCCGTATCCGATCCGTCACCGTATCCGTTTTATACAGATTTTGACATCCGTATCCGTTTTAAAATAGATACGGATATGGATATCATTTTGCTATCTGCAAACATCCGTATCCGTATCCGTATATCCGTTTTAGTATATAAATATAGTCGTAGATTTATTTTTAACCATATATAACATAATTCTCTACCTCCTTTTACCATATTTATATACTTTTTATGATACAAACACATTTAGTAAATTAATATAATGTGTTTTCCATCCAATTCTTATATATTTATGTTGATTCTATAGAGTATTTCTAACATTACTCAAGTGCGATCAATATCCGTTTTACATCCGTATCCGTTTTTTAAGGATATGGTAAGATAGTTTTAATATCCGTCAATATCCGTATACGCATCCGTATTCGTATTAAAAACGGATAATGATATGGTAATACCTATATCCGTATCCGTATCCGACCGTTTGCATCCCTAGGTGGGGGCGAGAGCCCCTGCTTAATATATAGTAATGGAATGGAAGAGTTTAAAGTCATCAAGTGGGATACACACGAATTTGCAATATAGCCTTTTTAGAAGTATGTAGATCTTCCACGAATATGAGAATAGACACATCACAAGCAAGCAAGAAACTCCTCCTCCTTCCTCGACGTTTTTTCATGGTTCTCAAAGGTAACTTTCGATTACGATCGAATGATATGTTATATCTCACACGTCTATGGTCATAAACGGTGCAGTACCGATACATTATTGATTATTCTATCATAAGTTAGATTTTTCCTATCATCGTTCTTAGATTATCTAATATTGTATATTCATTCTGTTTAGTTTAATGGCCATGAGCGGGAGAGGAGGCTTATGTGTCTAATGTATCGTCTGCTTAGTTCTTCGGTCTGTTATCGAGGGAAGTTGATCCTAACAACTTATTGGGCTCACATCCTATTGAATTCGTTGACAACCATTCAAAATGCTTAAATTCAAGTTGCCCCCCACATTTCTTGAGTTTTCGATGTGGGACTATCTTTGGAGGTTGGGTGTCACAACCTCCTCCACTTATATGCAGTTAGGGGTGAGCATGGGTCAGACTAGGCCGAGTCCTGAGAGGCCCAGGCCCAAGCCCAACATAAAAATTTGGACCTTGGGCCGGGCCCTGGTCCATAAATTTTTGTGTGGCTCGGTCCAAACCCAGACCCTGCCCAATTCCTTGTGGTCCATTTTCACTTTTAGCCCAAAAAAACTTAGTTTACATGTTAGAGATGCCACAATGCCTAACAAACTGTTGACTGAGAACTTAATGCACATGCAGGTCTATTTTGCGATACTTGCTTTTAGTATTCGCAGAATTATCAACTATTGCATGTGTATCAAGGTTTTAAAAATCGAACCGAACATCAAACTGGGCATGTATCGGTTTTTTATTTTTATGGTTAGATCAATGAGACCGACCGGTCGAATCAATGATGACGTCGACAGTTCAAAGAAACCAGAAAAGACCGAACTGTCATATTGTTGGTTTGGTACGTATGGTTCAATCTGATCAAACCGAGTTATACTGGTATATCATACAAACAAATATGAAAAATGCTACATCATATCTTTTGATGATTTGTTTACTCTTTCCTTTCAAGTTTTTCCAATAACATTTATATACATATTTTTAATACAATTGCATTTGTCCCCTATATTTCTACAAAATCAATAGTAGTGTCCTTTTATTAGTACACTTGTGCTCTCATTTTATACCAACATAAGGATGATATTGTAATTTTTTTAAGAAAATATAGGAGCGTAAGTGAAATTGCTTAAAAGTTAGGGGGTATAAATATTCTTAAAAAAATCGAAAGTGCATAATAATAATCATATTTTGTAAAATTTATATGAATACATATATGATGTAAATAATTAACGATTTTAAAAATGTTTAAACTCTAATTAACGACAAGTGTTGTTAATTTATTGCTTTTCATAGTATGACGAGACAATATTTTATTCGTTTGTTATTGTTATAAGTGGACAACCTCATACACAATGTGGGAAGAGAGAGACAATGGTCTGGAAGGGACAAATGATATTTTTTTAGATTCAAGATTATACCCTTACCCCCATCCTTTATTACCTTTTTCTCTGGTAGAAAGGGTGGGGGGAGGGTTGTGGGTTTTCAACCTATCTTTCCATTGTGGGATCCACTACTCTACCACTAGATCAAATAATTTGAAAGGGACGAATGATAATGAGTCATTGGAACATGTAAAGGAGAAGAGATAAGGGGATCTATATTATGGGTTAGGATGAGATTAGATTATGAATATTTTTGAAAAAGCTTGTATTTTGTTAGTTTATTGGAAATTATTTTTTTGTCAGAAAATGGATGGTCAAATCGATGGTTTGGTTCAATCAGGTTTAAGCGATCCAACCATGTTTTGAACGGTTTATATTTTCTGAATAAAAATCGGATAGTTGGATCCTTTTTCCTCTGATTCTTAGTTCAACCGGTTCAACTAGCCGGTTCGGTTCGATTTTTAAAATCTTGATGTGTGTTACAGAGATGAGAATCCTCTGTACCTTTTCCATGAGATCCTCCAATGACAACTATATTTTTGACTTCATGTGACCTCTCCACCAAGATAGGAAAAAAAGTAGAAATTACCACAAGTTGCATGCATGCGTGTGGCTATTTCAAAAAAAAAGGTCATGATTAACATTGATTACTAAATTGAAAATATGCAAAATATAAAGACAAAATGGAAGTCGTATAGCATAATCTATTCAAGGAGAATTACCTTCATTATTTAAAGTGGCATTGTGTATGCCAAAGGTGGCTCAAAAAAGATAAATATTTTTCCTAATAAATCACTATTTTTCCTAATGTGCTACAAACAGTCGTAACCAAAAGTAGCCAATATGTGCCCATAAATCACACATCTTATTTTGGCCTCTTTGGAGAATGAATAGGTTGATTCCCAGCTCCATGGCTTGGGCTCGAGGGTGAGGTTCGGTCCTACGATTGGGCTAAAGATCAGGCCAGGTCAGGTTGGGTTGAGATAGGTGACGAGTCTGAAATCCGTTGTGTTAAGAAGATGTGTTTATTTGTTGTTTGCTTAAAAAAATAATGATTTGATTTGTTCGTTGTAGGCGGCAATCAAAATCGGTCAAGAAAATAACCACACAAAATATAGAGAATTAAATGATAAACATCATGCTATTTTTTTGATAATTAAATAATACAATGTAGAGGTCTAAAATGAAGGGGAGAGACAGGGGTCTAACTGTAAATACAATAAATAAAATAAACAAAGAAAACTGCAGTGGGGGACCTAAGTGAAATTATCAATAATGTTGGGGGTTCTGTTGTAATTTCCCTAGAGGCGCACTGACGAACCGCAAAATCAGCCCTTTAAGAGAGTGTTTTTAGCACTTGGAATTGTCGTAGCAGTCGGGCCGATTTTGATCATCAAAGAGACCATCTCATTGATATATGTCAAATAAGAATGCGATGGTCATTAATTTTTATTTTACTTGGCAAGAAACCAAGGTCGAACTCAGGGACACGAGCCTCTCTCGTATTAATCGGATTTAAGTTTATTTAATTAAATGTTGAGTTAAAGGCATATAGGTCAAATCATGCAGATACACAACGATGCAATAACAATAAAGTAAACATGCATTTTTTTAAACTTTTTTTTATCATGCAAATAGATGAACATGCAAAGCGAATGATATGCCCAAAATAATAGTCACTTGAGCCATAAGAAAATTGCGAGTCAAACCGAGTTGAAATAAATAAGCACTCTATAATTATAAAGCAAATAGGCATGACAAACACAGATATCTGGACACTTAGAGAATAAAATAATACATTACAGATCATAGTGTCAAATCTAAAATTGAAGGATGTCATAATAAAGAGGATGAGAAGAGCTTCAAAATGAAACTGAAATCAACTCGATTGGGCATTCGTAGCTCAAGATATGCAACAAAGAAGCTAAGGGCATAACTGCAATAAAACATGAAAGGATAACTACAAAAGGGTCCCTGGAAAGGACTGAAATGCAATAAAAATAAAGTACGGGGCCTTCCCTGTAAATAATCCATACGAGCGGGGACTGATCAGCGAAAATCCGAGTGACTAAGGTAAAGGTACAGAATAGGTCGTTGCGACCTCGGTCACTCAGATGCACTTGATCAAGAAAAATGAACCACTCAGAATAGATAAAATCGGTCAAAACTCAAAACAGCGGTCCTGCTATTGGATTAACCTGGTATAGCACCCAGGGTCGAACTCAAGGAGCACGGATTGACCTCTCGGCCTACGAAGTAGTCAAAAGAGATAAAATAAAAGGAGAAAATGTTTTGGTGGTTTTTTGAATATTTTATATTTTTTTTAGATTTTTTTTAGTTTATTAAGAAAATGAGAAAAGCAACCACGCATACAATTCAACAATTTATTAAATGCACTAAAAGTCAAGCAAAACTTCCAATAAAAATGTTTTTATGTGTTTTATATTTTTTAATGTTTTTGGTGAATTTTTGAGAATTTTCTGATGTTTATTAAATTTTCTAAAAATCAAACAGTAGCTAAAAGAGGTGGTACTGTCCAGCTGAGCCAAAAAGCCCTAGATAAAATATCTAAGAGCTCCAAAATGGCCTGGAGGTAATTTTCCTACAAAGAAGACAAAATGAGGAAAATTTAGGCACCAATTTTATTGTTTTTGGATTTTTAATTTATTTACTGGAATGTTTATGAGGTTTTAGGTGTTTTTCAATTTTTAGTGGTTTTCTGCAGTGAAAAATAGCCAAAATTGGCTAGAAAATCAAACTAAGCAAGACAAACAGTGGACAAATTTTTTGTAATTTTTGGACACTATTTAATATTTTTTTGTGATTTTTAAAGTTAGACAGTAGAAAAATTGAATGTTTTTGAATTTTTAAAAATATCAAACGAGATCAAAAATGTCCTCAAAAATCCACAAAAATTTTACACCATGGCAGGAGCCATGTGTCCAATTTTCGTTGGATTGGAGGTGTTTTGCTATTTTATTAAAAAATAAAGGAAGGGCACTGTGCACAGGGACCAAAGTGCAAATACCCAAAGTTCTGGGGGGTCTGCTGCAATTTTCCCAGCAAAACACGCACCACACGCGTGCTTGGGGCACTCAGGGACCCAAATGTAATAAAAATAAGTCCCGAGGACTTATTGGTAACAAGTACCCAAAAGTCATGGGACTTATCTGCAAAATACCCAAAATATAACGCACATGCTGGAATAAATCACGTACAGGGGTATAAATGCAAATAAGAGAAACTTTTCATTCATTAAATAACATCCAGAACTACATGGGCATCTACTGCAAATAAACCAAAATATCACGTGTCGATGCACGTGTCCACAACTGGCAGGGGTATAAATGCAAATAGAATAAAGCTAAGGGGTCCACTATGCAAATACACCTAAAACTTAACAACTGACTTTGATATTTACAGGACTAAAACGAAATTAAAATAAAGATAGGGCCTAAGGGTAAATTACCCTTTATTAAGCGGATGGGCTGGATGCGCGCCACGTGGAGATCGGACGGCTGCTGACGGTGGGCGCTCCGGATGTCGCCTCCTCAGATCGGACGATGCTGGACGCTCCGGAGATGAACGGCTCTGATTCAAACTGGAGCGGGAGGGGCGATCGGACGGCGATGGAGGATGCTGGAAGAACAAGCCCCCGGCGAGACTCGCCGGGCTCGTGCGTGCGTGGTGCTCCTCCTGGGAGCCCTCTGAAGGTCGGAGAAGAATCGTGGAAGGCTCCCGCGTCTGCCGGTGGGCTCCGATGATCGAGCCGAGCTCCGAGGAGCTCGGGCGATGTCGGCGGAGCTGGGTCTCCTGGCTGGATGACTAAGGGCCTCAGATGGCCCTCGTTTCGACCTGAAAAGTGAACCAGAAGACTCACGGGTCGAGGGCAAATTGCCTCGACCCGGTTAGGCAAAGTGGGGGTGACTGATGCGTCGGGATGGCGAGCTCCGGCGAAGGTGGTGGACGGAGAAGCTCGGTTCCCAGCTCCTGTACGAGTTGGGTTGGGCGAATGGATGAAGAAGGTGTGTCGGGAGGAGGTGGACGTAATGGACGATTCGATGATCGAAATGGGTGTCGGAATCAAAGAAACGCGGCGGCGGAGCGATTTGGGCGTAAACTGAAATTAACGGAAACGGGAAGGCTAAGGGGTTACCTGGGTGGTCGAAGAGACTGGGGAGGAGCTGAGAAAGCTCCCGGTCGTCGCCTCGAGGATCGTCTCGGTCCGAGGCTCGGAGCTCACGCTGGTGGCGGAGCTGCGGCGGCTATGCTCGCCGGATCGATGGATTCACCTCCTTTCCTCGCTGCAACAGGCTCAGACGCGAGCTGTCACCTCACGCACTCTCTGGAGCTCACAGGAGAAGAAAGCAAATGGCCAAAGATGGAGAGAGGAGGTGGCGGAGCTGCAGCTTTATACAGCTAGGGGTCCGAGAAAGATGGGTCCGGGCAAGCTCAAGAGCGCGCGGATCCCGAGGGAGCGGCTCCGGCGAGGATGTCGGACGAACGATTAAAGATTCGGACCCGGGGTTTAGGGAAATGGGTGTCGGATCAAGCGGGTATAATTGCGAGAAATCGGGTCGGGCGCTTGTATCCGCGGAAGGTGGTCCTGGGGGGGGGGGGGGGGGGTAGTTGACCGGGCGGTCAACATCCCCAGGACCCAATGGGATTCGGCCACGTGGCTGGATCTTGAAGTGACAAATAAGGGTAGCTAGGGGCCGAATTTGCAAAAACTCAAAACACAAAATATTTTTATTTTATTTTTTTCTACTTTTTAGTGATTTTTAATTAATTTTTGGAAATAAAAATAAGCTATATACATAGTATGTAATATATAGGTATATGTACACTATTAGGATTTTTGTTTTTTTTGATTTTTAATTATTATTTTTATGCAATTTTATTCCTATTTTATATTTTATTTATTTATATTATAAAATAAGGAATAAAAGAGTGTTTTTATTTTATTTTTCTTATTTATATACATAGGTAAAATAAATATATATGTACATCTATATACATGGTATATGTACAATGTATTTTTGTATTTTTAATTTTGCTCTTTTTATTTTGTTTTTGTTCTAATTCTTTTTATTTTATTTATTTACAATATATAATATAGAATATTTACAAAAAGTTTGGGAAATAATTTTATTTATTTACAAGGTTAAATAAATATATAGATGTGGTTTATGTACATGATGAAAGGGGTATTTTAATTCTTTTTTGATTTTTAACTTTTTCTTTTGGTTTTTATATTTTATAAATATATACAAGTATTTACAAGCATATTTTTGGTGAGGAAAATATCTTTATTTTATTTACATAAATATTTACACATGAGCCCCTATCTCCCTCTACTTTGGCTTTTATGCGGTCAGGCCCATGCTGAGCCCTCCCTTGGGTTAGGTTGCTCAATATTTATTCTAAATATTTCCCTCTTTTTCTTTTTAATCTTTATTCTTTTATTTTTGCACAAAAACATGCTAATTATAGGTTTTTACACAATGCATGCTTTTGGTAATTATTTGTATTTACACACATCTACATGCATTTGCAAAGGTTTTTGTAGCTAAAATATAAGAATAAAGAGTGATGAATGAGTATTCATCAGGGACCTTTTTGCAAATTGAAGAAATTCGTGGGGAGTCTCTACAAATTGCCCAAGAGGCACGTGCCAAGCACGCGCTGTCCCAGGCTTGGAATCAGGTTCGGTCGCCGTAGAGGCTCGGCATAGCTTCGGCTAGGGTCGGAATTTGGCTTCGGCTCGCTGCAGGCTCGGAGGTGATTCGACCATTCCAAACCTCTAGGTTCGGATACAAAAGCTCGAAGGTGTTATGGTGTCGACGCGTGGCTGATTAACTGCCCTTGGATCGTGAGGATCCAAAGGCCCCCGTTGAAGCCGTTTGTCGACGACGTGGATGCGTGTGAGTCGTTGGATCTTGAGAATCCAACGGCCCCTGAAATCGATGATGTGCCTTCGTCTGGGCCGTTGGATGGTCACTGGGAAAGGACCATCCAACGCCAGCTGCTTCTCCTCCCTCGTCTGCGGCTGGCGGCGGAGTTCGAGCTCCGGCGAGAGGCTCCAAGCTCCGTCCCTCATTCTCGGCTGCACTCGACCTCCCCAAAGCTCCACTAGTGATCTTCGAGGGAGCCCGGAGCTCGGGGAAGGTGCAGGGCAACTCAGTTCAATCTGGCGGAGCTTTGAAACCGAAAGGGTCGCTGACGAAGTTGGCGCCGGTGAATGTCCGTCCATTGAGGGCTTTGGAGACCTGCAACTTAATAATGCATAGCCAAGCATATAGAAGTGCGTGCGTGAATGGGTGAGCGAGATGGAAGCTATGTGAGCGGAGAAGGTGGCAGCTCTGAGCTCCTCCGCCGTGGGTGGCGGAGGAGGTGGGTCGGAGATGGTTTTAGGTCTGAAGGAGGAAGGAGATGATCGGAAAGCAGCGCGAAGAAGGGGGAGGTGCAGCGAAACTAAATGGGTGGTCAACGGAGGGAGAAAGCTACTTGATGCGGCTAATTAAATCAATGAAATCGGAATAAAAAGACAAAGGTGGAAGATGGACTTTACCTGGTCGGAGGCGGAGTGGAGGCTTGGGCTGGACATCGGGAACGATGCCCGGGTCTTCGCTGAACACCTTTAGCCACCTGGTGCAGCTCGAACGGTCACATAGCGCCGTAGCTCCGCCTTGAGCGGCGGAGGGTCTCACCGGGGAGGTTTCGTCGTCATCGCTCTATCCTCCGCCTCCCCCTGTCACAGGGAGACGGAGGAGGGCTCGGCGATCTCCCTCGTAAAGGCGGATGACCGTGAACGGTAGGAGGGGCGGAGTATTTGAAGAGGGTTATGGCGGAAGTGGTGGTGAAGATGAGGGTTTCAAGGAGGAAATGGAGCTAGTGGAGATAGCTCCGTGGGTGGAGGTGGTGCTCGCGAGGGTCATGGATGACTGGGGAACGTCGTGGGGTAACTGGCGATGGTAGATGGAGGCTGGTGAGGGCGAGAAAAATGGAAGGGGGAGCGAGTTGCGCGAGGTGGATCGTGGGAGAGAGAAGACGGCTGGAGGTTGACGACGCCGCCCCTCCGTTGGATCTGGAGATCCAACGGTGGAGAATTTGGGCGCGGAGCGACGGCCATGATGAGATCGATGGCGGCACGATCAGAGGGCCCAAGTGGTCGCCACGTGTCGGGCTGGGGGCGAAGCGCCATCGGGCGGTTTGGATGAGACCGAAGGTCTGATTGAGCGGTTAGGATCTGAGCGCGGGTCGAGCGGCATGGATGAGAGATCTGGGGCGCAATCAAAGGGCGCACAGCGTGCCACGTGGCGCGCTCAGCTTAAGGCGCAAATGAGTGGTCCGGATTGAAGGAGAGGAAATATCAGATGGCTGGGGACAATGGGCGTGCGTGGAGAAGACTTAGCCATTGGATCAAGAGATGATCCAACGGTCCTGGTCAAGGCGGATAGGACAAAGGGAGCCGGGCCACGTGGCGCCCCCAGAATGGGCCACGTGGCCCAATCAGATTATTCTGAAAGTATTTTTGATTTTTAGAAGTTAATATGGCAGAATTTGAGAAAACTCAAAACATGAAAGTTGTATATTTTGACGAGATCTACAAGTTTCATGTTGACCAAAACTGGAAAAGAGATCAAACAAAGACCCGAAATATTTTTGAGGGTATTTTTAAGTCTAAAAATACCACTAATTTCATTTTGTCATTTTTTTGTGATTTTTAATTTATTTAGGACTCTGTTAATTACAAGACTTTAACTGGGAATTATTGACAAAAACTTTAAGCAAGGGGGTTAATTATAGAAAATAAAGATGATGAAACTGAGGTTCATCACCCCCCTATACTTAAACTATGCTCGTCCTCGAGCATCAAGAAAATGACTAAGTTGGATTAACCCCCTTGTGCATGTGAATACAGGATCCAATCTGATCAAGTCGACTCGACTTTAGAGATCCAAAATTCTAGAGTACAACCCAGCCTTAATCAAGAGGCTTCCAATTCCTCTACTTCTCTAGACTCTCCCTGATGTACATATAAGCTAAAGGATATGAAGTTTAGTGTTGACTGCAATTCTGAGAGTAGAGTCAATTCGTCACCCAAAATCTTGGTCCGAGAAAATCTCCTAAGGACCCAATCCTCAGCACTAGGGAATAAATCAAATCTTGCATTCAGCCCACCGTCTCTTTAGTTGTCAGACTTAGAAAATGTAGATGGCAGGCCAGAAATGGAGGGCATGGGATTGTGTCAGTTCTTCTCTCCCTCTCATTGGAACAAGGATTCTCTCTAGTGCCTTTTTACACAACACATTTTTTTGGTGTTGATCAGTGCGTCCCTCAAGAGAAGTTGGAGCCGTCTGCACTTGTTTTCCTGGGAGTACACCAGGGTGTGTCTCTTTTGAGTACCTATCGTACCTTCGACACCCAGACTTGTAGCATTTACGATGCAGAGTCCTTTTTTGGTGCAAGCCCGACTCCTGGTCCTAATAGCGGTGGTCCAAGTGGACACTTTGAAAAGTTTGGGAGCGCTCGCCTTTGGTGGAAGCTCTTTTATAATTGACTTTGTACGGAATGAGAGCTTGTTTTTGAAATTTCGTTGCTTTGTAGTATTTTTGGCTAGCTCCACTGCTTTTACCAAGAGTTGGCGCACACTGATCAACAATTTTTTTATTTATATCACACCCAGGCACTTAGGTAAATATCAAGAGATTAGTATAAGAACCAAGTTCTCATACTGGCTAATTTGCTGACACTCAGGTTTCCTGAAGCCTTCAAAGATTTTATCCCATCCTCGAGCATCATTAGATCAAATCCAGACTCGAGTCCCTCATCCCAATCCCTCAGGTGAAAAGTCAACTCATCTCAATCAAAACCGCAGTCGTGCATGTGATGTGTTCATCATATTCTCTTTGTTTGAGACTAAGCATGGAATATAGCATGCAAATCTAGAGACCTAGGGGAATGTGGATGATTAAGTCTAAGACCCTGATGGTTAAGGCTGGTTAACCGCAAATCTCAAAGACCTCATAAATCAAGCTTCCTTGAACATTTCAGATCCTGGGTGAAAGTGTAAGAGAAGAGGTTTAATCCAACTCCTTCATTCAAAAACATTTTTTTTGAATTTTGCAATTTTTATGGATTTTAGTTTTAAAGTTAAAACACAGGTTAGACTCAACTTTCCTTGATAAAAGATTTTCAAAACCATGTCACACAAATAAAAGATTTTCAAAACATTTTTCAAAAAGATTTTAAAAACAAGAAAAACTCATTTTTCAAATCGTTTTCGAAACTATTTTTATCAAAATAGTGTAACATAGTATAGAAAAGCCGTGAAATCATTTGAGTTCTCTTAGTCCAAAGAATTTTATTTTAGCCAAAAAGTTTTAAATTTTTCAAATTTTTTCAGAATATAGCTAAAGTAAGTAAAGTGTACATACGGTATACCCCCCTATACTTAAACTTTGCTATGTCCTCATAGCACTAGATGTTACGAGTCCATAGGTCCATTTAATTATATAAGAATATACGGGAACTAAGAGGGGGCTCCCCCTATACTTAGGTTAGAAATAACCTAAGTATAAAGGCAAGAAAAGATGAGTAGAGAAATCACAGAGACTTGGGTCCCCCCTATACTTAGGCTGAGATTAGCCTAAGTATAAAGATGGAAATTGATGTTGGAAGAGACCCAAGGTGAATGAAGAAGAAGGATGGATATACAAGTGAGCGATTGAATCTTCGGAGATGAAATGGAGTGTCTTCGATTTTGGGGTGCGTGTCGCATCAAACAAGGCTCAATCAAGCAAGCAAACCCTTAGTTTCACCAACTCACACATGAAACCAACCAAGGTTGGTTTATTATCTTGTCTGTTTTATTGGTGATAAAACATTTGATTTTTACGCAAAGAAAAGATGTGAAGTGAAAATCATTGCGTAAGCGAGGGTATTGCTCTCCCAAAACCGAATTTTACTCCATTCTTGGTTGACTTGCAATTAACAGTCCCAATTTTATTTTAGGTTTTCACTGATTATGGTTAGCACAAAATCAAGAAGTCATCGTCAACCGGTCATTCCCTTTTTCCATTTAACCTAGGTGATCAAGCTAGGAAAACGAAACCGAGAAAAACATGTATTCGATAAAAACCACGATCTAGGCTAAGCGAGAGATCATGAAGTGATTTGACAAAAACACGTGAAAAACTGGGGATGTTTTGAAAACCAAATCCAACATGTATGCAAGTCGAAAAAGCCGCACCTAATCATACATCTATTAGCGGTGATTGATTTTCATTAATTTTAGCTAAGTGATGCGAGATTATGTGCGTCTATAATTTAAAGTGTGTCCTAACCTACGATCCAGCACATAAGAATATGAAAAAAATAAAATGAGCTCGGAGAGCCGCGTGCCTAGTCCTAGGTCGACACTCAAGTGGGGACGATCCCCACACAACCACATTCGTTCGATTACACTCGCGAGTCTTCAATCGAAGACCGCTGTAAACGACGAATTTATTATAAGTTCATGCAAACATAAAATGCGAGACATTTTTTTCTTTCTTCCTTATTTGCTCCAAGCATGCTCCTGCGGCTCCTCGCAGCGGGGAGCGTCCTGCTCCTCGCCTCCTTGATCCATCAAGGGCCCTGCCACAAAAACAATGGTTAGATATCAAATAAGAAAGAAAAATTTTATGTGCAAAATATGTGATCATTTGACCTATAAAAAGGAACACTAAATTAAACACACAAAAATCCAAAAAAAATAAAAGAAATGAGCCGTGTCCCCGGCAACGACGCCATTTGACGAACCGCAAAATCAGCCCTTTAAGAGAGTGTTTTTAGCACTTGGATTTGTCGTAGCAGTCGGGCCGATTTTGGTCATCAAAGAGACCATCTCATTGATATATGTCAAATAAGAATGCGATGGTCATTAATTTTTATTTTACTTGGCAAGAAACCAAGGTCGAACTCAGGGACACGAGCCTTTCTCGTATTAATCGGATTTAAGTTTATTTAATTAAATGTTGAGTTAAAGGCATATAGGTCAAATCATGCAGATACACAACGATGCAATAACAATAAAGTAAACATGCATTTTTTAAACTTTTTTTATCATGCAAATAGATGAACATGCAAAGCGAATGATATGCCCAAAATAATAGTCACTTGAGCCATAAGAAAATTGCGAGTCAAACCGAGTTGAAATAAATAAGCACTCTATAATTATAAAGCAAATAGGCATGACAAACACAGATATCTGGACACTTAGAGAATAAAATAATACATTACGGATCATAGTGTCAAATCTAAAATTGAAGCATGCCATAATAAAGAGGATGAGAAGAGCTTCAAAATGAAACTGAAATCAACTCGATTGGGCATTCGTAGCTCAAGATATGCAACAAAGAAGCTAAGGGCATAACTGCAATAAAACATGAAAGGATAACTACAAAAAGGTCCTTGGAAAGGACTGAAATGCAATAAAAATAAAGTACGAGGCCTTCCCTGTAAATAATCCATACGAGCGGGGACCTTTTTGCAAATTGAAGAAATTCGTGGGGAGTCTCTGCAAATTGCCCAAGAGGCACGTGCCAAGCACGCGCTGTCCCAAGCTTGGAATCAGGTTCGGTCGCCGTAGAGGCTTGGCATAGCTTCGGCTAGGGTCGGAATTTGGCTTCGGCTCGCTGCAGGCTCGGAGGTGATTCGGCCATTCCAACCCTCTAGGTTCGGATACAAAAGCTCGAAGGTGTTATGGTGTCGACGCGTGGCTGATTAACTGCCCATGGATCGTGAGGATCCAAAGGCCCCCGTTGAAGGCATTTGTCGACGACGTGGATGCGTGTGAGTCATTAGATCTTGAGAATCCAACGGCCCCTGAAATCGATGATGTGCCTTCGTCTGGGCCGTTGGATGGTCACTGGGAAAGGACCATCCAACGCCAGCTGCTTCTCCTCCCTCGTCTGCGGCTGGCGGCGGAGGTCGAGCTCCGGCGAGAGGCTCCAAGCTCCGCCCCTCATTCTCGGCTGCACTCGACCTCCCCAAAGCTCCACTAGTGATCTTCGAGGGAGCCCGGAGCTCGGGGAAGGTGCAGGGCAACTCAGTTCAATCTGGCGGAGCTTTGAAACCGAAAGGGTCGCTGACGAATGATGAATACCCATTCATCACTCTTTATTCTTATATTTTAGCTACGAAAACCTTTGCAAATACATGTAGATATGTGTAAATACAAATAATTACCAAAAGCATGCATTGTGTAAAAACCTGTAATTAGCATGTTTTTGTGCAAAAATAAAAGAATAAAGAGTAAAAAGAAAAAGAGGGAAATATTTAGAATAAATATTGAGCAACTTGACCCAAGGGAGGGCTCAGCATGGGCCTGACCGCATAAAAGACAAAGTAGAGGGAGATAGGAGCTCATGTGTATATACTTCTGTAAATAAATAAAATTATATTTTCCTCACCCAAAAATATGCTTGTACATATTCTGTGTATATTTAGAGACTATTAAAAAACAAAATAAAAATTTAAAAAAATCAAAAAAATTCAAAAATGCCCTTTCACCATGTGTATAGATCATCATTCCTTATTTATTTAACCCTAAAAATAAATGTATTTATTTTCTAAACTTTTTGTAAATATTCTATGGCATATTTTGTAAATAAAATAAATAAAAAGAAACAAAACAAAAATCAAATAAAAATTACAAAATTAAAAATACAAAAATACAGTGTATATACCATGTATATAAATGTATATAACTATTTATTTAACCTATGAATATAAATAATTAAAATAAAATAAAAATACCATGTTGTTCTTCATTTCATGATGTAAATAAATAAAATATAAAATGGGCATAAAAATACACAAAAATAACAAATAAAAAATTCAAAAATTAAAATCTATATAGTGTACATATACCTATATATATAGCTACCCTATTTTTATTTCCAAAAATTAATTAAAAATCACCAAAAAATAGAAAAAAATAAAAGAAAAATATTTCATGTTTTAAGTTTTTCTTAATTCGGCCTTTTTCTACCTTAAATTAAATAAACAAAAAAATCGATTACGTGGCAGCTCCTGATTGGTCCACGGGGGATTGTTGACCCCGGTCAACTCCCCCGCGGACTCCTTCCTTTTCTGGAAGATGCGCTCCGCCCCGCCTTTGCCGAATTTTCCACGCGTCTCCAGACTGTCGCCCACGCAAACCCCGTGCCCGGATTCTTCGCCGATCATCCGTATCCCTCGCCAGATTCTTTGCCGCGAAATCCATGCCTTCCTTAGCCGTCGTCGCCTAACCCTAATCGGGCCTGCACTTATATATAGAATTCCCTCCGCCGCCTCCGCGCCTCATCTTTGGCTCGCCACCTTCACTCCCGTGACCTCCAGAACAACCACCGAGGTGACAGCTCGTGGTTGCACCTGTTGCAGAGAGGAAAGGGTGCCCCGGTCACTGATCCGGCTGCTTCGCGCCGCCGTGCTCCGCCACCCGACCGGAGCTCGAGCCTCAGGCAGTGACGACCTTCGAGGCGACGACCAGGAGCTAGCTAAGCTCCAGCCCAGTCTCCCGCATCATCCAGGTATCCATTTCGCTTAGCCATTTAGTGTAATTTCCGATTTCGCCCAAATCCATCCTCCGACGTGTTCCCTTGATTCCGGCCTACTCGTGCATTATTTCGATCATCGGAACCCCCACACGCCTTCGCCGCTCCTCCACGCACGTTCTTCGCACTGTCACTCAACCCAGCTCGCCCCGGAGCTGGGAGTCGAGCTCCTCCATCCCCAGCTCGCCGGAGCTCTTTCGCACCGACCCACCAGCCACTTTCACTTCGCTTCTTTGGGTCGAGGCACTTTGCCCTCGACCCGCGAAGCTTTTGGCGTGTTTTGCAGGGCAAGAGGAGGGCCTCTGAGCCCCCCTCTCATTCAGGCCGAAGGCTCACCGCCGCCGAGCTCGCCGGAGCCCCTCCAGGGCTCAGGTGGGCCATCGGAGGCTACCACTAGCTGCGGGGCTTCACCGCGGACCTGTTCCGATCCTTAGCAGCAGCTGAAGAGGACTGCAGCTCACGTACGAGGCCGGCGAAGTTCGCCGGCGTCGTGTTCTTCCACGATCCTCCAGCACCATCCGATGGCTCCCAAGCTCCAGTTTTAATCCCAGCCGTCCATCTTCCGAGGAGCTACAGCCGTTGATTATCCAGAGGAGCGCATCTGGACCGTCAGAGCAGAGAGAGGGACTCCACCGCACCTGAGCCGACCGATCTTCCATGTGGCCCCCTCTGCACCGTCGATCGGGCCCAGGAGCTGAAGAAGAGAAGCGCCAGCCATCTAGGACCGTCCGATCTTCCACGTGGCGCGCATCTGGCCGTCGACGAATAAAGGGGTAAATTACTTAGGCCCCCCTCTTAGTTTGTCTTTTTCGTCCTAGTCCTGTAAATATTTTTAGAACTTTATTTACGTAGGGTAAATTGCATGATGGACCTTGTGCTTAGTTTTATTTGCATGTATGCCCCTGTGTGTATGTGACCACGTGCTTCGTCACGTGTTTAGTTGGGCTTTTTACATCTTTTATCCTGTAGATCTGGGTTGTTATGAAATGAAGAAATATTTTATGGTATTTGCAGTTGTGCCCCTGTGAGCGTTTTTATTGGACATGTGCGGATTTTAGTGGGCTTTTTGCACCCGTACCCTCGGACTTTTTGGTACCAGTTACCAAAAGGTCCCAGAAGTGGGTTTTTATTACAAAGAGGCCCCTGAGTGCCCCAGCCACGCGCCACGCGCGTGACTTGTTGGGTATTTTGCACCTGGGCCCCCAGATCCTCGGGTATTTGCACTTACGTCCCTGTGCACTGTGCCCCCTTTTCATTTTTGAATAAAATATCAAATTACCTCCAAATTCCATGAGATTTTGACACATGGCTCCTGCCATGGTGTGGGAATTTTAGGGATTTTTGAGGACATTTTTGATTTCGTTGAGTATTTTTAAAAATTCAAAAACCTACTTTTTAGCTACTGTCTAGGTTTGAAAATACCAAAAAAAAATATAAAAACCCCACCAAAAATTCTAAAAAAATTAGATACTGTTGTTTGCTTGCTGTTTGATTTTCGAGCCAAGTTTGGCTATTTTCCATTGAGTAAAAAACCTAAAAATTGAAAAACCCTCAAAAAACTCATAAAAATTATAATAATTAAATTAAAAATCCAAAAACAATAATTAGGGTGCCTAAATTTTCCTTAGTCTATCTAGTATACAGGAAAATTACCTTCAGGGCCTTTTAAGATCCTTAAATATTTTATTTTTGGGTCTTAAGCCTTGCTGGACAGTACCTTCCCCTTTTTGCATTGTGTGATTTTTAGAAAATAATTTACCCGTCATAAAAACCCCAAAAATTCACCAAAAACACTTAAAAACCCAAAAAGCATAAAAACAATTTTTCTTGAATTTTCGCTTGATTTTTGGTGTGTTAAATAAATTTCTCAAGTGTGCTTGTTTATACTTTCTTTATTTTCCTTCACATATTAAAAATTCTAAAAAATGATAAAAAATCAAAAACCACTAAAAATTAGCTTCTCTGAAATTTGACTACTTAGTTTTTCAATCGTGCTCCTTGTTTTCGACCCTGGATCGCTATACCAGGTAAAAAGAATAGCGAAGACCGCTTACATTGAATTTCTTGATTTTCTGAGTGGTTTTTATCAATTTTTCTCGATTGACCGCGCTTGGTGATTTGGGTCACAACGACCACTGTTTATTTCATACTTAACCCGATTGTCAGGCGTGTCATCAGAATGGCGCCGTTACCGGGGAGCACGGCTTTGTAGTCATTTTTCTATTTTTGTCTCTCTTTATATTATTATTGCTTTCTGACCTTCTCTCTTTGATTTTTGTGCGAGGTACTGCTTGGACGACTTGGAGCTTCTTTTTAGAGGACCCGTGCAGGAGGAAGAGAGAGAGAAGAAGGAGTTTTTATTTCTGAGAGAGAGAGAGAACAATATTTGTTGTAATAACTTAGACTTTGGACTTGTGGACACTTGTAACTTAGCGGGTCTGTTTCGCCGAGTACCGGTGTACTCGGGGGACCCATTTGGATTTTCGTGGCTTTTCTTGCGGTTTTGATAGCTAGCTGCCTTTTCCGGTGTTTACGCGGTTTTTCTCGAGCCCCTAGATTTAGGAATTTCTCTTGCTTGTGCCGTAATTAGTAGGATCCCCACACCTAATTGCTGATCTGTTCCTATAGATCGTTAATTGGACCTACTAAGAATAAATAATAAAAATAACTTAGTCGCTTTCCTGAGAGCCTACGTGCCGCGAGCCTGCCCCACAAGCGCTACTCCTGAACTCGACCTGTCGAGAAGAGGAGGGGTAAGCCAAGACCGGACTCTTTGGATCGAAGGCGAGTAACTGAGTTAGACGGTTCTGCGATAGAAGTTGCTCATCTAGGACTCGGTTTTTCCCGTTGCATCATGTAGGTAGTTTTATTTCTGTCTTTAAATTCTGCGCGGATCACTTGCATGTAGAGTGCTGGAGACAAGGTACGCATTTCTATCTCTGCATGCATCATTGATTTCTTCGCGCATCGGCTTTTTCGTCTTCTCCCTTTGTTTTTGGCTTAATCATCAGGAGAATCGGAAAAACCGTTAGGCCGCTTGTGTTTATTTTGAAAAAATAAAAAAGAAAAACAAAAAAAATTGGGACTGGATAACATTATTGACCCTAAAAGACACTCACATTAAAAATTTGTCTTGGGGAGAGCAACCCCCTCCTTGTATGGTTTGGATGCGCGAGAGAGTGACCCGTACCCTAGATAGATCCCTCCGGTGCTATTTCTAGCTGACTACCGACTCTTCCGTGCGGGCCAGTCGGTTGGAGTAGCATCGGGTATCCTAACAGGTCACGTAAGCGCTCTGATATTTTGTATGTTCACCCAATAAAATTGACAAGATAAATTGACCGAGCTTTCACGGTCTTCATATTGTGTTGTGTTGGTGAACCGGGGGTTTGCTTTGCGATCATATTTTCTCCAGATCCCATCCGCCCAACTCGCCAGATCAAGATGATGGGTAGACGATCTCTTAGGCAGCCTCTGGCTGCACCGCTTTCAGGCGAGTCTACTTCATCATCTAGGTTGGCCCGTGAGAGTCAAGACCAGCTCTCCGGGCCCGAGTACGATTCCACCCTGTTCCCCCTCGATCCCCTTTCTTTTGCTACTGAGAGACATGAGCCCGAGGAAAGACGAATTGATTTGACAGAACCTGAGTTGGGCTCATCTGATTTTGCAGACGTCGGTATGGCCGCCAGATCAGACGATTACCCCGGAGGTCAGCAGGGAGAGCAGCATGTCGTATTTGACCAGGGGGCGATCAACTCCACCCTGATCGCATCATTAGAGACAGTTCAGCAGCAGTTACGCGATCAGGGAGCTTTTATGATTGAGATGAGAAGGGAGTTCGAGCGACTCCGAGCAGAGCGAGACGAGCCGAGCGAGCCTGAGGACATTCCTGACGCTGATGCTGAGGCAGCAGCCGCAGCAGCAGCTGCCGCAGCAGCAGCTGCCGCAGCAGCGGCAGCCGCCGCCGGAGCAGGACCACCGAGACCGATGCGGGAGTTACACAACCCCGGATCTACACTGATGCACCAGTGGGTGGTGGTACCTGCTATCGTGGGGGATTTCAAGTTCCCTCCGAACACCCTGCAGATGCTTCCTCATTTTCACGGACTTGCCACTGAGGAACCCCACCTCCATCTCCAGGAGTTTTTGATGATCTGCAGCACTGTCCACGACCGTCGTGTGGACCAAGATACGATTCGGATGATGGCCTTCCCTTTTTCACTGGCAGATAGAGCAGCCGCCTGGCTGAAGCATCTAGGGAAGTTTGTTTACACCTGGGAGCAGCTCCGCACCGAGTACTTGAACAAGTACTATCCACTCGGGCGGACGAATGCAGCGAGGGCCCTGATCAACAACTTCTCCATGCTCCCTAACGAGCAATTTCACGAGGCATGGGAGAGGTTCAGAGAGCTTCTGGATAGATGCCTACACCACGACATTTCGAAGCCGAACCTAGTTCAGAGCTTCTTTAGTGGGATGACGCCAGAGCTTCAGGGTCTGGTGAATGCTTCTTGCGGCGGGTCCTACTTTGCCAAGGACCACAACCAAGTCTGGGCCATCTATGAGGAGATGGCCGAAAATTACATGGTGATGTCCCAGACTCGGTTGTACACACAGAGAGCTCAGCAGCCGCCAGGACCCGTGCAGTACCAGCGGATAGCACGGGTTGATGCAGGTCCTTCCAGTTCGTCCACAGTTGCAGCCGCACAGGCAGAGTCGGCCGCTGCGGACATGGGGATTATCAGCGAGAAGTTGGACCGCATGGAAATAATAGAGAAGAAGCAGTGCCAGGGCATAACTCAGATGGAGCAAATGGCACAAACTCTGAGCGACATGAAGACCCAGCTCTTGTGTCTTCAGGAGGCACAGACGACTCCTCAGCCCCGTCTTCTGTCGCGAGGCGAATCCGGCAGCAGCCGCAGCTCGTCCCAGCGCTCCAGCTCTTTGCAGCAGCCTAGACAAGTTCACCTTGTACAGGCGGAGCCATACCAGCAGCAGCCGCCCTCTTATCAGTCACCACCATCTCCAGACTTACAGATGGTGGTATATCAGCCGGATCAGCCTCTGGCAGCACTGCCGCCAGACCCCTTCGATGCTGAGCCGTTGATGGATGTCAACGGGATTTGGTATGACCGTCCTCAACCTGGAATCCGACGAGACCATCCCGGATTCAGGTGGGGGAATGGAGGTAACCAGTCCCAACAGCAGCCAGCCGGTCAGGGAGGTCAGTACGCCCAGCAGAGAGATCACCAGCAGCCCCCAGCACACCAGCCATCATCCTTCGTATCTCGTCCCTACCAGCAGCAGGGACAGAATTGGAGACGTGAGCAGCAGGCTCACCAGCAGCAGCATCCTTCCTCTTACCCCTCTCAGCAGCAGCAGCACCAGGTCCAGCAGCCTCAGTACCAGAGAGGCAACCCATCGGGCTCCCATGAGAGCCCCGCCATGGATGATCTAGCCCGCCTCTTCACAGAGCAGCAGGCTACATTTAGACGGGAGATGGACGAGTTCCGCCAGGAGATGCGGGACCTGATGAGAGGGAAGGCCGCCATCCCTGCACAGATCGAGCCTAATCCGAATAGCTTGAAGAGGAAATCTGAGCAGGTATATCCCACTGAGCCTACCACTCCTAGTAACCCATTTGATGATATGTCATCGGATCTATTTGATGCTGATTTTGTTACACTTAGGAGCGGTAGAAGACCAGCAGGCGGCGCCTCATCTGAGCGACAACGCGAGGATCCATCTAGAGCGCCAGATGAGGAAGAGGAGTGCGGTACTGAAGCCGCACATGATGATAACGGTGGTCCTGATGCCACCAGAGATGCTGATTCCACCGGCGGTACTGAGGCCGCCGCTTCACCATATCGAGAAGGTGGTACTGACGCCACCAGCAGAGCCGAGCCAGCCCGCGGTACTGAAGCCGCAAGACGTCTAGTTGTAGAGCCAGCTAGAGGTGGTACTGAGGCCACCAACATTTATTCTGATAGAAATGTTGTCTTTCCTCGCATGAATGTATCTCAGAACTCTAATTCGAATAAAGGAAAAGGTTTAGTTTCTTCTGATCCCACTGTGGTGAATGATGTTTGTGAGGATCCGGTCATCGAACCGTCTAGGCCTATTCCTAGTCCTTCATCTGAGAAGGACCCTGTGATCCCCTTTCCTAGAGCCCTTGAGTTGGGGAAGGGGAAGAAAAAAGAAAAAGATCCAAAAAAGAGAGAGCAGGAGGAGTTCAGCCAGGGCATGATAGACCGATTTCACATCCAGCTGACCCTCAATGAGGCTTTGCAGCACATCCCTCTTCTTCAGCGATCCTTGAGAGACAAGACCACAGTCAGGAGGAAGAAGAGGAATAAAACCACAGAGATTCATGTGTTGACCAAAGCCACGTGTTACGCGATCCAGAACCATCTGCCGACCAAGAGGCCAGATTTAGGAGCCCCGTATGTCAGATGTCAGATTAGTGAGCAGAGGTTCGACCGTACTCTATTAGATAGCGGATCGTCGATCAACCTTCTTCCGGCAGCCCTTCTCGACCACTTAGAGTTGGGCACTCTTAGACAGAGCAGGACATACCTTCAGTTTGCTGATCGGTCTGTCAAGAGGCCAAAGGGGTTATTGCGAGACGTTGTCGTCACGATTCAGGGTTTGCAATTCCCCGTGGACTTTGTAGTGCTGGACATGGAGACCCCTGACTCGTTGACCGATTCCCCCATCATCCTCGGTCGCCCGTTCTTGGCCACAGCCAAGGCGGTGACTAACCATGACAGTGGGAAGGTATTCTTTCGCGTCCAGGGCGAGAGTATACAAATAGAGACGGTTAAGGACCACAGAGCTAGAGATAGATCCCGCTCAGAGGGCAGTACAGATTCAGAGCAGCTGACAGACGCAGAGCCAGACATCCACCAGGACTGTGATTTTGTGATCACAGATGATGAGGCAGCTTGGGCAGATCCTGCAGCGCAGACCATCCTCTCATATTCAGATACAGCTGATGCAGAGATGATAGCAGAGGATGGTCTGGAGAGCACAGCCCTGGTTCAGGATACTATTGAGTCAGCAGAGTCGGACCTTGATCGCGACACGATTTTCAGTGATGGTGGTACTGAGGCCACCTTGCTCTACGGTGGTACTGATGCCACCGCAGTTGATACAGATCCCTCGGATTCAGAGTCTGATTGGGCAGATTGTGATGATCAGATGCCAGACCTGGATCCACCTGAGCCTACAGATGAGGAGGAGGTAGAGGCAGAGCAGATTAGAGACAATGCAGAGGACCCGCCTTCTCCAGATCCAGTTTGTGAGAGTTCGTTATCATTTTCCCAGGCAGATTTGGTAGAATTGTCAGCATACACACATCTTCTTCAGAAGCCAGATTTGCCAGCACCCAGCTGTCCAGAACTAAAGTCGCTCCCTACTTCGCTGAAGTATCGATTCCTTGCGGGAGAGTCTGAGATGTACCCAGTCATCATCTCTGCCGATCTGACTGGAGAACAAGAATCCCGTCTGATGGAGGTTCTTGAAAAGAACCGCAAGGCAATTGGATGGAGTGTAGCAGATCTCCAGGGGATTAGTCCCTCGTTGTGCTCCCACCATATCTATCTCGAGGAAGGGGCAAAGCCGTCGCGTGAGTTCCAGCGGCGACTGAACCCCAACCTAAGAGAGGTTGTCATGAAGGAAATATCAAAATGGTGGAGTGCAGATTTTATTTATCCCATCTCCGACTCCAAGTGGGTTAGCCCCTTGCATGTGGTGCCCAAGAAGACGGGCATCACGACTGTGATCAGTGAGTCGGGAGAGGAGATTGCTACACGAGTACCCACCTCTTGGAGGGTCTGCGTTGACTACAGGAGACTCAACCAGGCCACCAAGAAGGACCATTTCCCCCTGCCTTTTATTGATCAGATCATAGAGAGACTGGCAGGGAAGAGCCATTATTGCTTCCTGGATGGGTACTCGGGCTACAATCAGGTAGCCATCGCTCCTGAGGATCAGGAGAAGACCACCTTTACCTGTCCCTTCGGTACATACGCCTTTCGACGCATGCCATTTGGGCTATGCAACGCCCCTGCGACTTTTCAGAGATGCATGCTGTCGATCTTTTCGGATATGGTAGGGGAATGTTTGGAGGTCTTCATGGACGACTTCTCGGTTTACGGCGACGGATTCGATTCCTGTCTTGACTGCCTAGACCGAGTGCTCCAGCGATGTATTGCTACCCGCTTGGTTCTGTCTTGGGAGAAGAGTCACTTCATGGTGACTCAAGGGACGGTGCTTGGCCACATCATCTCCAACAGGGGCATGGAGGTTGATCCGGCCAAAATTGACGTCATTAGAAAACTCGCACCGCCGTCCAATTTAAAGCAGCTACGGTCATTTCTGGGGCACGTTGGTTTTTATAGGAGATTCATTCATGATTTCAGCAAGATTGCCCGACCGTTGACTGACCTCTTGACGAAAGACACCGAGTTCCTTGTCGATGACAAGTGTCTTTCATCCTTTGAGACTCTCCAGCAGCGTGTTATTGAGGCTCCTGTCCTTCAGCCACCCGATTGGTCTCTCCCATTCGAGATCATGACGGACGCCTCTGATTTTGCCGTAGGGGCCGTGCTAGGACAGAGGAGGGACGGAGTTCCATTTGCCATACACTATGCTAGCCGCACATTGGATTCTGCCCAGCGGAATTATACTGTCACAAAGAAGGAGATGCTAGCAGTAGTGTTTGCCCTAGATAAGTTCAGATCGTATATCATTGGATCTAGAGTAACTTTGTATACTGACCACACCGCCATCAGGTACCTCATGTCAAAGAAGGATGCCAAGGCCAGACTTACTAGATGGATCCTTCTACTCCAGGAGTTCGACATTGAGATCAAGGATAAGCCTGGAGTCAAGAATGTGGTGGCGGATCATCTCTCCCGATTAGAGCAGCCTGAGGATTCTGAGCAGATTGATCCCATTCATGATACCTTCCCAGATGAGGCGATCCTTGCTATCACCTCACTCCCGTGGTATGCCGATATTGTGAACTTTCTCGTTGCTGGGAAAGTCCCACAAGATTGGCCCAGGCAGAGGCTTGAGACCTTCCTTGCGAAGGCCAAGTCCTACCACTGGGAGGATCCCATCCTTTACCGCGAAGGAGGGGATAGCATCTGGCGTCGGTGTATTCCTCAGGAGGAGCATCATAGTGTCCTCACTTACTGCCACAAGCTTGAGGCAGGAGGACATCATTCTGGGAGGAGAACGGCACAGAAAGTGCTCCAATCCGGCTTGTGGTGGCCTACACTCTTCAAGGACTCTGATGAGTTCGTGAAGAGGTGTACTGACTGTCAGAGGATGGGCACTTGTGGACAACGTGATATGATGCCGATGCAGCCCATTCACTTCTGTGAGGTTTTTGACGCATGGGGCATCGATTTCATGGGTCCATTCCCTAAGAGTCAGGGATTTGAGTACATTCTGTTGGCCGTAGATTACGTTAGTCGTTGGGTTGAGGCTATCCCCGCCCGAGCCGCTGATGCGAAGACAGTTTGCAGATTTTTGAAGAAGCACATCATCATGCGGTTCGGGGTTCCACGAGTTCTTATTTATGATGGGGGGTCTCATTTCATCAACGACCAGGTGAAGGCCCTTGCCAGCGAGTTCAGCATAGACCATCGTGTTGCCACACCATACCATCCACAGACGAATGGTCTAGCTGAGG
Organism: Ottelia alismoides; assembly: GCA_037367405.1. Classification (NCBI taxonomy): domain Eukaryota; kingdom Viridiplantae; phylum Streptophyta; class Magnoliopsida; order Alismatales; family Hydrocharitaceae; genus Ottelia; species Ottelia alismoides. The sequence goes on along the minus strand of JAZKJV010002204.1, from coordinate 606,514 downwards.
TGTCGAATAGGGAGATCAAGAATATTTTGCAGAAAGTCGTCCGCCCTGACCGAAAGAATTGGTCACAGCTTTTGGACTCGGTCTTGTGGGCATATCGGACGTCTTTCAAGACTCCATTGGGTACATCTCCCTTTCGCCTCGTTTATGGCAAGCCGTGCCATCTACCTGTTGAGCTGAGGCACAAGTCACTTTGGGCAGTCACAGATATTCTTATGGATCCAGATGGTATAGGAGACCAGAGGAGGGCAGAGCTAGCCGCCTTGGAAGAGCTTAGAGATACAGCTTTCTCAAACAGCCTACATTATAAGGAGAAAGTGAAGGAGTGGCATGATTCTCATATCAGCCACAAGCATTTTGAGATTGGACAGAAAGTATGGTTGTTTGATGCGAGGCTCAGATTATTTCCAGGAAAGCTACAGAGCAAATGGAAGGGACCTTACTTGGTCAGAAAGGTACACGATAACGGTAGCATTGATATATCTGAGTTATCTTCTGAGAGTACCTTTCGAGTGAACGGCCAGCGGCTCAAGCCATTTCTAGATCATGGGCCGCGGGACGTTATTATTGCCGCTATTCATTTTGCGTGAGATGTGGTCTTTTGACTCACATCTTTTGCATCTCACGCCTGATATCTACTGTTCTTTCCGCCTGTATAGATCCAGTTGTCCATATCATTCTATTCTTTAGTCCCACATCCCTTTTCTCATCCTGTGATTATGCTATACTTAGGGTGTACTTTACCCTAAGTATAGGGGGGATGTTGGACCTGCGGGTATTCTTTTTATTCTTGTTGCTCCTGTTTTTGCTGCCTATACTTAGGGATATTTTACCCTAAGTATAGGGGGGGCAGATTCTGTATATTCTTCACTCAGATTTCCCTTCATGTACAGCTTGCTATACTTAGGATTAGTTAATCCTAAGTATAGGGGGAAACCACCGAGTTCCTCTTATTCTATTCATTTATTCATTTCTGTACTTATCCATTCCTTTTCACTTCCCTATACCAAGCACGAGTTATGTCATCTTCAGCGCTCTTGATCACTCTGAGGACATCGTTCGAGCTAAGTATAGGGGGGGTGTATATATTTCATATATACTTTAGCCATAACTCGTACTTTGTGTGAGTGTGTTAATAAATAAAATGGCTAAAAATCACAAAAATTTAAAAATTTTTCATGTACATAAACCTCTTTTATCCTTGCACATACATAGCTAGTGTATAAAGTATTTTTGTAAAAATGATTTCAAAAAATCTTTTGTGTAAAGTTTGTGTAAGTATTTTGTATCAAAATTATGTATATAGTACAAAATTTTTCCAAAATGTTTTGAAAATCAAAAGTTTGCAAATATCTTGTGTAAATGTTTGTAAATATCATTTTGCAAAACTTGCACCTCATGCATCATTCAATAATGATTTCAAAACATTTTTCAAAAATTTTGCATGATTGTAAAATATGTGTAAATAGCATCTTGTGTAAATATATGTATAGAGTTTTTCTTGGATGAGAGTTGACATTTAAACTAAGCCTGGAATTAAATTGAGAAATGGAGCTTGAATAAGATCTTAAACCACTTAACTTTAAGAGGAACCTTATAGGACTTAGGGTTAAGGCTTTTCAGGTCCATAAGGACTTAATTCTTTGAGTCCACTAGGCTATGAGCATATGTCATCTTGATGAGCCTAAGTAGAGCACTTAACAACACACGCATGACTCTTAGAGACAATGGCTTGACTTGCACCTGCACTTACACATGGCTCTCCATGGATGAGGTGGTGAGGAGGCAGTTTCCTTTGGCTTGGGGTAGCATATGAGGGTAGTACTTTTAGGCGGAACCTCTCTTCTTCTTATAGTGAAGGAAGTGCACCTCAACTTGGTCTAGTGGTGTTGAAAGCTAAAGACAGAAGCCGTGGGTTGCAATAAAGCTTCAAAAGAGGGATAGTCTACTGGCTCAAGAGGAAATTTCTTATATGCTGCACCATGTAGATATGTTGTACAACAGTCCTTAAAAAAAAATATGCAAAAATGCAAAAAGAACTCCAAAAAAAGTGGTGGGTCGGATTGAAAATTTAATAACCCCACCGGAGTATACATAGTCAAATAAAGCAAAAGCTTATGGTATCAATGTTACATCTCATGAAGCTTGCAGTGGGAGACTTAGCTACACTGGCTAAGCTTCCAAAACTCTATACTTCTACCCCCTCTTCTTGAGCCGGTTGCACTTGAACTTAGAAGGGAATACCCCGCTTCTCGAGGAAAGAGTTGCTAGACCGAGGCATTAGAGTTACCAGGTTGAGGGAGGTTGTTTCTTTGTTACTTCTGAGGTGGGGAGCCACATATCACTTACACCGCACGGAAAGATTCATGGTCATTAGAGTTTGTGTATGTAGACTTGTTCTGATCTGGTTTATTGAGGAGTCTTGCCCATAGATTGGTGGAACTTGGAGGCTGTTGAGTTTTAAGCTTAAGTCTAAGTAAGGTTCCGACACATTAATAATCCAAAGATCTGATCGAGCTCCATATTTCAATTTAATGAAGGAAAGTTTAATAAATCAACCTTGATCCATGTACATCCTCTTTTTCTTTTTCTTTTTCTTTCTTTTTCACTTCTTTTTCAAATAAGTGTTTGCTAAGGGACTAGCAAAGTTAAGCATAGGGGGGTGATGAATACCCATTCATCACTCTTTATTCTTATATTTTAGCTACAAAAACCTTTGCAAATACATGTAGATATGTGTAAATACAAATAATTACCAAAAGCATGCATTGTGTAAAAACCTGTAATTAGCATGTTTTTGTGCAAAAATAAAAGAATAAAGAGTAAAAAGAAAAAGAGGGAAATATTTAGAATAAATATTGAGCAACTTGACCCAAGGGAGGGCTCAGCATGGGCCTGACCGCATAAAAGACAAAGTAGAGGGAGATAGGAGCTCATGTGTATATACTTCTGTAAATAAATAAAATTATATTTTCCTCACCCAAAAATATGCTTGTACATATTCTGTGTATATTTAGAGACTATTAAAAAACAAAATAAAAATTTAAAAAAATCAAAAAATTCAAAAATGCCCTTTCACCATGTGTATAGATCATCATTCCTTATTTATTTAACCCTAAAAATAAATGTATTTATTTTCTAAACTTTTTGTAAATATTCTATGGCATATTTTGTAAATAAAATAAATAAAAAGAAACAAAACAAAAATCAAATAAAAATTACAAAATTAAAAATACAAAAATACAGTGTATATACCATGTATATAAATGTATATAACTATTTATTTAACCTATGAATATAAATAATTAAAATAAAATAAAAATACCATGTTGTTCTTCATTTCATGATGTAAATAAATAAAATATAAAATGGGCATAAAAATACACAAAAATAACAAATAAAAAATTCAAAAATTAAAATCTATATAGTGTACATATACCTATATATATAGCTACCCTATTTTTATTTCCAAAAATTAATTAAAAATCACCAAAAAAATAGAAAAAAATAAAAGAAAAATATTTCATGTTTTAAGTTTTTCTTAATTCGGCCTTTTTCTACCTTAAATTAAATAAACAAAAAAAATCGATTACGTGGCAGCTCCTGATTGGTCCACGGGGGATTGTTGACCCCGGTCAACTCCCCCGCGGACTCCTTCCTTTTCTGGAAGATGCGCTCCGCCCCGCCTTTGCCGAATTTTCCACGCGTCTCCAGACTGTCGCCCACGCAAACCCCGTGCCCGGATTCTTCGCCGATCATCCGTATCCCTCGCCAGATTCTTTGCCGCGAAATCCATGCCTTCCTTAGCCGTCGTCGCCTAACCCTAATCGGGCCTGCACTTATATATAGAATTCCCTCCGCCGCCTCCGCGCCTCATCTTTGGCTCGCCACCTTCACTCCCGTGACCTCCAGAACAACCACCGAGGTGACAGCTCGTGGTTGCACCTGTTGCAGAGAGGAAAGGGTGCCCCGGTCACTGATCCGGCTGCTTCGCGCCGCCGTGCTCCGCCACCCGACCGGAGCTCGAGCCTCAGGCAGTGACGACCTTCGAGGCGACGACCAGGAGCTAGCTAAGCTCCAGCCCAGTCTCCCGCATCATCCAGGTATCCATTTCGCTTAGCCATTTAGTGTAATTTCCGATTTCGCCCAAATCCATCCTCCGACGTGTTCCCTTGATTCCGGCCTACTCGTGCATTATTTCGATCATCGGAACCCCCACACGCCTTCGCCGCTCCTCCACGCACGTTCTTCGCACTGTCACTCAACCCAGCTCGCCCCGGAGCTGGGAGTCGAGCTCCTCCATCCCCAGCTCGCCGGAGCTCTTTCGCACCGACCCACCAGCCACTTTCACTTCGCTTCTTTGGGTCGAGGCACTTTGCCCTCGACCCGCGAAGCTTTTGGCGTGTTTTGCAGGGCAAGAGGAGGGCCTCTGAGCCCCCCTCTCATTCAGGCCGAAGGCTCACCGCCGCCGAGCTCGCCGGAGCCCCTCCAGGGCTCAGGTGGGCCATCGGAGGCTACCACTAGCTGCGGGGCTTCACCGCGGACCTGTTCCGATCCTTAGCAGCAGCTGAAGAGGACTGCAGCTCACGTACGAGGCCGGCGAAGTTCGCCGGCGTCGTGTTCTTCCACGATCCTCCAGCACCGTCCGATGGCTCCCAAGCTCCAGTTTTAATCCCAGCCGTCCATCTTCCGAGGAGCTACAGCCGTTGATTATCCAGAGGAGCGCATCTGGACTGTCAGAGCAGAGAGAGGGACTCCACCGCACCTGAGCCGACCGATCTTCCACGTGGCCCCCTCTGCACCGTCGATCGGGCCCAGGAGCTGAAGAAGAGAAGCGCCAGCCATCTAGGACCGTCCGATCTTCCACGTGGCGCGCATCTGGCCGTCGACGAATAAAGGGGTAAATTACTTAGGCCCCCCTCTTAGTTTGTCTTTTTCGTCCTAGTCCTGTAAATATTTTTAGAACTTTATTTACGTAGGGTAAATTGCATGATGGACCTTGTGCTTAGTTTTATTTGCATGTATGCCCCTGTGTGTATGTGACCACGTGCTTCGTCACGTGTTTAGTTGGGCTTTTTACATCTTTTATCCTGTAGATCTGGGTTGTTATGAAATGAAGAAATATTTTATGGTATTTGCAGTTGTGCCCCTGTGAGCGTTTTTATTGGACATGTGCGGATTTTAGTGGGCTTTTTGCACCCATACCCTCGGACTTTTTGGTACCAGTTACCAAAAGGTCCCAGGAGTGGGTTTTTATTACAAAGAGGCCCCTGAGTGCCCCAGCCACGCGCCACGCGCGTGACTTGTTGGGTATTTTGCACCTGGGCCCCCAGATCCTCGGGTATTTGCACTTACGTCCCTGTGCACTGTGCCCCCTTTTCATTTTTGAATAAAATATCAAATTACCTCCAAATTCCATGGGATTTTGACACATGGCTCCTGCCATGGTGTGGGAATTTTAGGGATTTTTGAGGACATTTTTGATTTCGTTGAGTATTTTTAAAATTTCAAAAACCTACTTTTTAGCTACTGTCTAGGTTTGAAAATACCAAAAAAAAATATAAAAACCCCACCAAAAATTCTAAAAAAATTAGATACTGTTGTTTGCTTGCTGTTTGATTTTCGAGCCAAGTTTGGCTATTTTCCATTGAGTAAAAAACCTAAAAATTGAAAAACCCTCAAAAAACTCATAAAAATTATAATAATTAAATTAAAAATCCAAAAACAATAATTAGGGTGCCTAAATTTTCCTTAGTCTATCTAGTATACAGGAAAATTACCTTCAGGGCCTTTTAAGATCCTTAAATATTTTATTTTTGGGTATTAAGCCTTGCTGGACAGTACCTTCCCCTTTTTGCATTGTGTGATTTTTAGAAAATAATTTACCCGTCATAAAAACCCCAAAAATTCACCAAAAACACTTAAAAACCCAAAAAGCATAAAAACAATTTTTCTTGAATTTTTGCTTGATTTTTGGTGTGTTAAATAAATTGCTCAAGTGTGCTTGTTTATACTTTCTTTATTTTCCTTCACATATTAAAAATTCTAAAAAATTATAAAAAATCAAAAACCACTAAAAATTAGCTTCTCTGAAATTTGACTACTTAGTTTTTCAATCGTGCTCCTTGTGTTCGACCCTGTATCGCTATACCAGGTAAAAGAATAGCGAAGACCGCTTACATTGAATTTCTTGATTTTCTGAGTGGTTTTTATCAATTTTTCTCGATTGACCGCGCTTGGTGATTTGGGTCACAACGACCACTGTTTATTTCATACTTAACCCGATTGTCAGGCGTGTCATCAACGAAGTTGGCACCGGCGAATGTCCGGCCATTGAGGGCTTTGGAGACCTGCAGCTTAATAATGCATAGCCGAGCATATAGAAGTGCGTGCGTGAATGGGTGAGCGAGATGGGAGCTATGTGAGCGGAGAAGGTGGCAGCTCTGAGCTCCTCCGCCGTGGGTGGCGGAGGAGGTGGGTCGGAGATGGTTTTAGGTCTGAAGGAGGAAGGAGATGATCGGAAAGCGGCGCGAGGAAGGGGGAGGTGCAGCGAAACTAAATGGGTGGTCAACGGAGGGAGAAAGCTACTGGATGCGGCTAATTAAATCAATGAAATCGGAATAAAAAGACAAAGGAGAAAGATGGACTTTACCTGGTCGGAGGCAGAGCGGGGGCTTGGGCTGGACATCGGGAACGATGCCCGGGTCTTCGCTGAACACCTTTAGCCACCTGGTGCAGCTCGAGCGGTCGCATAGCGCCGTAGCTCCGCCTTGAGCGGCGGAGGGTCTCCCCGGGGAGGTTTCGTCGTCATCGCTCTATCCTCCGCCTCCCCCTGTCACAGGGAGATGGAGGAGGGCTGGGCGATCTCCCTCGTAAAGGCGGACGACCGTGAACGGTAGGAGGGGCGGAGTATTTGAAGAGGGTTATGGCGGAAGTGGTGGTGAAGACGAGGGTTTCAAGGAGGAAATGGAGCTAGTGGAGATAGCTCCGTGGGTGGAGGTGGTGCTCGCGAGGGTCATGGCTGACTGGGGAACGTCGTGGGGTAACTGGCGATGGTAGATGGAGGCTGGTGAGGGCGAGAAAAATGGAAGGGGGAGCGGGTTGCGCGAGGTGGATCGTGGGAGAGAGAAGACGGATGGAGGTTGATGACACAGCCCCGCCGTTGGATCTGGAGATCCAACGGTGGAGAATTTGGGCGCGGAGCGACGACCATGATGAGATCGATGGTGGCACGATCAGAGGGCCCAAGTGGTCGCCACGTGTCGGGCTGGGGGCGAAGCGCCATCGGGCGGTTTGGATGAGACCGAAGGTCTGATCGAGCGGTTAGGATCTGAGCGCAGGTCGAGCGACATGGATGAGAGATCTGGGGCGCAATCAAAGGGCGCACAGCGCGCCACGTGGCGCGCTCAGCTTAAGGCGCAAATGAGTGGTACGGATTGAAGGAGAGGGAATATCAGATGGCTGGGGACAATGGGCGTGCGTGGAGAAGACTTAGCCGTTGGATCAAGAGATGATCCAACGGTCCTGGTCAAGGCAGATAGGACAAAGGGAGCCGGGCCACGTGGCGCCCCCAGAATGGGCCACGTGGCCCAATCAGATTATTCCGAAAGTATTTTTGATTTTTGGAAGTTAATATGGCAGAATCTGAGAAAACTCAAAACATGAAAGTTGTAGATTTTGACGAGATCTACAAGTTTCATGTTGACCAAAACTGGAAAAGAGATCAAACAAAGACCCGAAATATTTTTGAGGGTATTTTTAAGTCTAAAAATACCACTAATTTCATTTTGTCATTTTTTTGTGATTTTTAATTTATTTAGGACTCTGTTAATTACAAGACTTTAACTGGGAATTATTGACAAAAACTTTAAGCAAGGGGGTTAATTATAGAAAATAAATATGATGAAACTGAGGTTCATCACGCACGTGCGTGGTACGTGCCCTCTAGTCGGTGCACTAAGATGCGAATAAGAGAAGGACCGGGGGCAGTTGTATAAAATATCCACCCAACACGTGCTTCTCACGTGACAAGGGGTTCTTCTGAAATTTGAGGAAGCTCCAGGGGCTCTTATGCAAGACGTCCCCTCTCCTCACGTGCTCCTCACGTGAGGGGAGGGTCTCGGGACGACTTGACGGGCTGTGGCTGACGGCAGGCTTGGCGGCGAAGGCTCTCGGCGGCGGAGGGGCGGCTGCCTAGCGGTGGTGAGAAGCTCCGAGGCTGGTGGAGGATTGCGACTGTGGCCGATGTTGTCGAAGAAGCTGCTCATGGATGACGTCAGTGAAGTGGTTGTCAGAGACGTAGGCGATGTGGCTGCGTCTGGTGTCGATGAAGATCGTGGTAGCGAAGTCGACCGTCGTTGAGGTTGGAGACGAAGGTCGGAGGTTGTCGTGGGTGGCGCTGGTGACATTATCGAAGGGAATAGCAATGATGTCGGAGACGATGGTCGACGATGGCTCGACAGGAACCTGGAGCGGAGCGGCGGGGAGATAAGGCTCAAGCTGCAATCGACCCGCCGCAGGTCTGGAGAGCTTCACCAGAGCTGTCACCTCTGGCGTGGAGTCTCCCTATAGCTCTGGGTGTATCGATGGATGGTCGAAGGTGTAGGGCGGCGCTGGATTTAAATAGGGAGATGGGTGCTCAACCGGATTGTGTGAAGATGGAAGGGCGTGGTGATTGTGGCGTTGACGAGATCGAGGATCGGTGGTGATGGCAGTGGGGATCCGAGGATCGTAGATGGCCGAGGTTATCGGAGATCTGCCGCGAACGACGAGATTTGGGGGAAGACAACAGTCCGGCGGAGGTTTCTAAAAGGGGGTCAACTTGGAGATGATAGACAGTGGTCGTCCGATCGTCCGAGATCGGACGGCCACAATGGCAATACGTGGCGGGCAAAGATGGGGTCCAGGCGGTGCACGTGCGTGGCACGTGCTCGGGAGGCACGTGCTACGCATGTGCGAGGACTTAAATTAATTTTTTTATAAAACAAATATATGAAAATGCCAAAAAAGGTTGACAAGTAACGGCTCCAGGAGCTGCCACATGTCAGCACTACAAAAATAAAAAATAAATGTTTTATAAAATCAAAAATAAATAGAAAATGGTCTCAGATCGAAAAAATTTCTTCACAAAAATTGCTCCTCTCGATGAGATCTACAACTTTCATGAAGACATTGAAACTGAAATCGATCAAATGCACAAAGTGATTTTTTGGGGTATCCCATATACATAGAATACCTATATTTTTGGGTTTTGTATTTTTTTTGTCATTTTTAAATCAGATAAAAAAATCCGGAAAAAATATGGTAAAATCAAGACATTTCGATCAAATGCACAAAATGATTTTTGGGGGTATCCCATATACATAGAATACCAATATTTTTTGGTTTAATGATTTTTTTTTGTCATTTTTAAACCAGATAAAAAAATCAGGAAAAAATGGTAAAATCAAGAATAAATACAGACACTTTAATCTATTTTTTTGGATTTTTATTAATTAAGAAAAAGAAGAAAATAAATAAAATACGAAAAAGACTGATTTTGTATAGTTCGTTAGTGAAGACTCGGACTTAAATTGTTTCTTTGACATCAAGCTCAATTTGGATTTGGATCTTTGTGCATTTTAGTAAAACTTTCATCAAAGAAGACAAATGAAAAAGAAATAACTAAAATAGGTTAAGTATGTACATAAAATAATAGGTCAAAATCAGCTAAAATACAAAATGCACAAAAGAGGCCCAAAATCCAACTTTCACATATGAGCTCCGATTCACTTGAACTTGGTCTTGTTTTAAAGGTAATTGAATGTAAATTCGTTTAAAAGTGAGTAGGATTAAAACAGATACTGCATGAGTAAGAAATGAGGTTTTTAGTCTAGAAATCCTGAAACTAAGGTTTGGGTTTTTGATCCACTTATTTGGGTTAGTGATTTTTTTGTATTTTTCATTTATTCTTGTCAGTGATATGTACACAGTGGAGGTGGAGTTAACATGAATGAGTTAAAAATCAGCGAAGTTAGGTATTTACTGGTCATTTTGGCTTGGATTTTTGGCTTCTTATTTTGTGCAGAAATTTGTGCTGAAATACAATTCTTATGAAAACATGCCTGAATGCTAATTAAGCAGAATAAATGAAGAAATGCTGTTGATTTTGAGGGATCTGAGCTTAATTACTGAGATTTAGAGTGATGAATCCGAGATTCATCATCCCCCTATACTTAAAGCATGCTCGTCCCTGAGCATCAAAAAGAAATGCCATGAAGTGAAATGAGATTGCGTTCCAGACCAAGACCATGAGCTGAATGTGAAAATGAATCTAGACTTGACCTTTGGATTATTAGTGTGGCGGAATTCTGTGAGACTTAGAATTTTAAAATCAACAGCCCTGAAGTTCTACAAATCATTGCTACAGTTTCGGCTCAGAAGTCATTTTAGATCAATCCTCTTCCCAAAGCATACCCTATGAATATTGAACAATTGACTCATGTGTGTGAAAGGTTTTACCTCTTCCCACCCAGAATGCCAGACTACCGCGCAAACCTCCTCTCCAGTAACTCGTCCTTGGGGAGTCAGGTATTTCCTTCTAAGGTATGTCGCGTTGTGTTCACAATCGAATTGGGGGGAGAAGTTAGAAGAAGGAGAAAAGAACTGGAGGGTGGCCAGTGTAGTCACCTCTCCATGTGAAGATGGCCAGTGTAGTCGAGTCTCCACCAAGATCTGCATGTTTTTTTCTTTGAAGCTTGGACCTTTTGAGTCAGATATTTATTAGGTACAATGCTTCTTTGGAATTTTCGGTGGTTCTGCTTGGATCTTGTTGTACCCCTACGGACATAGAATCTTTTTATTTCCGTACATTTTTTGGGGTATTTAGAAAAATTGTGCCCATCTGTCCATCCCTTTTCCGAAGCTTTATTTCAACCCGTACTCCAATCTTTAGATTTCCACGCTACCAGAAAAGAAACTCACACAGTCTTCCAACATCTCATCTGAGTTGAGCTAAAAGCATAGTGCGAGAGTACAAATTAATTCCCTATTCCAGAGTTGTATCCAGAATGAAGAGATCAGGTTAGACACTAAGAGTCAAACGCTGCACATTGTCATGTGGAACTCAAAGAATTAAGTCAAAAACCTGGAGTTTCTAAAATCCTATTTCTGGGTGAAGTTCCTTTGAAAGTTAGGTGGATTAAGGTTAAGTCCAGACCCCTCTCAGTTTCGGCTCATAACTCAGTTCAGAACCCAAAGACTTTTCATGCGAATGAATGTGATGTTGGATGAGGTGCAGGTGTGTGAAATGCAGACACATTTTTGTGATTTTTTTAATGCAAGGGATTCTTATTTTTTGCAAAAATGAATAAGAAGCCATTTTTTTCAACAATTTTGGGCATAGTCAGTGTTAGTAGCAAAAACTCTTTTTCTTTATCTGGGTTTTTTTCGACAACCAAATTAATTACCCACCCTGTAAATATATATAGACTTACGCACAAGTACGAGATATGGGTAAAATATATACAAAGGAGTGTTGTGTCCTCAGAGCACAAGAAGTGAAAAAGAAGATATAGCTCGGGCTAAGCGTAAGAGAGTGAAAAATCGATATACAATGGTTTGTCCCCCCTATACTTAGACTGTGAACAGTCTAAGTATAGAAGAAGAGCGGAAAAAATGAAGCGATCGGGATATGTGGATGAAGAGAGTATATACAGGTGGGCGTCGGTTCCCCCTATACTTAGGCTATGTTCAGCATGAGTATAGGAGAAGGGTGGAAATGGAGTGATCGGGAGATAAGAGTTGGTGAGGAAAATGGTATATACAAATGGCATCGGTCCCCCCCATACTTAGACCTTGGCCTAAGTAGAGGAAGAAGACGTACAAGGGGACCGATGTGGTCAGGAGAGAGGGTGGGTAGCCGATGATTTAATGCGGTTTTCGGCTGATCTTTTTGTGAGCCTGCAATGGGAGATCGTAATGTCGAGATGGTGATGAAGCATATGATTCCCAACTGTTTTCGATGTCATCCTCAGAAAAATCATGATGGGCAATAGATGAAACATTTGAGTCAGTTGAAAGGTAGCCATCATCATAATTATCCTCAGAGGAGTAGTATTTGAAAGTGGACACACTCCAGGTATTCATGTCTTTTTGTTTCTTCAATTGTTTCCTCAAAATTCATTCCTTTTTGTGATCAAGAGGTTTGTCCTTAGATGAATACTCAGAAGCACCGATCTTAGTCAGCTCATAAGAAATAATTCCAGTGTACTTGAAGAGAGCATGAGCACCAGCTTTGGATGAATAGTAGTTAGGAACGGGAGTTGTCCAATGATAATTGAATTTTGAATCCTTGCGAAGATATGACTTTAGAGCAGCCGAACAGACTTCACTCATACAGACTACCTTTTGCGGACCTGATGAGGGGTCATCAGCTGATTCCTCTTCCGAAAGGTCAAAGGTGACTTTCTTTTTCTTGCCTCGTGAAGGTATTGGTTCACTTGAGTATCCAGATGAATAGCCATTGAAATTCTTCTCCTTGGTTGGTTTTCGGGTTTCGTGTTTGTTCTTAGTCTCATGAATGTTGGCGCACTCTCGATTTGGGATGATTTGATTAAGATATTCAGATAATGTTGCTCCAAGGTGCGACCATGCATATGTCTCAGGATCATAGAAGAAATTTTTGTTTATTTTGAGATCCGAGGGAATTGAAATACTGGGAAGAGTCTCTGTATGCATGTTCTCAATTAATTTGACATTGGAGCATTCCTGTGTCAAGTTGATATGATCAAGGTAGTCAAAATAGGTTGACCCAGGGTGTGCCCATGCATAAGTCTCTGGATCATAAGATTCATATACTTGATTCTCCATGGTGAGCGCAGCTAGGAATGGAGCGGGTGGGATATTCTCTAAACCAATAGTCTCATCAACAACTGCTATCTCAGATGTAGCAACAGGGTAGGGCTCTTCTACCGCTTCATGGTTACGGTTGTCGGGGACTTCATGGGTCGCCTCAGAAAATCGTGGTTCCTCAAAGACTGTGTCAGATCGAAGTGCTTCCAATGATGTAAAATTGATTTTCCGAATCTCACAATAAATAATTGCCTTAGCCAATGCTAAGAATAGTTTTCCGAGAATAATTGGAGACTGGATGAATTCTCATTGATGCTCAATATCGATGATCGTGAATTCTACTTTGAGAGGAGCACCTTGGAATTTCATGATGACAAAAATGATTCCTCTCAGTCGTTTTATCGATTGATCCACCAATTGAACAATCTCTCGTATCTTCCTGATCGGTCCGAGTTTGAGTTTGTGAAATACATAGGTCAGGAGGATATTGATTAGTGAATCGTCATCAATCCGAGCATGGGTGAAAATCATGTCTTTGATTATGCAGTCAAATCTGGGCAACCGCTTCATTATGCGGCTATTGATTTTTCTCCTCAACACCAAGGAGAAGGCCATTGACAAGATATGTCTTTCAGTCTTTGTTCTTATCCTGTCGGACTTTTTCAACATTAATTTGTCCATTACAAATCCTTTAAGGTCGGGGAAGTGTTCAATGACCTTTATAAATTCAAACATTAATCTTTTCTCCAGTGCATCCCGTAAAGCAGGATCCAAATTCTTCAGATCTTCCTCAGATTCAATTTTTATGTATTTTTTTGAGATTTTCGATTTTTTTTCAGTTTTCAAATACTCCAATTTATTTAGTATTTTCTGTGTGGTGTAGTGATGTGGTGTGTTCGTCAAATGAGAAGGGGATTTGATGTTCAGAAGACGAGTCAGATGCATAGTCTTTTCTAGGGGGAATAATACGCAGAAGTGCTACTGTCAGAATCGTCCCCGGATTTCTGAATATCCTCAAAATTTTCAATCTTAGATCCAATCATTTCTTTATTCATGTTTATGTTCGATCCACCATAGATCGAGATTAATCGATCGGTAAATTTTTGAAATCTATCCTCCATTATTTCAAATCTTTTATTTATCCTCGAATTATCACTCTCAAGATCCTGTTCATGATCATGGGAGCAGTCGGTATGTGTTTTTGATTTTCAATAATTTTATCTTCTGTTTTCCTGTATGTGCTATGAGGAGATTCTCTGGAGATATCCGATATATGATCGTTATTTTCTGAAAATTTCTCCTCAAAAATTATGGAAGGAGGCTGGTCAGTGGAAGGGTTATGCGGGAATGTGTAGATCTCATACTCAACATGCCGTGACTCGATCATGTCATCCTAGTTTGAGTAAAGTCCACTTCCATGGTCATGATTGATCGTATCCTCAAATAATGGGGTCATACAGGGTGCATATGTGTCGATCTCATCCATGTGGTCCTCTGTATGTATAGGTTGATCAAATGCGTGATATTCGGGTTGGTCAATAGGGATTTGATCGTTACGGTCAATCCAATGCTGATAATCATTAAGTGCGGGTCTTTTCATCTGGATTTGGATTCTCGGCCAGTAATGAGACTCAAAGGTATTTTGATCTTGAAATGGTTCATTAGAGAGAAACCGAGAATAAGATGGTTCAGTCCAAGATGGTAGGTCATGTACGGTCGGATAATTCGAGTAGGAATTCAATGAAGGGACCGAAATCATCCGCGAGTGAAAGTCTCCCACAAATGTTGGAGGATTAGTGAAAGAGGAGAATTTAGTTGATTTGGGCATAATCGAGATAAATTCATTTTCATAGTATAGATCTGATGGATTTTCAGATAAATGTTCGACTATTTTTGAAAGAGTTGACAGAAATGATGGGTTGGGTTTGCAATGATTTTCATGATCTGGGAAACGTTCCATGATAAGATTGAAATCAAGAAATGAGAGAGATGATTGCACGTGATAGTCAAAAGAAATTTTATCAAATGTGTGGCTTTTGATGTCTGATATCGGTTTACACACACCAATGCAAACACAAATCAAATATCGAGTTCACCAACTCATACAATGAAGCCGTAAGAGTTCGGCTAATATCTTTTCAATTTTAAGTTGGTGATAAATTAATCTTGGAAAGAATTTAGCAAGCTGTTAAGGAACCGAAATTTTCTTAAAGACTGTCCTGAGTTCGTACGACTAGTTGCATCTACTTTCAGCCAGTATACGTGTAAGTACGGACCATAAAACGGCTATCCCGTGTTACTTAAGGACGAAGCCTTATGCGGTGTCATTTAAACCACCCACTCTGCTAAGGAAGTCCGGACCGGATACCGGCTACCCGTATTCCTCACTAAGAAGTAGCTAATCGTTTTTAAAATCAATAGTCTGAATGAAAATCAGAAGCTTGTTTCTAAACTTAAGTGTCGTCTCTCGCTCACTCAAAAAAAAGCATCCAAGGTCAGAGTTGCTCTCCCGCAAAAATTCTCGATTTTATGAGTTAATTTAGAATAAGCTATATTTAATAGTTCCAATTTTATTTAGGTGATCACTAAAGAATTTAAGTGAGCAGAAATATACGTCTATCGTTCATTCCCAATTTTCTTTTAAAATTATGTGACAAGATAAGAGGGAGAAATTCGGGAAAAGCTGATGCACGCGAAAACAATGATGTATGCTAAGTTAGAAGACTTACAGTGAATCCTCGCAATCTCCATGTGGGATGCTAGACAGAAATTGAAAATTTATTCTAAATGAATGCAAGCTGATGGAAAACCACACCTAGCAGAAAGTTCTATTAGCGAGAAAGAATTGAATTGAACTTGACAAAATTGAACGATCTATGTGCGTCTCGATTAATGTAAAGTATGGTTTTAGGTCCTACAAGCACCATAAAAAATTTAAATGCTTTAAGAGCCGTATGTGCGGGTCTAACCTAATCGCCACTCAAGTCGGGCCCCACCCTCACTGGAGAGTGAAACAAGCCACGACACACCACAGAAGAAAGTTCAAGGTCTTTTTACAACCGCGAGAGTCCAAACGGACACCGCTGTAAATGAACAATTAATTATAGAAATTTAAGAGTTTGCAGAAATTAAAAACCTAAACTCTACGCTCTCTCATGACTCGACTCGATCTTAAATTGATTGCGGCATTTCGGAAGTCAGTGAAGATGTGTCGGTTTCTTTAAAAACCGCTCCACGTATGCCAGGTATCTCGCACAAAAAATAACAGCGAGAGAGAGAGAGAGAGTAAGAGAGTGACTTAATAAAATAAAAAATAAAGGCTGAAAATAAATGCAGAAAAAACATGGAATTTATAATGAAAAATTTGAGGGTCAGATTACCCGAATGCGGAAAATCGAATGATAATTTTTCAAAACACAAAATTAAGTCGTTTGCCTCCCCGACAACGACGCCATCTGACGACTCCAAAATCCGTTGTGTTAAGAAGATGTGTTTATTTGTCGTTGGCTTAAAAAATGATGATTTGATTTGTTTGTTGTAGGCGGCAATCAGAATCGGTCAAAAAATAACCATACAAAATATTCATCAATTTTAATCAATGCGATTTTATATTTATTTTACTTGAGCAAATCACAAAGATGAACATAAGGAGGCAACAGAACAACGTAAAATTATGTCTATCAAAATTCATGCGCGGTTTTCGAGGCGGTCTTTTTTTTAATTTTTAATGCAATACAGGATGTAAAATGTAATTTTGTCCTATTTTAGGGATAAAAATGTGAATTATGCTCAAACAATGTCCGAAACATATAAAAACTTAGCCACGATGCAAAATATGGTGAAATGAATGCACTGTAATTTTTTGGAATTTTTGGTTACAATATGAATTTTTTATGAATTTTTAAATACAAACAAAATGAATTTTAATATTTAATTATAATAAATATTAAACCTAATTATTTTCAAGGGATAAAATTTTCTAAGATCTATCATTAGGTAATGGCCCTCAGAAAAATCCTAAACTTCGAAAATACTAGTTTCAATACCTATTAAAAGTCAAACACTGAAATATGCAAAATGATTTTTATAGCAAACTACGCATACAAATGCCATTCTTTTTAGGCATAATGTCAGGCACAATTAACTTTACAATATGTGATTTTTCGAGAATTTTTAGAATAATGGTTAATCAAATACAAATTTCAGAGCACAAACATGGCAAAATATATAATTTTCCAAAAAATAATTAATTATTAATTAACCATCAATTACACAAATATCCACAATATATCAAAATGTAGAAATTAAATGACAAACATCATGCTATTTTTTTGATAATTAAATAATGCAATGTAGAGATTTAAAAAGAAGGGGAGAGATAGGGGTCTAACTGCAAATACAATAAATAAAATAAACAAAGAAAACTGCAGTGGGAGCCTAAGTGAAATTACCGATAATGTTGGGGGTTATGTTGTAATTTCCCTAGAGGGGCACGTGCGTGGCACGTGCCCTCTGGTCGGTGGACCGACGTGCGAATAAGAGAAGGACAGGGGGCAATTGTATAAAATATCCACCCACCACGTGCTTCTCACGTGACAAGGGGTTCTTCTGAAATTTGAGGAAGCTCCAAGGGCTCTTATGCAAGACGTCCCCTCTCCTCACGTGCTCCTCACGTGAGGAGAGGGTATCGGGATGACCCTGCGGGCTGTGGTTGACGGCAGGATTGGCGGCGAAGGCTCGTGGCGGCGGAGGGGCGGTCGCCTAGCAGTGGTGAGAAGCTCCGAGGATGGTGGAGGATTACGACTGTAGTCGGTGTTGTCGAAGAAGTTGCTCGTGGATGACGTCGGTGAAGTGGTTATCAGAGACGTAGGCGGCGTGGCTGCGTGAGGTGTCGATGAAGATCGTGGCAGCGAAGTCGACCGCCGTTGAGGTTGGAGAGGAAGGTCGGAGGTTGTCGTGGGCGGCGTTGGTGACGTTATTGAAGGGAATAAAAGTGATGTTGGAGACAATGGTAGACGATGGATCAACAGGAACCTGGAACGGATCAGCGGGGAGATGAGGCTCAAGCTGCAATCGACCCGACGAAGCGGGTCGAATCTCGCTGCAAGTCTGGAGAGCTTCACCGGAGCTATCACCTCCGACGTGGAGTCTCCCTAGAACTCTGGGTGTATTGGCGGATGGTCGAAGGCGTGGGGTGGTGCTGGGTTTAAATAGGGAGATGGGTGCTCGACCAAATCGTGTGAAGATGGAAGGGCATGGTGATTGCGGCGTTGACGAGATCGAGGATCAGAGGTGATGGCGGTGGGGATCCGAGGGTCGCAGATGGCCGGGGTTATCGGAGATCTGCTGCGAACGGTGAGATTTGGGGGAAGGCGGCAGTGCGGCGGAGGTTTCCAAAAGGGAGTCAACTTGGAGACAATAGATAGTGGCCGTCCGATCGTCCGAGATCGGACGACCACAATGGCAACATGTGGCAGGCAAAGATGGGGTCCAGGCGGTGCATGTGCGCGACATGTGCGCGGGAGGCACGTGCTGCGCATGTGCGATGACTTAAATTAATTTTTTTTATAAAACGAATATATGAAAATGCCAAAAATGGGTGACACGTGGAGGCTCCAGGAGCTGCCACGTGTCAGCACCACAAAAATCAGAATAATAAATATTTTATAAAATAAAAAAAAAGCAAATGGCCTTGGATCGAAAATGTTTCTTCACAAAAATTGCTCCTCTCGATGAGATATACAATTAAACAAAAATTGATCAAATGCACAAAGTGATTTTTTGGGGTATCCCATATACATAGAATACCTATATTTTTGGGTTTTGTGATTTTTTATTATTTTTAAACCAGATAAAAAATACAAAAAAAATATGTTAAAATCAAGAATAAATACAGACACTTTAATCTATTTTTTTGGATTTTTATTAATTAAGAAAAAGAAGAAAATAAAAAAATACGAAAAAGACTGATTTTGTACAGTTGGTTAATGAAGACTCGAACTTAAATTGTTTCTTTGATTTCAAGCTCAATTTGTATTTGGATTTTTGTGCATTTTAGTAAAACTTTCATCAAATAAGACAAATGAAAAAGAAATAAACTAAAACAGGTTCAATATGTACATAAAGTAATAGGTCAAAATCTGCTAAAATACAAAATGTATCGAAGAGGCCCAAAACCCAACTTTC